>CM053611.1:87985583-88031943 GCA_028646535.1 Procyon lotor
GATATTGTAAGTTTTACCTAAATGAGATTATACCACAGATGCAATTTTAAAACCAGCCTTTTGACTCAGCCATAGATCATGGAATCTTTCTATGTCAAATCAGATAGAGCAGCATATTCATTTATATAAAAAAGTAATTATTTTAAAATAAAAATATCTGTTCCTTGACAAAAATTGCAGCAATATAGAAAATATAGAGAAAAGCAGCACATTCTGCAAAATCTCACCCCCTCCAAAAGAAGAAATCCTGTTACTGTAATCATGAGAGGTTAACTAATTTTGATAATCATTTGGTGGTATATCACATATATCAAATCAGTATGTTGTACACCTTAAACCAATATAGTGTTATGTCATACTTCAGTAAAACTGGAAGAGTCTCACCACCCACAAATAATGAATGTTAACATAATTCAAGAAGTCTTCGGGACAACTGGCTGGCTTGGTCAGTAGAGCACATGACTCTTGATCTTAGGGTCCTGAGTCTCTCTACGTATATGTAAAAGTAAAATATGAAAGAGAGAGAGAGAGAAAGAATTTTATGCTTATATATGTAATTCATTTCATTTTCAGGTAACTTTTTTCCCACCATGGGACAAGTGTTTTACAAGATATTCCTGAGACTAAGGGGAAAAAAAAAGGAATCATTAAAATGTTGAAGTTGTATTTTTCTCAATTCATGTTTCAATTTCAGTTTAAAAAATTTTTATTTATTATTTTTTATCTATAGTTGACTATGTTTCAATTTTTAGATGATTGCAATTGGTTCCTTGCAGGTAAAAGATGAGGTCATTAGCATCTTCCTTCCTTCCTTTTTCCTTCTCCCACCTCCCAAATTTAAAAATCTACTATTTTACTTTGTCAGGATTCATAACATTTACATTCTGTTCCACAGCTAGAATTCCACCCATTGTTGGGTCTTAGCTCTCTATTTAAATAGCTTATCTGCTTATCCACAGCGCTTTTACCTCTTATTTTAGTTTCTTTTGTTCCTGATTTTTTTTTTTTTTTAAATCTGTCTCCTGGTCCTGACTGGTTAGGTTTTTTTTCCAAGAAAGACTCGTGGATGTTTTACTCTCTTGAGTTCTTTCATGCTTAAAATATCTATTTTGGCCAGGCATCATATAGCTAGGTCATACTTTTTTTTCTCTCCAAACTCTGTAGACATTGATTCCTTGTCTTCTGGCATTGAGGTTGTTTGGAAATCTTATATGTGTCTTCATGGATGATTTGCTTTTTCTGCCCAAATGTGTAAATGATTATTTTTCTTTGAAAATTAGGAGCTTAACTAGGGTATGTCTTGATGTTTGTTCAAAGTT
Organism: Procyon lotor; assembly: GCA_028646535.1. Taxonomy (NCBI): domain Eukaryota; kingdom Metazoa; phylum Chordata; class Mammalia; order Carnivora; family Procyonidae; genus Procyon; species Procyon lotor. Next base: position 87,986,903 of record CM053611.1, read on the forward strand.
ATTTTTTTCCTGGCATATAGTAGAAATTTTCCTCTGCAGATTTAGTTTGTCCTTCATTTTAGGAAAAACGTTCCTGTATTGTGTTTCTGAATGCATATTTTGTTGCATTTATTGGATTCTCTACACCAATTAGGGACACCAATTATCTTTATGTTTGATTATCTCTTGGTTCTCTTATTATCTTCCTTATAATTGCTTTTTTCCCTTTGTGTTTTGCCTTTGTATTTTCCATAATTATCTCAAGCCTTTTATCCATGCCATTAATTCAATTTTCAAATCATGTCTTTCCTGCTATTTGGCATATCTAATTTATGTATTAGATATATAATGGTTTTGTTTCAGTACTTGATTCAAAATTTCCTTAGTTCTGAAATCTCCTTTTTACTTTCCTGCTGTCATTTTATCAGCTCAATTTTGAGGATGCATTTTCTCAGATGCATATTCTTATTAAGGTCTTGAGAGTGCAAGGCACTCCCCGGGGATCTCTTGTATCTTGAGGTTCTATTTTCTTTCAGACTGGTTTCTTCATAGTTCACGCATCATCTTCCTTCCTGCCCATCCCTCCCTTTTTTGACTGAACCACATTTACATGATCACAGTATAATTTCTTTCCCCTCATTTGTTTAAGAGGGGTGGCTCCACTGTTCTCTAGTGTGGATGCGGTCTCCTTGGCCCCCTTTCCACCTTACCTAGGACAAGTTTGTTGCCCTCTCTCCAAGCCCATCTTTGATCATTACATTAAGTATCAGGAAAAGAGGAATCTGCGATCATGCTTTACTCTACGATCTTTACTCTCAAATCTTTGGATGACTTTTCTAAAATGCAGATTTTATCCCTGCCACACCTTGCTTACATCACTCCAGCGGTTTCTCATAGCTTTGAAGGGAAATGTCTAAACTTAATTGGCATGCAAGATCCTTCATTGTTTGGCCTCCCTACCTTCCTAGTCTTAGGTCTCCCATCAGCCTCCACCTTATTTGCTAATTCGTCACACAGGAGGCTGTTTGCTGAGCCGGCCTCTGGCCTCAGAACACTTGTCAACACGACTCCAGGTGGCCCATTGGTCCTCTGTTCTAGCGGAATCCCATTCATCCTTCCAAACTTAGTTCCAGTGTTCTCTTCTCTGAGCAGCTTTCCCAGAATATTCTTCCCTTCCTTGTCCTCTAAGTATCCCCCCTCTTTTTTTTTTCCTTGTCCTTCAAATATCCCCCCTCTTTTTTTTTTGTGCTTTCCTCTCATAACATTTATCATACTTGATTGTAATTGCCTTTTACGGTACGGTGTAATGGGTTCTGAAGCCCAGCTATCTGGCTTCAGAAATTACCTTTGCCACTTGCTTTGTTTATGACTTTGGTGGACATTGGATAAACTTTCTGTGCCTATTTCTTTGTGAGAATTAAATAAGTTAATGCACGTGAAGTTTTCATTGAACACATGCTCAGCAAATGTTTTTAAAATCATATTATTTATTTGTTTATTTTATTACTGTTGCTCTGACAGCAATGTTGGTCCCATACCACCCAGGGCCCTTCCCTGACCATCAGGGACCTGTCCGTAGTGCTAAAATAATGCTCTTCACAGGACAGTCTCCACCATCTATCATACCTATAGCCCCATTAGGGGTACCGTTCTCGCCTCAGAACAATAAGGTTCTGAGAAAAGGTTACATCTTTCTGGCTTTAGCTGTGGATGTAGACACTGTCTCTCCTTTCTCATTTCCACAACCACCATCATAGTCCTGGCCCCGGTCACCTCATCATCTTCATTTTGTGTGACTGAGGTCATCTTCCTAACTGGTCTCCTTACTTCTGGACCATTTGATCCACCACGTTCACATAATGCTCTTCCAAATCTTTCTTTACATCGAGTCATGCCCTAGCAACTAACTCACAAGGAATTTTGAAAAAGCAGAAACAACTCAAACGGTAACATGGTTAAATGGCAATATATCAGTGATGTGCGTATTAAGCTGCCAGTTAGGTAGTCATTGAGGTCATGTAAACAAGGTAATAATTAAAAAAATATAATATAGAAAACTATTTGTTGTAAAAATATAGAAAACTATTTGTTGAGGGGAAATAAACTACAATGTGGTTTAACATCATTTATCAAACATGTATTGAGCACCTATTTTGGGATGGGCCCTAGATTTGTAAGAATTATTAAGACAGCTCCTTCTTTATTTTTTTATTTTTTATTTTTTTAGGATCTTATTTATTTATTTGACACAGAGAGAGAGAGAGAAAGAGAGAGAGAGAGATCACAAATAGGCAGAAAGGCAGGTAAAGAGAGAGGGGGAAGCAGGCTCAATGCGGGGCTCGATCCCAGGAAGGGGGAAGCAGAAGGCAGAGGCTTTAACCTACTGAGCCACCCAGGCGCCCCAAGACAGTCCCTTTTTTTTTTTTTTAAAGATTTTATTTATTTATTTGACACAGAGAGATCACAAGGAGGCAGAAAGGCAGGCAGAGAGAGAGGGGGAAGCAGGCTCCCCGCTGAGCAGAGAGCCCGATGCGAGGCTCGATCCCAGGACCCCAAGATCATGACCTGAGTCGAAGGCAGAGGCTTTAACCCACTGAGCCACTCAGGAGCCCCAAGACAGTCCCTTCTTTAAAGGAACTCAGAGTCTAACAGGAGAGAGAGCCATGTAAACAGTCATGCATTTGGACAATTGCAGAAAAGAATATGGAAATATAGAAACAGTATTAGAGGTGGGAGTATGGGTGAATTTTGTCTTTCTGGTAAGGAGTGAACCCTGGCACAAAACCTCAGAGGGAAGAGCAGAATCAAAATCTTCTGGCAAAGATGAGACACAGCTCCAGGTAAGCTCTTCCCACTCCACCCCTGCATCTTCAGGCCACACACATGGATCAGTGGAGTGCTTGGCAGGTCTTGACGAGGGCAAGAGGAGAAGAAATGGCAGAGCAGGGACACCTGGGTGGCTCAGTCCTTAAGCGGCTTCCTTTGGCTCAGGTCATGATCCCAGAGTTCTGGGATCGAGTCCCATACCAGGGTCCTTGCTCAGCAGGGAGCCTGCCTCTTCCTCTGCCTGCTCTGCCTGCCCTGCCTACCACTCCTCCTGCTTGTGCTCTCTCTCTCTGACGAATAAATAAATAAAATCTTTTTTTTTTTTAAGATCTTATTTTTTTATTTTTTTATTTGACAGAGAGAAACACAGCGAGAGAGGGAACGCAAGCAGAGGGAATGGTAGCGGGAGAAGCAGGCTTCCTGCAGAGCAGAGAGCCCGATGCGGGGCTCAATCCCAGGCCCCCGGGATCTGACCTGGGCCGAAGGCAGACGCCCAACAACTGAGCCACCCAGGTGCCCCAAATAAATAAAATCTTAAAAAAAAAAAGAAATGGCATAGCAACCACATGGACTTTCTACAGTGAAATAAATATTTTGAGTGACTGTAAAAGTGTGATAAACAATTGGAAGGGAGGGGTACCTGGATGGCGCAGTTGGTTGAGAGTCCAACTCTTGGTTTTGGCTCAGGTTGTGATCTCAGGGTCACAGGGTCGAGCCCTGCATCAGGCTCCATGTTCGGCAGGGATTCTGCTTGAGAATCTCTCTCCCTTTCTCTCTGCCCCTCCAGCTCATGTTCTCTTTCTAAAATAAATACATAAGTTTTTTAAAAAATTTGGAAGGGATTGCGTACAACGATATGCTGTTGAGTATCCCTAGCCCCTCATTAACCGGCCACCAGGCTTGCCTCCTTAGGATTCCCTAGGAGATCTGGTCTCTTTACTGTGGCAACCTTAGTGTTGTTGGTCATGCTGCTGTCCCGTATCAAGAATGTTCTTCACTCGTCTAATTTAATCTTGTACATTTTTTAAAGTTAAGGGCTCATTTTCTTTAAGAATCCTTCTCTCACCCAATTCCATTGTATTCTAATATAAATACTTGAAAGTCGGTTTTACTGAATACAAAATTCCTGGCTCACTGCTTTGAAGACGTTCCAGAGAGAGAAGAGTCGGAGATCCATTAGCATGTACCTGTCACTGGTTAATCTCACAGGCTCTGGAGTCCAATGGATTTGGGTTAGAGCTATAGCACTTATTAACCATGTGACCTTTGAAAAGTATTTAATCTCAATATATCTTGGTTTCCTAATCTATCACATGGAGATAATAACCATCTGGTAGGGTTCTCTGAAGATGAAACAGACTGATTGATACATGTGCAGTGGCTCGTCACAGTGCTTGGGACATAGAACGTGCTCAATACATATAGTTGTGATTGTTACATTCCCTTGAAATCATTCTCAATATGTGGCAGGGAAATATGAATGGATTCAACCATTAATTATGTCCCCTGTAGTAAGTATTTAATAGATGACTTCTGAAGGGTTCTAATTAAGAACATGGCAAAGAAAAACAGTATTTCATTACTAATGCATTTCCAATGGAGGACGACAGACTGATAAGTCATGGTAATTGGTAAATTTCTTTTTTTCTTTTTTTAAAGATTTTTATTTATTTATTTGACAGAGAGAGAGATCACAAATAGGCAGAGAGGCAGGCAGAGAGAGAGGGGGAAGCAGGCTCTCTGCTGAGCGGAGAGCCAGACGTGGGGCTCGATCCCAGGACCTTGAGATCATGACCTGAGCTGAAGGCAGAGGCTTTAACCCACTGAGCCACGCAGGCGCCCCGGTAACATTTCTTATCTACAAAAAGTTGACCAAATTTTTCATTGCTTTTTCACTTTTTATGTGAAAATGGAAACCGATTCATTTTTGCTCAGTTGTTATATCCACTGCCCATCTATGTTAATAACTAATGAAATAAGTTAGGTTGACCTAGTGTACTTCCTGCTGCATTTAGGACAGACTTACGAATTCAGCCTAGAGATCAAGAGAGCCGAGTTTATCACTGTTTGTGACTGGTAAAGATGTTGTTACACAACTGAGAAAAAAAGGAGAAAAAATGTACTATATTCTTGAATGATAGGTGATTTTCCAGGAAACAATGATGTCGGAGTTTAGAAGCCTAATCAAGCTGTGACAATAACTGGAGACAGAACTCTGATCATTAAAACTCTGAAGATTCTTTAAACATATGAAAAAAAGAAAGAAAGACCCTGCTTCCCACCTTGAAAAAGTAAAATCTGACTCAGTCTAGTTTCGCTTTGAAATTCATTCTTCAAGTTAGTTAATGATAGCATTGGAAATGCCGGGATTTCTGTAGATAAGCAGTAGGATGTTCCATTAGCATCTGATGTGTTATTTATTTTGTACAGTTGAATGATTGTCTTGGTTTCTGAAGGGAGTTTAAAAATTATTCAGGCTAACTAATGCTTGAAGATCGTCCCAACAATTTCTTAACAGACACCGTCTCCCTCACACCAGGGGTCTTAGTTGAGTTAAATAAGAAATTAACATTAATTAGATTAGTGCATTCACAGAGGGAAGAACATTAATTAGAAGCAGGGAGAGGTAGTGTTGCAGAAAGCAGAATAGTCAGTGTAAGACAAGGGGCTGTGGTGAGACATACAAACCAATGAGGTGACTAACATTATACCTGCAGGTTAGGATTTCAAATCCACAATACCAAGAACAGAATATTCACCTGGTAAGACTAAAACTAGAGCTTTACTTCCGGATAGGTCCTTCTATCTATTTAATCTAAGTTCTCATTCTACAGATGAGAAAGCTAAGGCCCAGAGATAGGAAGTGACAGATTTATTCAGAGTTCATTTTTTTTTTTAAGACTTTATTTGAGAGAGAGAGAGAGAGACAGTGAGAGAGAATATGAGAAGGGGTAGGGTCAGAGGGGGAAGCAGACTCCCTGCCAAGCAGGGAGCCTAATGCGGAACTCATTCCTGGGACTCTGGGATCATGACCTGAGCAGAAGGCAGTGGCTTAACCAATTAAGCCACCCAGGTGCCCTAGAGTTCATGTTTTTATTTACCGTCTTTCCACTGCTGTACCTTTTCTATAAGGCAGACCGAAGTATGGGGATGAAGTGGGTGGATCTGAGTTCAAATCCTAGCTGTGCCATTAACAAGCTGTGTGACCTTTGGCAAATTACCTACCCTCTCTGAGCCTTAGTATCTCTGAAAAAACATACCATCATAGTGATCACTTCATAGCGTTGTGTAGACTGAAAGTGATACCATAGGTAAAGCCTATGGTGCATAAGTAAGCACATTTACTAAAATCCAGAGAAAATGTTTTTATTCATTAGATTATAAAGGTACTTAGTCTAACATTTGGTCTCTATAGCACTGCTGACACTCTATCAATGTTAGAAAATTATAACCATATTCCTTTGACAGCGCTGATCCGTTGTGATCTGCCACAATAATCGGCAGCCAAGCAAAGTAAAAGCCGAAACATTTGTCATATAAGTGTTTACCCAGCACAAGCCTCTGCGTTCTCACTGCTGTCTGCCTGCTTACCTGTGACAGCCTGCTTTGAAAACGCAGGCGTCCTCGTAAGCTGTTCAAAGGATCCTTTGGTAAACAAGGGATTTTTTTTTTTTTTTTTTTTTTTTTTTACTCCACATTGAATTCAGGCTGCCTTGAATTTTGTGCTATTTGCTTTACTTTGTTCAGCAGAAGCCAAATCGGGAAAAGTCCAGGTTTCTTCCGGGAAGACTCTCACATCATTCCATCCTACTCTTGTTCTTGAGGATTTGGATCCTGCATTCCTCTGGCTTGGGAGTGTGCAGTGTTTTCATGATTAGTAGGAATATAACCTGCCTCCCTCATCTTTTTCTCAGAGGCATTAGCCGGCATCAGCAACAGGGATTTCCCTGTTGTTTGGAGAAGCTGGGGTCGGGGTGGGGAGGCCATTTGTGAAGAGGAGGTTTTTTACGCAGAGCTTTGCCAGGAAGACCTGTGGGTTCTGCGGTAATGGGGATGTTGATCCCTTCCCCTGCTGAGCTCCTCTATCTGGATAAACCTAGACCAACTGTGTTCCAGGAAGTCTTTCCTCCCCGCTGGGTTGATCTGCTGTTTCCCACCCTTAACCCTCACTCCATCCCTTCTCCAAAAACGTTTAGGAACGCTCAGGACTTCCAAAAGACAATCACAGAATCTGAGGAGCAGGATGGGACACTAGCGGGCCATCCTCCCATCCAACACGGAGAAGAGATGTACTTTTAATCAAGGCGGTGAGAACTCTCACCTCAGTGCACCAATCCCCTCTGGCTCCTGGAACTTGGTTCCCCGCAGGGTCGGCACCAACGTTCCACTCCAACCTGGTCGGGCGGGAACTCCCGGAGGAGAGGAGCGAAGCGGCCGCGGAGGGGGGAAAACCGCGACGCGGGAACACGAGCCCGCGGGCGGGGAGGGCCCGGAGCTCAGCGCGCCGGGGGCGGGCCCGGGGACCCCGCGGCCGGCGCGCCCCCGCCCCGCCCCCGCGGAGGCCGTCGCCCGCCCGCCCGCCCGCCGGCCGCGGCGCACGCGTGTGCGGGAGGGGGCAGCGCGGCGCTCCCCCAGCACCGCCCGTGCGCCGCCGCCCGCCGTGTCCGACTGGCGCCCGAGCCCGCGCCGCCCAGCCCGGCACCATGCGGAGGGTGAGTGCGCGTCGCCGGGAGGCGCGAGGGGGCAGGCGGCCGGTGATCCGGCGGCGGTGAGAGCGCGTCTCTCGCAGCCGGCTCCGGGCCGCGGGGGGCGGTGGGGAGCCTGGCCCGCGGAGCCGGCGGGGAGGGCTGAGGGCGGGGGGCGAGGCGTGGCCTCGCGGGGCCGCGACGACCGCCCGGGAGGGTTGGGGGGCGCCCCTCGGACGACTGTGGGGGTGGGCCCAGGGGAGTCGGGGGCGCCCGCCCGACCCCGAGCTGTCAGCGGTGGCGCGGACACGTCGGGGCTCTTTGCCGGCGCCTGCGGGGTGGGCTGTTCCCACCCCGCACCCCCGCCTCCGGCTTTTAGGGGAGCCCCCCTTCCCGGCGTCCCCGGCCGCTGCGTTGTGCCGCTCAGCGCCGCGCTCCCTCTCTGGGAGCCTTGTAAACTTTGCCGCCGGCCGTCGGTGGGCTCCGCAGGCGCACCACCCGGGGAGGGGCGGGTGGGCGTGTGTGTGTTTCCGGGAGGTGGGCCTCACCCCGCGTCTCCAGGGAGCGCGGACTCCTCAGCGAAAGCCGCCGAGGAGCTGCCGGCCGACTCGAACTCGTGGGGTCCCGAGGCTGACTGCTGGCACGTGCGCCGGGGGGGTCCCTGGGCGGCGGCTGCCCCCTGAATTGCAGGGGTGAGGGGCCCCTGCGCTCGTGGCACTCAGCGGAAAAACTCCCAGTACCCTCTGAACTGCAGGGTTTATTCCCCTTCAAGGAACAGCCGGGGGTGGGGGGGGGGTTGGTACTGCTTGTGGTCAACTCGGGAGGGAGAGCACGCAGCTTGATCTCACCAGTCTAGGGAAGCGAATTTACATGAAAGTGTTGGTAATTTCCAAATTACCAGCCCCAGGATGCCTTTTGGATATTAACCTGGGGAGTGGGAAACACTTTAATCAAATGCGGGATCTCGGCACTTACAGGGTCGGAGAGAAGTAGAGAAAACTTAAGTCTAAATAGGTATCCTTGACATTTCCCCAGACCTCCTAAGGCCAAGCCTAAGGACAGCCTGGGAGCCAAGATAAGGATGTTGGATGTTTTCGGAAGAGACAGAGCTGGGAAGAAATGGGAAAAACAGTAAGACTTTCTCGCCAGAGCTTGTGAGTTTCTCTGGGTTGGAGTTAGGGGTTGCCTTGTAGGAAGGCATGTGTGTGCCTGTTTGGTCACCGGAGTGAGTGGCTTTTTCAGAGATACCTTCTCTCAGCTGCTAGGTTGCTTTAAAGGGAACTCTGACCTGTCGTTTTGCCAGTGGTTCCAGAATTAACTCTTCTGTGTATGTTGATGGGAGGGGAGCAGGTAGTCTTATTTGGAAGACATGTAGAGCAAGTAGGAATTGGCCCCAGCTGTCTCTGGAAAGTCTGTTAGTGAACTGACATGGAAATTTACCTGGCTTACATTTTGGAGTCAGTCCAAACCTGCTCAGGTGTTTCTCGCGGAGGAGAGGTTTCCAGCCAGGCTGGCGGGCTAGTTTAGCATTCCTGGCATTGATGGAGCAGCAGAGATGGAAACAGGTGGGGTTACTTTTTTGAACTCCAAATTCAAGGGTCAGGAACATTCTTTTACCTTAGTGTCACTGGGTTCATTAAGGAAAGCAGCTGGGATGGGATCCGTAGGCCTAAGCAAGGTGTTTTAGAGGGAGAAGCACAATTTGGAGGTGGAGGGCATTGAAAGAGTATTTTAAGATGTGATTTTTGGGGGCGCCTGCATGACTCACTGGGTTAAGCATCTGCTTTTGGCTCAGGTCAGGATCTCAGGGTCCTGGGATTGAGCCCTTACTGGACTCCCTGCTCAACGCGGCCCCCCCTCCCCCACACACTGTCTCTCGTGTTCTCTCTCTCTCAATAAATAGTGATAAGTGCTCTGAAGAAAATAAAGCAGGATAATGAAATGGGAGTAAATCAGGGAGTGAAGCCATTTTAGCTTCCATGGTCTGGGAAGACACTTCTAGGGAATTGCTACTTGAACTATGAATTACATGATGAAGTCAGCTGTGTGAAGGTTTGGGGAAAGAGTGTTCCAGACTGAGGAACATCTGAGGCAGGAACAGAGTTGGCCTGTGTGAGAAATAGAAGATACTGAGGCCAAAGTGGATCGGAGTGTGCACGGGGCGGGGCGAGTGGAATGAAGTGAGGTGGGAGAGAGAGAAGGGGACCAAGTTCCATAGGGATTTGTTGGCTGTGGTAAGAACTTTGGATTTTAGGGTAGATGCAGAGGGATAGAATGATATAATGTGGTTTGCGTTTTTGAAGATCTGCTCGGCTCTCGTGTGTAGAATGAATTATGGAATGGGGATGGTCCTGGTAAAGAGAGACCACCTTTGTGTGCAGGGGTGACGGAGAGAGGTAGACTGGATGGATTTTGGAGGTAGAGTCCATTGAATTTGCTGATGTGGAAGGGGGGGTGGGAATCCTTTAATGTACACTGAAGGTTGCTCTTTGTTGGGGTGTGTGTTGGGGGGGGGAGAGGTGGAGAAAGGGTGGTTGGACCTCAGTTGGAAGGCCCCCAGGGATAATGAAAATAGCTAACATTTGGTGAACGTTTACTGTCCTTGGTACTGTGGCACATGTGTTCCCAAGAGTCCTGGGGAACAGTAACTGGCCGTCACCATTTTACAGATGCGATAATAAGCTCTGAAAGGTTGAGGCTTTTGCTTCAGCCCCTCAGCTAAGTGTTGGCACTGGAATTTGGACCGAGGTCTGCCGACTCCGGAGCCCTGGCTCTGGCTGAGACTGTCTGCTGCCTGCTCCTGCCCCAGGTCGTCTCCGGCTCTAGAGAAGCAGGTAACTGAGCAGTGTGGCTCACGTGTGTGGCGGCATTTCAGCTGTCGGACATCGGTAACTGCAGGGGGGGAGGGAGGGCAGACACACTGTTAGAATAGACAATAATTACCTTCATTTGATGCTGATGAATGAAAGAAAAGGCGCGTAGAGAATGTACAAAGTGGGAGCACAGAGGATGCCCAGTAATTGGGTTTCTCCGAGGAGAGGCGGAAAGGGGGCTTTTCCCTGTGCCCAGTGCTTTGAACCTCAAGACACGGCCACCCGGGGACCATGTGTTGGGTTCTTCTTTCAGCTGTCCTCATAGCCAGGTAATGTGGCCTTCCTTACTTTTGTATCCAAAATGAGCTCTTTCCTGTGCAGAGCCAGGAATTTCGGAGGGTTGGCTACTCTAAAACATTATTTGTAGTAGAGTCCTAAATCTTTTGTGGGAAAATAATTATAATGGTGGCTACTGCTGACTGACTGCTCTCTCTGTGCCAGGCATTTATCGCCACCCTTCATGTTCATAACAGCCTCTTAAGTTAAAATTAATAGGTGGTAGATTCGTACAGTATAAAAATTAAAAATATATGAAAATATTTATAATGAAAATTGTTCCTCATATTCTGTTGCCCAGCCAGCTGGTTCCGTTTTGCCAGAAGCAACTGATGTTAAACCCATTTCTTGTGTCCTTCCAGAAATAGTCTCTGCATATACAAGCAGTTACATATTCATACTTTTCCCCCTTTTATTATACGTAAATGTAAATGTAGCATATAAATGCAGCGCTTTGCTTTTTTTTCCCTTGCATGTAAGATCAGTATTTGTTGATCTGCCTATTGGGTACTTTGTATGGCTGCATATGGGATCCCTTTATATGGATGTACTAGGATTGTACGGGTCCTTTGCCGTTATCTGCAGCGCTGCAGGGAGCAATATTATACATATGTGATTTTACACGTGTGTGAATATATCTGTATGATAAATTTCTGAGTCAACTGATGTGAAAGAAACATCTTTACTTTTGTTAGGTGAAGCAGCATAGAGAATGCACAGAGGAGAAACGTATCTATATTTAGAATGTATATTGAGATATATGTCAAAGCTCCAAGTAATAGCATGGACTTGGAGCCAGATTACCTGGGGTTGGGTCTTAACACTACTGTTGACAAGCTGTGCAAGTCAACTTCTCTTTGCCTCACTTGCCTGATTTGTAAAATAGGAACCCTAACAATACCAACCTCATAGGATCACTAGGAGGATTGTCTTAGTTTGTGTTGCATAACAAATCTCCCCCAAACTTATTGGCTTAACACAATCTGTTTTACCAACTCTTGAGTCTGTAGGTTGCCTGAGTGGCTCTTCTTGTCTGGGCCCATCCGACCGAGCTCTGCCGGGTTCTTCATGCTTCTGTGGTCATGTGCTGGGTCAGCTGGGAGCCGGAGGCTCTAGGCTGGCCTCGCCCACGTGTCTGGTAGTTGACAGATGAGTTGGCCTGCGGGGACCTCGTGGGATGACATGTGATCTCTCGTGCTGCCGTCAGTTAGCTCAGGTTTCTATGCGGTAGTCTCAGGGTTTCAGAGAGCAGCAAGAGAGGGCCAAGCCCAGAGTGCAAGGCATTTTTCAGATATCTGCTTGTGTCGTATTTGGGGTTATCCCACCGACTGGAGTAAGTGTCATGGCCAAGGTCAGAGACTGTGTGGGAGAGGACTCTCCAAAGACAAGGATACCATGAAGGGAATCATTGCTGCCACTTCTGCAAACAGTCTACCACAAACATTGAATAAGTTAGTATATTTTTAAAAAGATTTTATTTATTTGAGAGAGAGCACACACGCACAAGGGGTTGAGGGGTGGAGAGAGAGGGAGAAGCCCGAGTAGGGAGCCTAGGAGCAGGGAGCCCTGATGTGGGGCTCGATCCTGGGACCCTGAGATCATGACCTGAGCCGAAGGCAGACGCTTAACCAACTGAGCCACCCAGGTGCCCTGAATAAGACAGTATTTTTAAAGTGACTAGTGTTGTGCATGGCACATTCTAAGTTTGTTAAATTGAAAAGAGAGAGCGTGATTGCCTAATTACCCTCAGTTTATACCTCCATGTGTAATGGTGCCCGTCTTTCTGTCTTTTAAATACCGCATCAAAGTTCTTTATCTGCGGAGAGGAGGTTATTATCCACGGAGAGGCTGACGTTCTTGTTCCCTTTTTGCGGAAGAAAAAAATGATGCTCAAGGATGTTACGTTGTTTCTTTCTGACGTGGCAGGTCCCACGAGAATTTGGATCCCGTGTCCGCCTCTAGAGTGCCCACCTGTCTTGCTGTTCTGGACAGATGCCTGATTTCCATGTCCCTGAAGCTGCCATACTGCTCTCCCGCCCGCTTTGGAGTTCATGTCCCATATTTCCATTTCACCTTTGGATTTAGGCTGAGAAGCATCTGTCAGTTGAAGTGTTTAACAGTGATGTTGATTTCAGCCCAGGGTGTTGAATTCAAAGTGGAGTGTCCCCAGAGATGGAGGGCTCTGTCATGTCGGTGACGGGATGGTGAGGGGAAATGTGTCACTCTACCTCCTTTAAATGGAGAAAATAGGTGAGTCTGGCCTTCTTTTATTCTTTCTTCCTTTCCATTCCTTACATCTTTTTGCTTCCCATCCTCATTTACAACCCAGGAATTCCATTCTCCAAGGGCCAGATGTGAAGGTGGGAAACAATATTTCTTAGTGGTTTAGGACTTGGCCTCGGAGACGGACTTCTTGGATCCAGATCCAGCTCAGCTGTTTACTAGCTGTGCAACTCGGCTTGGTTAACCTGCATTAAAGGTTTCCTGAGGCTCGAAAGATAATCTGTTCAAACTGGTCAGTTATTATTACATAGCACATTTCTTTTGCTTCTGTTTGTTCTGTCTCACATCTTTTTCCTCCAAACCTATTTCTAAACCCCTAGATATGTTGAGCGCTTACTGAGCTCTAAGTGCCTTATGTGTATTTAACTCTTTTAATCCTCACAACAAACCTTTGAAATAAGTGCTGTTTTATTCCCATTTTCAAAAGAGGAAGCTAGATGCTGACTGGCTAAGTAATTTGCTCAGCATACCATAACTGATAGATCACGTAGCAGGGATTTTAAACCAGGCATTCTGGCATCAGAATTTGTGTTTTTAATATTTATGTCCCCCAAAAGTGGGATGGAAGGTTGGGGATTTAAAATTGAGAGCTTTTGCTCTAGGTGAAGGATTCACACACAGCCGCCAGCCTTGGCAGCGGGTGGGGGCACCCAGCTGTGCCTTGGACTGAAAATCCCGGCACAGAAAACATAAACTCTCATTCCTTTTGCCAAAAGCCTTTCCACTTCAATCATCATAATCCTAATAAGATTTCAAGCATCGTGCCGCCCTTGTAGCTGAGGTGTGACACTGTTGGAAATACATGGAACCTTTTTTTTAAGGTTGGAGAATCAAGCTGGCATGTTCCGAGTCTTGCCACTTCATGGTCCCCCCGCCCTTTTTTAAAGTTTATTATTTTGATTCCAGTAGAGTTAATGTTCAGTGTTATATTAGTTTCAGGTGCACAGTATAGTGATTTGACAATTCTGTGCATTACTCAGTGCTCATGCACCATAAGTGTACTCTTAATGCTCCTCACCTATTCCCACCCTCACCCCGCCAGCTGCTTGGAGGCGGGGGCACCAGGGGGGGTGGTGGTGGTGGTGGTGGTGGTGGTGGTGGTGGTGGTAACGGTAACGGTGGTAACATGGTTACCAGAGCAGCTGGTAACCATCATTTTGTTCTCTATAGCTAAGAGCCTGTTTCTTGGTTTATGTCTCTCCCATTTTTTCCCTTTACTCTGTTGTTTATTAAATTCCAAATATGAGTGAGATCATATGGTATTTGTCTTTCACTGACAGATTTACTTCACTTAGCATTATACCCTCTAGGTTCATCCATGTTGTTGCAGATGGCAAGATCTTATTCTTTTTTATGGCTGAATAATATTCCATTATATATGTATATGTTTATACATACACACCACATGTTCTTTATTCATTCCTCAAACCATGGGCGCTTGAGTTGCTTCCATAATTTGGCTATTGTTAATAACGCTGCTATTAACATAGGGGTGTCTGTGTCCCTTTGAATTACTGTTTTTGTATTCTTTGGGTAAGTACCCAGTAGTCTGATTACTGGATGTAGGGTGGTTTTACTTTGAACTTTCTGAGGAAACTCCATACTGCTTTTCACAGTGACTGTACCAGTTTGCATTCCCACCAATGTGCAAAAGGGTTCCTTTTTCTCCACATCCTTGCCAACATTTGTTCTTTCCTGTGTTCTTGATTTTAGCCATTCTGACAGGTGTGAGGGAGTATCTCATTGTGGTTTTGATTTGCATTTCCTTGATGATGAGTGATATTGAGCATCTTTTCGTGTGTCTGCAGGCCCTCTAGATGTCTTGTTTGGAGAAATATCCGTTCATGTCTTCTGACCATTTTTAAATTGGATTTTTATTTTTTTTGGATGTTGTATAAGCTCTTTATATGTTTTAGTTGCTAACCCTCTGCTGGATATGTCATTTGCAAATATATTCTCCCATTCAGTAGGTTGCTCTTTAGTTTTGTTGGTTGTTTCCTTTGCTATGCAGAAGCTTTTTATTTTGGTGTAGTCCCAATAGTTTGCTTTTGTTTCCCTTGCCTCAGGAGACGTATCTAGAAAATGTTGCTACAGCTGATGTCAGGGATTACTGCCTGTTTTTCTGCAGTTTTCTTTTATGATTTGAGGTCTCACATTTAGGTCTTTACTGGATTTTGAGGTTATTTTTATATATGGTGAAAGCAAGTGGTCCAGTTTCATTCTTTTGCATGCAGTTCTTTTGATGGACTCCTTTTCATGGACTTTCTCTCTGGCAGATGAGGATTGCCAAAGCAGTGGGGGAGTAAAACATAAATGTTGCATATAATATATAATTTTCTGAAGTTATAATTATTCATAACTTTAATAGAAGGAAACAGCTGAGGCTATATGATAAGCTTTATTTGCATGTAGACTACATGTAATTCGGTAACAGTCATGACAGAAATACTTAAAATGGGCCTGATACTATGTGCTAGGAATTGATCGTGGGGGAGCAAGCTCTGCGTGGCCCTGACTCACAGAGTTTGTAGTCCGTCTGAGCAGATGAACGGTTCTGTGAAGGATGGTGCAAAGGGAGTCGCTAGGGTATTGGAGTGGGAGCTCCTTACCTGGTCTGGGGCTTCGTAACAGCCTCTGGATGAGGTGACTGTTCAGCTGAGACTTGAAGTTCGAGGAAGGGCAGCCGGGGAAAGAGGAGGAGGATGGCGCTCTAGGTGGAATGAGTCGCATATGCAGAAGGCGAGTGAGGAGTGGCGCGATTAGGGACGTGAGATGCATTCAGAGCAGCTAAATGGGTGCAGAGCAAGGGAGTCACAGCGAGAGCTGCATTTGGAAAGGTAGCAAGAGGCCAGATCGTGAATGGCTGCGTGAGTCATGTTGAGTGTCCCGAAGGTAATAAAAGTCCATTAAGAGGTTCTAAGCACATTTTTGAAAATGAGATGTTTGTTTCGGAAGGTTCTTTGGCCACAAGGCAGGGAATGGACAGGAGGGGCGAGGCCAGAGGTCGAGAGACTGCTTAGGGGGCCACTACAGTGACCCGGGGACCTGGACTAGGGGGGTGGTAAGGGAACGGAGAGACCTGCTCTATTCAAGAGGTATTTTAGCAGCAGAATCACCAACACTTAGTAATCGATAGGATGTGGAGGATAAGAGAGGAGAGGATTTCAGAACGACAGACGCTCAGGTTTCTGGTTTGGTAAAACTAGGTGTATGGTGGTGCCCTGAACTGAGCCCTAAAGCCCTGGAGGGAAAACCAAGGTGTAGGACTTGGGAAGCTTGCCTCTGTTTGGGGGGCCGGTGGGCCGTTGATGTAGAGATGGTTACCGCAGAGGGTCACCGAGGTTTGTAGTGTAGGATAAGGTATTATGTAAAGATGTAAATTTATGAATTATTGGCATATAGCAGTAATAATTGAAGCCATTGGAGTTACAGAACACAGAGTACACAGAGAACGTATTTATAAACAGTTGTTTGTAAAACCTGATCCGCAAAAAACATGTACATAAGAATTACTTGGGGAGCTTGTTAAAAATGCAGATTTCTGGGCAACCCCTTCAAAGTCGCTAATTCAGTAAGTCTGTGGTCATGAACTGGAATCTGCGACATCTAGGAGAGTTGGCAGAACACGTAACCTCCAGCCTGGCTATTTTCCCCTTAGCTATATGTCCCAGAGGGTCTCTAGCGTGCTGTGACCTACCCTTTTTTAAAAGGGAAATATTTAATATATTAAATTGATATAAAAAGGCATGAAGAAGAATACATTGACATTCATGTATCTATCACAACTTAAAAAATTACTAAGATAAACTGTAGTGTATATTTACAAAATAGAATACATAATACTCAGCCATAAAAAGGAACAGACTAGGGACGCCTGGGGGGCTCAGTCAGTTAAGCATCCACCTTTTGGTTTTGGCTCAGGTCATGATCTCAGGGTTGTAAGGTTGAGCCCTGTGTTGCAGTGGCTCCGTGTTCAGCAGGGAGTCTTCTTGGGATTCTCTCTCTCCCTGTCTCTCCCCCACGTGCATGTTCTCTCTCTCTCTCTCTCTCTGGATAAATAAAATCTTAAAAAAAAGGAATATACTACTGTTTATGCAGGAACATGAATGAATCTCAGATGAGACACAGAAGAGTACATACTATATGGTTCCGCTTTTATGAAAGGAAAATCAAATTGTGATAGGAATCAAAATAGTGGTTGCTGGTGGGGACTGATTAGAAAGGGGCATGAAGGAACTTTCGGGGTGATGGAAATGTTCTCCTTGATAGGTTTGTGGTTTGCATGAGCGTATGGATCAGTCAGACTCATTGAACTGTACACTTAAGATCCGTATCACTATATACCTCAACAAAGACCCTAAGACAAAGGAAAAAAATTTCAGTAGAGATGGCACTCTCCCAGTACTTTCCTGCCAAGCAGAAGAAGCTTCTGTCCCGAATTTAACATATCTATGCACTTTAATACTTTTATTACATGTGTATATATCCTTGAGCAAGATATTCTATTATGTTGCATGTCTTTAAACTTTATATATGTATATAGCACAACATATATATGTACACATATGATTTTTGCTCAACGTTGTATACAAGATTTATCCGTCTGATACCAGCAGCTCATCATGCATTTGTAGAGCTAAGTATATTCATGTAATGGAATACTACATAATTAGGTTGTCCTTCCTTTTTTGCCATATATTTAGGTTGTTTCAAAGCAGCGCTGCTCTGATTTTGTGTATGTACTTGTTTCTGAATGCTGGCATGTAGGGGTGGATTAGGGGGGCTGGAGGGCGAGCATGCTGTCAGTTCAGCTCAATATTGCCATACTTCCCTCCACAGAGCTTTATGAGCAATTTATGAATGGCCTATATTTTTACCAAACACATGGCACTATTGGACTTGAAATTTTTGTGCAGATCAGATCTGACACTGAAAGTGAAATATTTCATCATGGTTTTAATTTATGGTTCTCTGATAGTTGAACATACATATCTCCTTCCTTCCTTCTTTCCTTCCTTCCTTCCTTCCTTCCTTCCTTCCTTCCTTCCTTCCTTCCTTCCTTCCTTCCTTCCTTCCTTTCATTCAAGATTTTATTTATTTATTTGACAGAGAGACATAGCAAAAGAGGAAACACAAGCAGGGGGAGTAAGGTAGGGAGAAACAGACATCCCGCCGAGCAGAGTCCCATGTGGGACTCAATCCCAGAACCCTGGGATCACGACCTGAGCCGAAGGCAGACGCATAACGATTGAGCCACCCAGGCGCCCCTATATATTTCTTAAGTAGGCTCCACACCCAGCGCAAGAGCCCAATGTGGGGCTCAAACTCATGACCCCGGAGATCAAGACCTGAGCTGAGATCAAGAGTTGGACACTTAACCGACTGAGCTACCCAGGTGCCCCTGACCTTTGAGGATTCTGATCATAAATGGTAAATAGTTCAGTGAGGTCTTTCGAAATCTGGCCAATAACTAGGCCCTTAAGCCTTGGAAATAGGACAAGGGGGTCACCTCAAGTTAGGTCCTCTGTGCATTTGAACACCTTTATTTTGTAGACTAGTGTTACTTCAAAATAGACTTCTTTCTCTAGCGTAGTTGTTGGCATGTTTTGTTAATAATATAAAAACCACCATTAACTTAATGCTTGTTACACGCAAGGCATTATGCTCAGCACTGTGCATGTATATATGCACTGGTTCTTCAAAACCGTCTTTTTTTTCTTTTTTTTGCTGGATTAAGTGTTGTTTGAAATGTGAGCAAAATACTTTAAGGGTTGAACCACCAAACACAAGAAAAACAAAAACCTAATGTCAAATGCTTAAAAAAAAAAAAAGTTGAACCAACAATCAGTGTGTGTGATAAAGCCACAGATTAAAATATGTTCTTGCAAAGTTAATAATAAGCCACCGTGGTTACGTTTATTCTAAATCATTATGCTTATTATTTGGCTTTCCAGGGTATTTATAAACATTAATTTCCTAATGGAGAATTTTTCTTATTCTTCCTGCCAAGCAAGCTGTGACATAACAGGCAGTTCAAAGGAGTGAGACTCCCACTTTCTCCAGTCTCAGTTATGAGGTTAGAAATGTCCTGACACTTGAATTAGCTGACTGGTGCAACAACAGCAAATGCTTTATAATTTGCGTTGCCTTCAAAAATGGCAGAAATCAGGTTGCCGGTAATGGACCAGAACTGTCTGGACCCCAATAGGCTACCCTCCTGCCTTCAGTGGAAGGGGGACAAGGCAGCTCCTGCCATTCTGCTTTGAATTATGCTAAGTGGCATTTCCCATTTTTGAATATTAATGCTGGGAGAATGGCCACAGTATTTGTTGACAGGGGAAGGCTGTGCATTCCTCAGCGAAAGGAAGGCAGGCCCACACCTGGTCCGCGCAGAGGGCCCTGACTGCCAGTCTTCTACATCTGTCATTCTAATAATGGGACTGAACGCCGAGGCCCTTCCCTGCTCCTGGATTATGGAACCACGGGAGTGGTGATGCTTAGTCATGGGACAACCAGGCGGAGGTACCTAGACTGGACTATCAAAGAAAATGGAGCCGAGATGGTTCCAAGGTCCGTATTTTATTTCACATTTAGCAGAAAAAGGCTAGATTAAGATCATGTTTAGGAAGCAACCAAACATCTCCCCTAAAGCAGGAATTGGCAGACTTTTTCTTCAAAGGGCAGATAGTAAATATTTTAGGCTTTACGGGTCATATGGACCCTTGTCACGATGACTTAAGTCTGCCGCTGTAGTGTGAAGACAGCCATAGGTGAGTAAGTGGCTGTGCCCCAATAAACCTTTATTTATGGACACCGAAATCTGAATTTCATATAATGTTCTCAGGTCGTAAAATATTCTTCTGATTTCTTTCAATTATTTAAAAACGTTAAAACCATTCTTAACTTGTAGGCTGATAAAAAACAAGTCACTGGATTTGGCCCGTGGGCCTTAACTTATAAGTAGAGATTCCCCTATGTTCCAGGTATGTCTGCAATTTGTTTTCTAGTATGTGAACCAGCCTATTATGCTGTAGCCCATATTCAGTCAGTTACATAGGGCTACGTGGTCAGCAAACCCGAAACCTATCCCAGCCCCAAGATATTTCAGCCATCTGCCTGTCTCACTCGATGCCTCCTCATAGATGCTTCACACCCCTACCAGTTTTTAAAATTTTATGTTCATGGCTCCCTTTCCCAATTGCAAAGAATTTTGTTCCTGTCCTTTGAGGTTCTTGGTAACCTACATTAACTAAAAACTTAGAATTATGCATTGAAATAAAAATAAAGCAATTGGCATTCAGCAGAATGTTAGAGAAGTTAGTGAGAGTATGGACATTGCTTTCTTTGCAGAACTGGATACTCTTATTTTCTTTATCTTCAGATAATTTCTCATTAGAAGCTATAAAATGAAATTAGAATGTTACAAGCTATGCATTCTGCAAATTTATTAAAGTTCTCTTTGAATAGACTTTTTTTTTTTTTTAGCGTTTATCTAGTGAAAGTGATTAATGAGGATGTCGATGGTCTTCCTGAACGGGCAGATGCGGGGATTGCCAGGGGCACCAGTTACTGGTTGGTGAGTTGGTCAGTTGCTTTGTCGGTTGGTTGCGTGACTCCTCTGGGAAATCAGACCTGGGGTGAGGTGAGAGTTCGCCAGGGATCAGAAATTTGGTGCTTGAATAATGGTGCAGTGGGGACAGCATTATACTGTGGCATCTGAAATGAGGTCTGACACACATAAGCATGTGACTGTGGACCTCCCTGGGCCTCATTTTCCTCATCTGTGAAGTGGGGATGAAATAGTTCATGCGAAGGCACTTTCTGTAAACTCTAAGGTGCTGTCCTTACGAAAACCATTGCTGTTATTTGCTAAGTCTGAGTGCAGTCTCTTGTTCATGGGTCACAAACCTGGCCGGTTGTTAGAATCATTGGTGGGAGTAGGGGGAATTGGGGGGTTTTGGGAGAGCATAGATTGCCAGTCTCACCCAGACTTGCTGAATCAGAAATTCTGTGGGACTACTGGGACTACTAGGTCCCCTAAGTAGTTACGTGTCTTGAAGTCTTTGTTTTATTCATAAGCTTCAGCTGTTGGTTTAAGGAAACCATATACTTCCCTTTTTTTAAAAAAAGATTTATTTATTTTAGAAAGAGAGAAAGTGGGGAGGGGGAGGGGCAGAAGGAGAGGCAGAAAGAGAACCTCCAGCCGACTCCCTGCTGAGTGAGGATCCTGACATGGGGCTCGATCTCATGACCCTGAGATCATGACCTGAACTGAAACCAAGAGTCAGACGCTTAAGTGACTGAGCTACCGAGGCGCCCCTGTATACTTCCCTCTTAACCTTAGCTTGGATTCTCCCCCCAAAACCCATACCATTGTCTTTATAGACATTAAGGAAATCAGAAGAGAGAAGGTGAGGAAGAACAAGAATTATCTTTGCTTTATCATCTTGTGAATAGCCGTTTCAGCAAATGGAAATAGGAGCACAGGTGTTTTGCTGGGAACCCAGTGTATGAGCCCCAATTGTGTTTCTCCTCTTTTTGCTATCCCTTTGCAGCCCTGTTACTTACAGTGTGGTTTTCACTTTTTTCTGTGTATTGAAGCATAATTGCGAAAGAATGTGAAATTCAGCACTCTATGAATGTACAACAGATTGACAATATCCTTTCCAGTTTTGCTACTCAAAACTCATCATGGAAAATGTTTTTTTTGAATTATTTATGGAAATAACTCAATTGTAATGTTGGCACATACGGATCACAAACAAAAAGAATCTCAGTAGTGCTAAAGAGATAAATTGACTGTGAATGTCTCACATTTTCTGCATTGCCACTGATTTACATGTGAGTAATTGTAGATTTCAAATGAGTGAAAGCATCTGCCTCCACATGGGCAGCCTGGGTTGTTTTCAGCAGGAGAGCTCGGGTAATGTGTACTTAGACACAACTTTGCAATTTCCTAATGCTTAAGTATTCCCCTACTTGCAAAATTCCTTCACAAATATTAGGTACTTGCTGTTTTTCCAGATATCCTATTAGACATCGACATAAGACGGCGTCCTTACAGTTCTTAAGTTCACAGACTTGATAGCAAGACAGTCATGAATATATCACTGCAGAAAAAGTTAGCTCTCCTGTTGATTATATTAATCCAATTGCATTTCCAAATTACATTATAAAAGTAGACAGTATTTTCCATGGAAAAATATGAGGCTGATGTATCTACTCTGTGTATAGCTGACCCTTTAATTCCATAATTTATTAATTATAGTCATCTTTTATGACTCCATTATTTTATTAATTTGGTGGATTATTCTACTTGGAAAGTAAGTAAATGCTTAACAGATATTTGAGGGACTAAAAGGGATGTATATTCTACATTTGGTAAAGTTGAATACGTTCATACCTGTTGTTCAACATCCAGCTCTAGCTTCAGCTGTCTCCAGATGATGACTTTGGATGCTGGGTCTCTATGGCTCCACATCTCCAGAGAGAAATTTCCAGTGAAGTTTTGAATACTTCTACCTTTCTTCTTCCCAAAGTTCCTCAAATTCAGTGTCAACAATGGAACTTACTTCTTACTCAGACCGGATCTTCTTAGGTTTCTTGTTTCAGGGAGCCCCGCTGCCATTCTTCCAGAGGCCGAGACTTCAGTCCTTGATGTCATCTCTGACTCTCTCTTCTTCAGTCCTCATCAAGACCTACATACCGTTGGGCAAATCTCTGTCTTTCCTTTCCACTGCCACCCTCCTAAATTTAGATCTTGTTTCTTAAACCAGACTCTAAGGATTCTTCAGGGGCTCCATACAGATATTAGGGATTTGAGTGTTCTTCATCATAAGTTTTACAGTTTCTATTCATGCCCAGGATAATCCAAAAAAATTAACAAGTACATGTTTGGGGTCGATCGGATTTGTAACTGAATTTTGCCACTGATTTTAATGTCCACATTTGTGCTGTGTTTGTGTGTTGTCTTTAAGTTGGGCAAGTCCTCTTCTGGGCTCTCATGATGCCTAGCTTCCTTGAGATCTTTCATATTGTTGTAATAATGTGAGTCTGGCTTTCCCAGTGGACTCTGAGATCTTGGAGAACAGGGACCATGTCTGGCTTATTTTGTATTCTCAGAATCTAACCTTGGGCCCAGCACATAGTGGGCACTTAATGTTGTAGTCACTGTGTATACGGCTGACCCTTGAACAATGTAGAGGATGCTGACATTCCCTCCCCCCATGCGGTTGAAAATCTACATATAACTTTATTTTTTTAAAGATTTTTATTTATTTAGGGGTGCCTGGGTGGCTCAGTCGTTGAGCGTCTGCCTTTGGCTCAGGTCATGATCCCGGAGTCCTGGGATTGAGCCCCGCATCGGGCTCCTTGCTCCGCAGGAAGCCTGCTTCTCCCCACTACCATTCCCTCTGCTTGTGTTCCCTCTCTCACTGTGTTTCTCTCTGCCAAATAAATAAAATCTTTAAAAAAAAAAAAAGAAAAGAAAAAGATTTTTATTTATTTATTTGACAGAGAGAGAGATCACAAGTAGGCAGAGAGGCAGGCAGAGGGGGAGGAGGAAGCAGGCTCCTCGCCAAGCGGAGAGCTCGATGCGGGGGTCCATCCCAGGACCCTGAGATAATGACCTGAGCAGAAGGCAGAGGCTTAACTCGTTAAGCCACCCAGGTGCCCCTGAAAATCTACATAAAAGTTTTGAAAAAGTTAAACTTTTATTTTTTTTAATAAATATTTTATTTATTTATTTATTTGTCAGAGAGAGAGAGAGAGAACACAAGCAGGCAGAGAGGCAGGCAAAGGCAGAGGGAGAAGCCGGCTCCCTGCCGAGCAAGGAGCGGGATGTGGGACTCAATCCCAGGACACTGGGATCATGACCTGAGCTGAAGGCAGCTGCTTAACCAACTGAGCCACCCAGGCATCCCGAAAAAGTTAAACTTTTAAATGCAAAATGCAAAAACTTCACCAATAACATAAATAGTTAATACATATTTTGTATGTTATATGTATTATATAATGTGTTCTTACAATAAAGTAAGGTAGAGAAAAGAAAATGTTACTAAGAAAATCATAAGGGGCGCCTGCATGGTTCCATGGGATCCATGTGGGGCTCTCTGCTAGGTGGGGAACTTGCTGCTCCCCCTGCTTGTGCTCTATCTCTGTGTCAAATAAATAAACAAAATCTTCTAAGAAATGTTTAAAAAATCATAAGAAATACGTTTGTAGTATCAAATTTATCGAAAAATATCTGTGTGTAAGTGGACCTGGGCCGTTCAAATGTGTGTTGTATTGTTGGTCAGGGGTCAGACTTCTGTTGCTTTGGAGTCTGATTTTTTTCCTCCACACACATCCCCATGTATGGCCATAGTTATTTTAATATTTACATAATATTTAGTCATGTTGACAGATGACATTTGATTTAAACTGTCCCTTATTTTTAGATTTTTGGATTATTTTCATTTGTTGGCTATTTGAGTAGTACATTTAAAAACATCTTTGAAGAAAGCTATTTTTCTCTCATCTAGGTTGTTTTCTTAGGAATCCCTTAGTGGAATTAGCAGGTCAAAAGGCACAAGCAGCTTTATTCCTCTTGTAATAGGATTCTAGTGTTGTTGTTGTTTTTTTTTTTTTAATTTAAGTGGAAAGACCAGGCTGAATATGACCTCTTTTTAGGTACGTTTCTTTCATTTTCATTTAAAGTCTCTTTGATGTGGAATCAAACTAGAAAGAACAAATGATGATTTTTGTCTTTCCACCACCACCAGCCGCCTGCTGTCACTGCTCGCCTGGAACAACCCCTCCCCCCCCACCTTCCCGCCTGCAGCCACACCTTCCCATTTGGCACGGTTGCCTCGGGCTGAGTAGTGGTGTCCCAGGCAATCGGCCGCTGTTTGTCCTGTCCTGCTGCAGATACAGCAGGGCCTGCCCGTCGCCTGCCAGATAAAGCCCAGCTCCCCTGTCAGGGCATTCGGGGCCCTTCAAGACAAGGCTTCTGTTTCCCTTTTGAGGCTTATCTTTGGCTGCTGCCCAGATGCACTTTCTGTTCACCCTGAAGGCACTATTTTCAGTTGCGAATGTACTTGTCGTCATTCCCTCGATCTGAAGTGAACTCCCCATTCCCCCGGCCTGGCACTGCCTTCCTCCGTCATCCGGGCTGGGCTGCTGGCCTTCCAGCCCCTCATTACCGGCCCCACGCCCACCCCTGGCCCTTCTTTCAGAATTCCTCCCGCCTGTCCCTAAAGCCTTTGTCAGCTCTCTAGAAGCGCTTTGTTAGTTCTATCTCCTCACTGGATGGCGAGCCCAGGAAGGATGGGAATGTGGTCGGTTTGTGACCCAGCTTTCCATACATGACCAGCACCTAAGCTGGTCCTTGGTGTTTTTTGAATGAGCAGGATTGTTATTTTGGCCACTCTTTCATGAGTGGACTGCTTATAGGGAGGTCTGCTTATCTGCGAATTGGGAATCCATTTAGGGTTGATCCTTGAACAACATGGGGGTTAGGAACGCCGACACCTCACACAGTCAAAAATTCACGCGTAACTATTGACTCCCCCCAAACTACTAAGAGCCTACTATTGACCAGAAGCCTTACTGGTAACATCGTCAATTAACACGTATTTTGTATGTTACGTGCATTATATACCATATTCTTAGAATACAGGAAGCTCGAGAAAAGAAGATGTTATTCGGAAAATTGTAAGGAAAACACATTTACAGTGCGGTATTTATTGAAAAAAATCTGTGAGTGGTCCTGTGCAGTTCAAACCCGCGTTGTGTTGTTCGGGGGTCAGCCACACACTCTAACTCTCCGTTGTCCAGAATATCGGTGGTCCGTTCTCCCCTCCATCTTTCCCCACCTCTTTGGAATTTTTTTTTTTTTTAAATGGGCAGCTGTTATACTTTTGTCTGTTAAGAAGCCGTAAGCCCTAGATCGACAGCTACATGCAGGGATGGCCAGTTCACCCTCACAGCCCCGGTGCTTAGTGCTCCTGCCCGCCCCCAGCAAGCACTCGGTAACCGTCGGTGGGGTGAGTGAGGCACGGATGAATGACTGAGAACAGGCACTGACCGTGCGGCGTGTCCCAAACCCGGATAGAGGGGAGCTACACTGTGGCATTTGCTGCCTTTCAGCAGATGTGTCCGCCGTGTTGTAGCCGCTGTGCCCATTTCGTTCACCGCTTTTCTTAGAGCCTCTGTGGTGCCCCCCACCCCCACCACTGCAGGACTCTGAGGGCTGGAACCGCGCCATCTGCCTCATCTGTTTAATGGGAGATGCCTGGGAAATGTAAACTCCGGGCCGGGAGGCCAACCCCTCGATGTCGTAGGCAAGTTGGTTTTTGTGCACCCCAGCAAGGGAGCAGGCATTCTGCGGGGCTGGCTTGCTCCTTTATCTCCAAATGTCAAAGCTAAATCCATCCACATCCTGTGGTTCTGGAGGATAAATAACTGCATCATATCTGCATGACCGAGGTGATTTATAGGACGTGACACTGTCCAGAGCCTGCTGCTCTGGACATTCTCTGGTCATTCTGAGGAAAGCACGAAGCGCCGGCAGAGATCACATCCCCTTCCCCTGTGTCTCATCTCCTTGGGATACCTGTTTCACTTCGCGGTGGTAATTTCTGTGTTTTTGACCACAGCCCATTTTACGAAGGACAAAAAATTCCATCTGGTACTTAGTTTCTTTCTTGGATTACTAGTCTTCATTAAAATGTTCCATAAGGGAACAAAAACCTGCGGTGGTAATTAATGGAGAGGAAGAAGTAGTTTGGTGTTGAGAGGAAAGGGGATTGTCTGCAGCTCGCACTGGAACCCTGAGTGACAGGAAGGCTGGAGGAAAAGACCTGCACAGCAGCCAAAGTCCTGCTGCTTGGTTCACTCAGAGCTGGTGTGCATTCCCAGTGACCTACTCTCAGGCCCGAGACTTCTTTTAAGCCCTGCTGTGTGAAAGCTAAAATCTTTTTTAAAAGATTTTATTCATTTATTTGAGAGAGAGGGAGAGGGAGTGGGGGAGGGGAGGAGTGAGCACGAGCAGGGGGAGGGACAGAGGAAGAAGCAGACTCCCAGCTGAGCAGGGAGCCTAGGTGAGGCTCCCAGGCCCCTGAGATCATGACCTGAGCCGAAGGCAGATACCTAACCAACCGAACCACCCAGGGGCCCTGAAAGCTAAAATCTTAATTGAAAATGGATTGAGCTAGTATTTATTAAAGTTAATGTTAGTGCTGACGCGCGCAAAGGCATTCTTTTCTTGATGATGGAAGGACTACAGAAAGCTTTGCAGCCCTGAGCATCTTTGAGCTGTAGCTGCAGGGGCAGCTGGAGGCGACAGGGCAAGGACCAGGGTCTGGCTGTCTCAGGGGCAGAGCCAGAAGGAGTGTGGGGCCCACGTAGCAGGTTGTGCAACAGGAGGCTCACGCTGCATCAGGATGTGGGTGAGCAGACACGGGAAAACCAGCAGTGCCTGGCACACAGAAGAAAGTAGAATATTGAATGAAAGGGGCCCAGGGAGGGCAGAGGAAGACAAGAACTTGGACATGATATAGATGTCATGTTTCTCTCCAGGATCAAAGCCTCTGAAGTTACCTTGGCTCTGAAATTCAGGGGAAGCTGACATAATCTCCAGAGAAACAAACCAATAGGCTGTGTATAAATATATATATGAAGAGGTTTACTCAAGGTATTGGCTCGTGCACTTCCGGTGCTGAGAAGTCCTACGATCTGCTGTGTGCAGGCTGGAGAACCAGGAAGGCCTGGGGTATAACTCAGCCCGAGTCCGAAGGCCTAGTCATTGGCTGATGGTATGTCTCCATCTGAGTCTGAAATCCCTGGAATCGGGAGTGTGGATGTGGCTTCCAAGAGTGGGAGAAAACAGAAGTCCCAGCTCCGACAGAGAGCACAAAGTTGGCCTTCCTCTGCCTTTTTGTTGTGGCCCTCAGCGGATTGCGTGATGCCTGCTCATCTTCTCCAGAAGCACCAGCTCTCTGAGCATCCTTTAGTCCGGTCGAGTTGACACGTAAAGTTAACCGTCACAACTGATTAATTCTCAAGTGCTGGTAAAAACTCATGCGTGTACTTCCAGGATCCTCTCTCCCTTCCCACCACGGGCACTGTGGCAAAGGCCGGGCTCTGGCAGCCTCAAGGAAGAGAGCGCGGTAGTGGCTGTTTATAAGGATCAGTAGGAGAGAGGCACATCAGCAGCGGGTGGATGGTGGTTGTTTGGGCCTATGTGAATGTCGAATTCTCCAGCTACTCAGAATAGAGGACATCTTCGACCGCTGTTGTTTGTTGTACACGTACCCCCATGAAGAGGACTGAAAACAGTTTGGATGAGAACGTGAGCAGATCAGACCTAAGACCCAAGGACAGGGAGATGTGGAAGGCCGAGAGTGGGCTGGGGTGTTGGTTGGACCAGTTGCACTGTTTGTTTTGTGGTTCTGGATATGTGAGGAATTGTGGGTTAGGGGAGAAGATAGGAAGACAGGAGACTGGAAGACAGAAGTCCTGAATTCCTGTTCTGAATCAGCCATGAATTTATTGTCACCAGAATTGGATGTGGCGCATGTCGTTTGGATTTGGAAGCTTTAGGTTGTTTAGAAAATAGGTTGGTTCCCAAACATAGGTTTAACATGGAATTTTCCTCGGTCTGAGGCAAAACAGGCAGAAAGAAAAGGACTATGGTTGGCTTGTCGTGAAGCGAAGTGGATTCAATTTAATGGATTCTCCTTTTTTCTAGGATTGAGCATGTCCTACTTTTTGGTGTTAAATTTCTGTCTTTAATGAAGTGATGGTGACAGTAGACGGTGTTGGGATTGTTTCTGTCTTTTCATGACTTGGCAAGATAACAAGCTGGTAATGTTGTTTTAATCCTTTAAATTGTCTTTGAAATTTTAATGGCACACAAAATTCATAGTATTCAGACCAGGTAACCTTTAAAGTTGCTTTCAATTCTGACAGTTGGGGATTCTAACCTTTTCTTACCACTTGTGACCGTTGAGGTGACAAACTCCAGTGTCAGTTGATGTTTGCCTCATGAAACAGGCTGTGTTTTGGCCTGGAAAAATCACAGTGCCAGTTCATACGTGTTATAGAGGCTTCAGCTTTTTCTTCAACTGAAACAAAACCTGAAGCATTACTTTAAATCTCAGTTTGACCAAAGATATTGCAGCTGAAATAGTGGAGAAACCCTGCCGGCCATTGCTAATGGGGGAGTGTAAATTGGCCCATTGGAGGGATCAGCAGACTTTCTGTGAGGGTCCAGACAGTAAATATTTTAAGCCTCACAGGTCACACGGGGTCTGTCACATATTCTCCTCTTCTGCCCCTTCTCTCCCCCTTTTCTAAACAACGCTTATAAAAATGCAAAAACATTTTCAGCTCCTGGGCTGGATTTGGTCTCTGGATCATAAGTTGTCAGCTCCTGATCTGGTGTGTCTGGAAGGTGGTTTGGTGTTATCTATCCGAGTTACAAATGCACAGTTACCCACTGTCCGAGTTAAAAATGCTGAGCAACCCACTTGTTGGAGTTTAGTCTACATATATGCTTGCATCTGTGCAAAATGGCCTGTGTACAGAGTTACTCATGACAGCACTGAGATGCTGGAGTACTGGGAGCAACCTAAATATTCACAGATAGGAATGGGTTCAATAATAGCATGTCCATACAGCAGAATACGATACAGTTTTTTAAAACAACACGGCAGATCTCTACGGAATAATGCCTAAGATGTACCATGAAGAGGGGGGAAAAGCAAGGTACCAAACAGTGTTTGTAGTACAGTGCCATTTACTAGTTTACAAAAAGAGTAGTGTTTGTGTCCGTGTGCGTGTGCCTGTGGGTACCCGTGCGCACAAGCCCTGCCCTTGCTCTGCCTGTACAATGCTGATGACCGCGTTTGTCACTGGGAGGGTAATTCATCTTAGGAATAGAGATGGTAGGGAAACTCTTTACTTTATATTATTTGTAGCTTATGAGTTTCATGCCATGTGCACGTATCACTCAAATATAAATGGAATCTTTCAAAAAGAATTGCAATGGAGAAAATAATAATTCAAAGTATGAGCGAATTCAAAGACGTTGTTGCTTGAAATGGATTTGAGTCTTTCTTTAATCACAAATGAACCTTTACTGTCCTGAAAAATTTGCACATTTGGCTGCCTTCACATGAAGGCACTCACTCTGACAGATAGTAATCCTTTTCCAGCTTTCGGTCATCTGAGGCAGCAGAATACCCATGTCCAGAGGCTGGGCCTAAGGTTCTGCTGTTGGTATTGTTCCTTCTGATTTTTAGAATTGTGAGCAGTTATAGCACAGTGTGACCTGAAGGGTGAACGCCTGTGAAGAGAGTTGAGCTTGGTAACAAAATAAAGTCGATAGCCATGGAGCGTTGGTGCTAGAAGGTTCAATGAGACCTGTCCAGCCCCTTGGATTTTTTTTTTTTTTATTAGTATCCTAAGAGGTATAGAGCCTGCCCAAGGTCAGGCAGCTGGTGACGGCCAAACCTTTAACTCAGCCTTGCCCCAGCTTACTACTGACACGGAGAAGGCTACACTTCCAATGGGTGTTACTCTGTATAGTCCCAACCTCTATTTTTCTATATTGCTGACTCACTAAAGGCAGAGATGTGGAACACAGTTTCTGAACTGTCACTCACTCCTGAGTCATAGCCAGCTGTGTCTCTGGGGTCAGCGTGGAGTCTCTCCTCTCACCTCCCACCCGGGACGTGTTTGAATGGCTCACTTGGCGATTCTTGCTCCTTACCCTGACCAGAAGGCCCAGCTGCTTCCGTGAGTCCGTGAGAGAGCTAAATCACCTAAATCAGCAAACAACCAGCTGACCACAGGGTGATAATTAAACCAGGGTAAGTAATCCCAGCCAGGATCAGCAGAGTCATGTAACTGACCACACACCTAACGGTAAAAGCTATAAGCACCTACTGTTGTATGCCAGTGACGTTTTCAGATTGCTTTCTCTGCAGCATTACTGTGAAAATACATACATATGGGGGTGGACAGGTGGTTGGCTCGGTGTTCAGACATGGAAAAACCAAGGTTTTCTTTCCCTTCCTATATAACACTGTTTGAAAAGACGGAGAAGTGTTTGTGGTACAATAGAAGAAAGCGAAAAAACAAAGTTAGGAGTAAGTCCCAGCATCAGAAAAGTATAGTAGAGTTGGTGAAGTAGTTCAAAGGGAAGGTGGTCCCTTAGGTCAGGGCTATATCCAGCAGGAGCCATAGAAATTTTAGTACCTGATAGTCCTGGCTTCCTTCTCTACAAACTGTTTAACTTAACTTGTTGGAATTTTCCCCCTCTTACCATAAGATAATGAGTTGATACTGGAATTTTACTAGTGAACTTATTTAAATTTACAAATATCAGATAATGTCCATGTTACATAATTGCTATCACACTCAAGTAGAAGGGCTACCCTAGTCATATGATTTAAAAAACCTGATAAAGCACATGAAAAAGTTAGAAAAGAAACTCTAATGGAATCATTAAGGGTGTTGGCATAATATTTTATTCCAGGAATATAATCATGTTTTTTAGGAAGTCTGTAAATAGACCCTGTATTCAGTTGTTGCAGTAAGATAAGCCACATGTATACCCATTCTTTTTTTTTTACCCACTCTTAATTTAAAAAAGAAAATTCTTAGAAAAATAAGATATTTCTTTAGCATGATTTAAGTGTATTGTAAGCCAAAAGGAAAATGTGTGTGTGTGTATCCACAGCATGTATATCTTAAACCAGTTTCTAGCATCATACATGATGTAGGAAACACTAGAGATTTCTATTAAAATAAAAACCAAGATATTCATAATTGTTCTGGCATAGCTTGCCAGTGCAATAAAGCATGAAACATATATTTTAAAGTGTAGTTGGTAATAGGAAGAAAAAAACCTTTTTTTTTTTTAATGTGAAGGTCTGTTTTATTGGCAACTTAGGATGCACAGTATTTTATTTTTAAACTTCTAAATTTGAAAACAAAATAGCCTAGGTTAAATAATATAGTTTTCCAAAGCTGAATGTGCTCATTTGGAGGTCCGTTTTTCTGCTTGCAGTACAAAACAACTTCCTAAAACTCCTAGGCAGGAACACTACTGTTTTGATGCTCTGTGATTGGATGAACTGATCAATCTCAGTTGGTGATAATATCCCTCCTTTTTTCCCCCTTGGTAAGGGTTTTAAAAAAATTCAAGAACAGATGCATTTATCTAGTCTTACACAGACAATTTCATTCCAAATGTCTCCTGAGAGGCGTATACCATATACAGGAATCCGTCTTCGTCCTTCTCACTTTCATACACTTCAGACATTGGTGTGGACACACTCACATGCTGTGTCCATTCACTAACAGAAAGAAGGCTTGATTAGCGTTGAGCTGTAAGCGCCTCCATGATCTTGATGAGCTCACTCATGTTGACATGATCAGGTACAAGGAATTTTGTTTTGTCCAGGATGGGAAGTTGCTTCTCGCCCTTGTACCGCTCTGTTATCACTGCGATTTTGGTAGAATGGGGCTGTCGGATAAGTCGGACATCTTCTACTCTTTGTTCGAAGGTGTGGCACTGCTTGAAGGTCTTCTCCGATGGCATGGCACGGGTGGTGAGGTGGAGGGTCTTGAGGGCTGTAGACGGCGGCGGCAGCCAAGAGAAAGAGTTTTTAAAATAAACAACATAATTACATACCAATAAAAAACAAGTATGGTTACTAGGATATTTACCCAAAAGATACAAAAATACTGATTTGGAGGGTTACATGCCCTCAGGTGTTTATAGCAGGATTATCAACAACAGCCTACCCATGGAAAGAGCCCAGATGTCCATCAGCTGATAAATGAATGGGTAAAGAAGTTGTGTGGGGTGTGTGTGTATCAATATATATATTTACACATACACAGTGGTATATCACTCAACCATAAAAATAATGAAATCTTGCCACTTGCAATGATGTGGGTGGACCTAGAGAGTATTATGCTAAGTAAAAGAAGTCAAAGACAAATACCATATGATTTCACTCATATGTGGAATTTAAGAAACAAAACAAAGGAGCATGGGGTAAAAGAGAAGCGAACCCTAAAGCAGACTGTAGAGAACAATGAGGGTTGCTGGAGGGGAGGTGGATGCAGTGGGGGTGTTGGGTTAAATGCGTGCTGGATATTAAGGAGGGCACTTGTGATGAGCCCTGGGTTGTGTTTGTAAGTGTTGAATCACTAAATTCTATACTTTGAAACTAGTACTATACTACATGTTAACTAACTAGGAATTTAAATAAATTTAAATAAAAACTTGGAAGAAAAAAAAAGTATGGCACCACTCCTAGAATCTATGAGAGCTCAGTAAACTTGTGGATATATACACGAGGAGCAATAGTGATATTATATACCAGCAATAATCTGTTAGCTATGATGGTAAAAATACTTCTATTCTCAACAGCAACAGGAGGTATAAAACCCATAGAAAAACTCTCACAACATAAAACTCTTACATAACTCTCACAACAAAAACTCTTACATAAACAAAGGAACTTACTAGGAGATTTTTTTTTTTTAATTGGAACAAATGAAAAGTCCATCATGTTTCTGAATGATAGATGAGTGAATATTATGCATTTGTCCTTTTTCTCCGATTATTTTATAGATTTTATCTAAACCCTTAGAAACTGTGTTTGGGAGGGGAGACCTAGGGAGGGGGAGCAGGGGGACACCAAGCTACCAAGCAAATGTGGAAGGTGACACCTGAAAGGTTTGGGTCAGGGAGAGGCAGAGCTCTGCAAAATAGGAATGAACTTCAAAAAGAAAAAGAGAGTGACGACTTCAGCAGGTCCTAGTTTAAAGGCCTAGCTTATGAAGGCCTAGGAAAAAGGAAAAAAAGAGAATCCTGGAGAAAGCTAATCAGCAGCCCACTTTCTTTCCCTGGCTACAAAAAAGGGACTATTGGCTCCTAACTGGGACAGGGCTGGGATAAGCCATCTGCATTTGGTGCTCTAAGCTGCTCTCCAAGTCTGAGACCATCACCTGATCCCCCTGGGGACCAAATATTCCATGTATCTGAGTCAGCTGGGGGCTAGCTCATCTTTGTGCTCCTCGTTTTCTCCTAAAGCAGAAGAGCCCTGGTTTGTTTCCGTGGCTGTAGAGCAGGGTTCCAGTAGAGTGAGCAGAAGTGAACAAACTCTCTTGGGCCTAGGTTCAGAACTGGCGCATTGGCACATCTGGCACGTTCTGTTGGCCAGAGCAATTTACAATGCCAGCCCGGCTCCACGGGGTGGGGGAATAACGCCCTCCCAGCCCCACGCCCTTGATGGAAGAAGCCACACAATCAGGTTGAACAAAGGATGTGGATACAAGAGGGCTGGACAGTTTGGAGCCATTTTCGCAAAGCTGCATCTTAAAAACAAAGAAAAACAAAACAAAACAGACTTACCCCAAAATCACAAAAGTAAACTATGAAGTAAAAGGCATACATTTAGGTGATGAGAACTTTTAAAGGCTTTCCTTTGAGATTGCGGGGAAGATTTCATCTTGTCACTCATGTAGAGTTGAGAGTCCAATGACAGCTGATCTTTTGAAGTAGAAGGAGACATTTATCAAGCTGTTTTTAGAAAGAGCGGAGAAAGCGAAGTCCTCTCTGTAAATGAATTGATACTGATGCGTACTCAGAATTTGTCATTTGGATGTATCAGTAATTCATCCTGTGGGGTCTTGGGGAAAGTGCTGAGTGATGGCACCACAGCCAGAAAAAGACTGGAACCTCCCCATGCCCGGAGACTTATCCCTGTTTCCATCTTGCTCGTCACAGAAATGGAATTTAGAAAAGGTGCTTCCTTGCTAAGGACAACTGAATAGTTAGGATCATACCTGCCACTCTTTCTCGATGGGAAGTCATCACGGTGGTGGCATTAGTAAATGGTTGATAACTGAGAGATCCTGTGATGCTTCTCAAACTGGGCACGATGGGGTACACTTAGGGGTTTTGTGGGGACCCAAGGAAGCCGTAGCATAAGCATGATGCGTCTTCCTGGAGCATCACATTTGTTTCATTTTTAAACATTCTCATATTTGTTTGTTTATTTTTTAAAAGTAGGCTCCACACCCAGCATGGGGCTTGAACTCATGACCCTGAGATCAAGATCCAGGCTGAGATCAAGAGTGGGACACTTGACCAACTGAGCCACCCAGGCGTCCCTAAACTTTTTATTTGGAAGTAATAGAATCTTACAGAAAAGTTGCAAATACAGTGTAGGGAATTCTTGTATATACTTCACTTGCCTTCCTCTAATGTTAACATTTTATATAACCACAGCACGTTTATCAAAACTAAAAAATTTAGATGGTGCAATACTGTTAACTTCAGTTACTAACTATAGACTTCATTCCAATTTCCCTGCTTTTGTACCAGTTTTCTTTTCTGTCCCAGGATCCCGTTCATATTGCATTTCGTTGTCATCCCTCCTTTTTCTTCTCCAACTTAGGACAGTTAGGAGCCAACAGTCCCTTTTTTGTAGCCAGGGAAAGAAGGTGGGCTGCTTGATTAGCTTTCTCCAGGATTCTCTTTTTTTCCTTTTCTTCTAGGTCTTCATAATCTCTCTCATTTAAACTAGGACCTGCCGAAGCCATCATTTTCCTTTTCTTTTTGAAGTTCATTCCTATTTTGCAGAGCTCTGCCCCTCCCTGACCCAGACCTTTCAGGCGTCACCTTCCATATTTGCTTGGTGGCTTGGTGTCCCCCTGCTCCCCCTCCCTAGGTCTCCCCTCCCAAACACTGCCTCGAAGGGTTCCACCTACCCTGTTGTGGCTGCTCACGACAGCCCTTCAGCCATCTGAGACCTGGTCCGGTGTCAAGTTTCTTCTTTAAAAATAATGTTTCAGGGCACCTGGCTAGCTCGGAGCACGTGACTCTTGATCTCGGGGTTATGGGTTCGAGCCCCATGTGGGCTGTCGAGATTACTAAAAAAAAAAAAATAAATAAACTTTAAAAATATTAAAGAGAAATAATCTTTGAGACCTACATTTATTTTGATTTTCAAAGTAATACAGGTCTCCTGCACAAGATTTGGGAAGAAGAGAAGACAGTAAACGTCAGCGGTAATCCCACTGCCCAGAGAATGACTGCCAATGTTTCTTTCATTTATTTTCCTTTCCTCTCTTTTTGGAGTATGCGTATATATGCAGGGATGATTCTTTAGCATCATTGGAGTCGTGTTGTCCCTAACATTTTATCACATGTTCTTGTTTTGCTTTCATTTTCCCACTAGCCACTGTTAACATGACTCTTGGTGTGTCTGTACGTTTTTAGAAGTTAAATGATATTCTGCTTATTTAATGACCACACACCCACTTTCTTTTTTCATGTAACCCCTGATGTTTTCACTTTCATTTCCCCTCTGTTTTAGGAGGATGATGATGCTTTATATAGTACTTACATCAGACACTATTTTTTTTTTTTTTTTAGAGATCTATTTATTTGAGAAAGAGCGCACAAGCAGGGGGGAGAGGGACAGGGAGTGAGAGAAATCTCAAGCAAACTCCCCACTGAGTGTGGAGCCCCACAAGGGGCGGGATCTCATGACCCTGAGATCGAGACCCAAGCCGACATCGACTTAGATGCTTAACCCACTGCACTACCCAGCTGCCCCTTCAGACACTATTTTATTATTATTTTTTAATTTTTAAAAAAGATTTTGTTTATGAGAGAGAGAAAAACAGAGTGGGGGAGGGGCAGAGGGAGAGAGAGAAGCCAGCTCCCCACTGAGCAGGGAGCCCGATTCGGGGCTGGATCCCTGGGAGCCACCCAGTTGCCCCTCAGACCCTGTTTTCGAAACTGTATTGTTCCACTTCGAAATTGTCCATTTCGAAACTGTATAATCCTTGGAGTAGTTGACAGGGTTGGTGCCCTAATTAGCCCCTCATGATGGATGAGGAAACCGAGGTTGAGGAGCTTCTTTGCTGTCACACACTTTGGTAAGGGACAGGACCGGGTTTGGATCTTGTTATTGGCTCCGAGCCCACATGGCTAACTCCCTTGATATGCCCCTTGTGAGCACTTCCTCTCCAGGTCAGGGACATACTCTTTAGCGGAGAGAGTGGGTTGTAATCCAGAACAACAGTACTTTCCAGTTTTTATGGATAAAACTGTGTGTTGAGTCTTGGCTCAGCCACTTCCATGCTCGTGACCTTTGGGAAGTTATTTCCTCTCTCTGGCCCCTGTGGGCCTTCTCAGCTCTCAAGTCCTATGCCTTTATTGTGGGCAGAAGCAGAACAGAGGCAGCATTCAAGGACAGACCCGGAATGTCCAGGGGCATTACTGTCCCCTCAGATTTCGGGGGCACTCCCATATCACAGGGGCTGTGAGGTTTCGTGGGAGACTAAAAAGAGGTCCCTGTGATGGGTAAATCCCATGGCATACTTCCTTTGAATATTTTGAGGTTTGGGGCTTTTGTGGCTGACAGCCAGTGTGGAGACCGACGCGCCTGGGCCCCTTCCCGGGTGCTCTCTGAGATGTGTGGCTGGAAGGACAAGCTGGAGGATCTGGGTTCTTTAGGGGACAACGCGGGCTGGGAAGCCAGAGGCCACCACTGTGCTGGACCTGCCATTGGTGATGGGGTGTGGTCCACTTGGGACCCCAGATAGTTTTCCAGGGGCCTGTTCCACCACCTTCACCCTGCAGAAGGAAAAGGAGAACCCGATGTTTGTCTTACACAGTAGAGTTCACTCCTGTTCACTTGAAAGAAGAGAACCTGCCTTTTCATATAGACTTTAAAAAAGAGAGGGGTTTTTCTGAACTTGGTTGCTTCCTGCTGTTTACCTAGGGGGCAGCCAGCGCTGTCCCCAGCCCCTTGCCCTACTGGGGGGCCTTGGTGATTCTCTGGCGCACGGCCTGGTCACCGTGCTGCCGGGCCAGCTCCTCCGGCAAGCGGCTTCGTTTTCCCAGTGTTATTTCCCCTTATTTGCCAGGCGTCTCTGAGGAGACGCTGACATTTTCTCCCTCATTCAGGTCTTCTAGAAACAAACCACAGAAACGTACCTATTTAAAAAAATTTTTTTTTCTGTTGTTGACTCGCTTTTGCCAGGGGATAGT
This sequence comes from Procyon lotor, assembly GCA_028646535.1. Lineage (NCBI taxonomy): Eukaryota > Metazoa > Chordata > Mammalia > Carnivora > Procyonidae > Procyon > Procyon lotor. Next base: position 88,024,897 of record CM053611.1, read on the forward strand.
GTAGCATTTGTTCTAGACAGGGAAAAATTTGGGGATCTTGTTTCAAAGTCTAAGTCCCTAAGATAATGAGCAGGGATTATAAGGAGCCCCGGTTATGTTCAGGCAATGGGAGTCTCAATTAACTTGAGAGCAGTAACGAAGCACTAAATGTCTATGGATAACGTACATGGATCATCACGTTTTCAAGCTTCCTGTAGGAGCTGGGGTTGTAGTGATGGTAATAATGATGCGTTGATGATAAAAACAATAACATGAGTGTCTGTTGAGTAATTACCGTGTGCTAGGTAGTGCGCTCATGTAAACAGCTCTGTGGGGTGTGTGAATTCAGTTCTGCAGGAATGAGAAGCTGAAGCTCTAATTAAGTCTCTTGCTCAAGGTCATCTAGAGGTAGGAGAGCTAGGCTTTAGATACAGGTGAGCCCACAGCCCCCACCTTCAACCTCCAGGCACATTACAAGAGACTCTGGGCGTGTACACCTTCAGCTTTTGAGATACCTGAAGAAATTGTGTTGATAAATAAAACAGAAAAAAGAGAAAATTTGTTTTTTCCTCTCCATTAAGTTTCTTTGAACTGAATATAACTTATGTAATGACTATGTCTAAACTAAAAGGACACTTGGGGCGCCTGGGTGGCTCAGTCGTCAAGCGTCTGCCTTCGGCTTGGGTTATGATCTCAGGGTCCTGGGATCGAGCCCCGCATCGGGCTCCCTGCTCAGTGGGAAGCCTGCTTCTCCCTCTCCCATTCCCTCTGCTTACGTTCCTTCTTTTGCTGTGTTTCTCTCTGTCAAATAAATAAAAATCTTAAAAAAAAAAAAAAAAAAAAAAAACAAAACCCACTAAAAGGCATTTCTCCAAAGTGGATTTCTAAATGGTCAGTGAACATATGATGTTCAGCATCACTGATGGCTAGGAAAATTGTGTATTAAATCATAATGAGGTATCATTTCATACCAACAAGAATGGCTAAGATAAAAAGCCAGAAAATGCCAAGTATTGGTCGGATTGTGGGGAAATTTGAGCCCTCATACCCTGCTGCTGGGGTTGCTGAATGGTGCAGCCACTTTGCCAACAGTTTGGTACTTCCTCAAAGTACTAAACCTAGAATTTACCATATGGTCCGGGAGCCCACTCCTAGACCAAAAAGAAATGGACACATATGTCCACACAAAAATGTGTGCAGGTGATTTGTCTTTTTATTATTGCATTGTACGAGTTTTTAAAAATACAGTTTGGATGCAAGCCCCTTGTCAGATATACGATTTGCTGTTACTTCCTCCCATTCTGTGGATTATCTTTTTATTAGTGATGTTTTTTGGTGCATAAGAGTTTTAATTATGATGAAGTCTAATTTATCAGTTTTTTTCACTTGTCATGTGTGCTTTGGTTCTGCGTGTTTTTGACGTGCTAAAATATTAGCTTGTTTTTTACTCTGGGCCAGTTGATTGCTATAATATACAAGAGGAGTTAGCTGTGAGTAATTAAATAATTCACATCCTTTGTTAGAGAAGAAGAGTAAGCCTACACAACTCTGAGGTTCAGTGATATTGATGCTTTTCTTTCCTTATCTTTGCATTCCCTCTTGCCAAGCACTTAGCGTGCTGTTGGGCATATAACAAAGGCTCAAAAAATACTTGTTGACTTGGGCGCCCGGGTGGCTCAGTGGCTTGAGCTTCCGATTCTTGGTTGTTGGCTGAGGTTGTGGTCTCATGGGTTGTGAGATCTTCCAGGAGCAGGCTCTGCTCTAGCTCTGTGCTTAACGAGGAGTCTGCTTGAAGAGTCTCTCTTTCTGTCCTTCCCCCCACTCAAGTGTGCATGTGCTCTCTTTCTCTCTGTCACCCTCAAATAAATAAGTCTTTTTAAAAAAAACCTTTTGATTAAATCTAGAAAGGAAAATTGATGTTTGCTGAAGACCTAAGCTATATTTTGTCTGGGTTTTAAAAATAGGTCTGAGTTCAAATCTCGGCTTCATTTGTTACCTGGCTTTTCCTAAGCATTCAACCTACTTGAACCTCAGTTTCTGTACCAGAAAAAGAAGGACAGATGTTTACCTTGGAGGATTGTTATAAAGATTGCATATGAAACCTATGTACATGGAGAGATAGGACAAATAGTAGTTACTGTTTATATCAATTAACTGAATTTATATCTCAATTTCTTCATTTAGTAAGATGAAAGTGATGCTTGTCTTTTAGCCATTTCTGTGGTATACAGAGAGATTCATGAGATATTAGACTTAATTCTTCCCTGCTTCCTTAGATAAGTCAGATAGTCCATTTCCCAGAACCTCCAGAGAACCTTCCTTGGTCCCCAACCATCTCCATTTTTGTGGAATTTGTGTCCATGGGACATTAAGCATATAAGCTAGTTGTACTGCCTAATACAGTAGCCACAGGCCACATGTGATTACTTAAGTTGAAATAAATAAATTAAAATAAAAAAATTTCATTCCTCAGTCATACTAGTTATGTTACAAGGGCTGAATAAGCCACATGTGGCTAGTGGCTACCATATTGAACACTGTGTTCAGAACATTTTGATTGTCATTGAACATTCAGTTGGACAGCACTGGAGCAAAATGTTTGGACAATTTTATGTGACTTGTCTTTAGCAGCAGAGCCTATAAAATAAGGCTTTTCTCTAACCTCAGCTAAGCAGTGCCTTCCCAGACCCTCTTCCACTCTACTTAGGGGATGTCAAGCTCAAGATCCGAAGTTGTTTAGAGTCTTGGGAAACAGGGAATTACATAACCCAGGATGGCTTTATTCTTGTGTTCTTGCTATTATTTCAGAAATTTCAGCTTCCTCTCTGCTGATGCTGTGTCTTTGTAGGACGCATGGTCGTTAGGGAGGCTGGCTGGGGGCCGTTCGGGGCAGATATGGTTGGGTGAAGATCATTGTGACCGGAGGGAAGGAAAGATGCTTTCCCATACCCCTAATTTTCTATGATGTATCAGGTGCTAGGAAAAAAAAAAAAAAGAGAATCTGTATTACAAACGGATATTTAGGATTCTGGAATTTTTTCCCAGATATAGCATTAAGATAATGTTTAGAGATTGGAGTTTTTACAGTTAGTTTGACAAGGAACCTCTGAACATTCTTCTCTGTTTATGACCCCATTAAACTGACATCACTAGGTTTCTCCCTGATGTGTTTGGACATACTCTAATTAAATTGCAGTGTACCTGCATTCTTCTCCTTGACTTAAAAAAAAAAACAGTAGGAGAGAGGTGCCTGCGCGGCTCATTCAGTTAAGTGTCTGACTCTTGATTTTGGCTCAGGTTGTGATCTAAGAGTCATGAGACTAAGCCCCACATCGGGCTCCGTGCTCAGTGGGGAGTCTGTTTGAGATTCTCTCTCTCCCTCCCTCTCTGCCTCTCCCTTCCGCTCATGCTCACACACTGTCTCTTCCTGTCTCTCAAGTAAATAACTAAAAATCTTTTAAAAATTATGGGAGAGTTCCCATAAGCCATTCCTAGAATTTATGGGTGCCTTCCCAGATGGATCCTGAGGATAGTTTCTTTTTGACTTGATCCAGGATGTGAAACCATGCATTGAATGAGGGCCTGTGGGTATACATAGGGCTCACCTTCTTTTCTGTCTGCTTTTAAGTAAGTGTTGGTAAGCGATCATTCACTCCGACTCCTCCAGATCAGGTGAATGAACCCAGTCATTCCTCAGTGGAAAGAAGTGAATAATTTTAGACCGTCAGCATTTCCAAAACCTGGATTCTAGTAGAGTGCCTTGGGAAAGGGAGTCTGTGGTTAAGTTTTCAAACAATAAGTGAAGCACAGCTAAATGGGTTTCTTCCTGGAAGAAGCTCGGGACCTTGGATGTGTTGGTGGGCACACTGGCTTTCCAAGAAGGGAAACTGACCTGACCCTGGAACCCTTGTACGGGGACCCGTGGTTGGCAGGACACCCGTCAGGGATCACTGGACTGAAGGATGGCGTCTGAGAAACAGGAAAGCGGCCTCCATGGGAGAGCGTGAGCTGAGCGAGCTGGTGCACACTTCTGCTTTTTGTTTCTCAGTTGTTTCTCAGTTTTTGTTTCTCGTGATTATTTTTAACCCAGATATTGGTCATTTGAAGCTTTCATAAACTCACAGGCCCTTATCAGCTGAAGGCGCCCCAAAGCTTACGGAATCAGGAACATCATCTGGCCTGAAGAGAAGGTAAGAATTGCTGTCTGCTTTTTTTTTTTTTTTAAAGGAACCTTTTAGTGAAGCTGCTAATTCAGTTCTTTCTGGCTTACATTTAGGGTCTGCTCAGTATATATTCCTGCTTCAAGATGCAATCACATTCTAAGAAGTAAGCAATTCATGGGCAATTCTTGTATGATGGGAATCTGCTAATGGCTTTTAGAAGACATCTGAAGCCCTGAGGACAGATTTTGTTGTCCGGGCCATGGATTATATGTGAATCTTGCTTCTCTTAATACTTTCTTGGGCAGATTAACTAAATGAACTTCTGTTTAACGTAATAGTGTTGGACAGGGCGGCGCTTGCTAACAACAGCGATGATAATAGCTAGCATTTTCTGAGTGGTCACCATCTGCCAGGCCCTGTTCTAAGTATTGTAAATGTGTTAGCTCATTTAATCTTCACAAAAGCGCAGTGAGGTAGCCATTGTGTTTCCTGCTCTAAAATGAGAAAATACTGAGGCACTCTATAATAGGGCAGGCTAGAATTAATTATTCTGTGTTCTGTGTTCTCTATAATAGTGCAGGCTAGAATTAATTATTCTGGGGTCTGTGTTCATACTGGTGACTAACAAAGCATATTTTATAGTACATTTTCTTTAATTTTGAGACAGTGTGCTAATTTTCATAAAATCCCAGGTAGTATGTAGCACATAATTGATTTTGCAATTAATTTATTCTTAAGATATCTAGCGTACGTTTTATAACTTCTAATTTGGAATCTTTAGATGTCAGTAGATGCTATGAAAATGGAATTTACTTATCATTTTTTTCAATAGTCTATTCTTGGGCCAGTTTCTGTGTTTGATGCCAGGAATGCAAAGATGACTGAGCCCCCATCCCTGTCCTCACAGAGATGTCATCAAGTGGGGAGGGGATGTAATCCTGCAAACAGTTGTCATTTCTTAGGCTGTGACATGGCAAGTGGCTTCTTGCATTTTGTTTTGAAAAGTCAAAGAGAAGAGGTTTGTAGGCTGCAGTGGCACAAGAAGCTAAGGAGCCATGAGTCTTAGATGGTTTTCTTCCCAGCTTTATTGAAATATTATTAACATATAACATGTGTAAATTTAAGGTGTGCAGTGTGATGAATTGATGTGTGTATGTACTGCAAAATGATTACCAAAATAAGGTTAGTCAGTACCTCCATCACCTTGCACAGTTACTTTTGTGTGTGTCTGGTGTTAACATTAAAGATCTACTCTCAACAACCTTCAAGTATATAATATGGTACTGTTAGATATAGTCAGCGTGTTATACCTTAGGTCCCCAGAATTTATTCATCTTATCGCTGTAAGTTTGTACCTTTGTCTCCCCAGCTCCCCAGCCTCTGGCAACCACCATTCTGCTCTCTTTTCCTATGGCTTTGGCTTTTCAAAATTCCACATGTAACTGAGAACACACTTGGTCTTTCTCTGTCTGACTTCTGTCTCGTACTATAATGGGTCCATCAGATGACTTTTGAGTTGTTCTGCAGCCCTTGCTTGATTTCACCCAAAGCAGTCATGCTATTTGAACTTGAACTCAGGCTTCAAAGATGCTGGGGAGAGGGATTATCAAGGAGAGAGAATCACAGGCAGTGAAAGGAATATCAAACCATTCCTAATGCAAATGGAGAGAAGAAAGTCAAAGACAGGTGGGGAGAATTCTCCTGTGATGAAGAATGAGGCCCTGGCCACCAAGCTCTTGCTTTCCTTGGCTGAATCAGCTTTAAAGAAAAAGGGGAGTGGGGAGGGAGAGAGAAAAGGGGGAGGAGGCAGAGTCTCCGTGGGAAGTTCTACACAAAGATGCGTTTCAAGTTGGTAGGCAGGGCTCAGGGCTCCTAGGGAAGCCAGATCTAGCTGCAGACCCAGACCCTTACTATGGAGCGTGCTTCCCCCGCCTTCCAAATCGGCTTTGCTGCTTGGTGTGCTGTGATAATGAAATATTTATCTGTTGGGTTGTATGATTTCACAGGTAATCATGCTCTTTCGATAAAATGATTGGCTAAAAGGCATGTTGGGAAGCTTTTGGTTTCCTTTTTTTTTTTTTTTTATAAAGATTTATTTATTTCAGAGAGAGAGAGAGCATGAGCAGGAGGGGCAGAGGGAGAGAGAATCACAAGCAGACTCTGCGCTGAGCACGGGGCCTGACCTAGGGGCTCAGTCCTACGACCATGAGATCACAACCAGAGCCGAAACGAAGAGTCAGATGCCTAACCGACTGTGCCGTCCAGGCGCCCCTTTTGTTTCTCAGTAGTTTGTGTTGAGTGATTTATACATACCAGTTTCGCTCTAAGCATTTTTCTTTTTTCTTTCTTTTTTTTTTTTTAAATTTTATTTACTTAATCACAGAGAGAGGGAGATCACAAGTAGGCAGAGAGGCAGGCGGAGAGAGCAGAGGAGGCAGGCTCCCCGCCGAGCAGAGAGCCTGATGCGGGGCTCCATCCCAGGACCCTGAGATCATGACCTGAGCTGAAGGCAGAGGCTTTAACCCACTGAGCCACCCAGGCGCCCCTAAGCATTTATTTTCATGTCCTTGACTCATCCAGGTCTCTCTACAGCCCTCTGAGGTGTGCATTACTGTCCCCACTTACCAGACCAGGAAACACACTCGGAGAGTTGGAATGACTTGTCCAACTAAGATGCACATCAGGAAGTCAGCTTTTGGAGGATAGTGGTTTTGGCTTCTCCTCAGGTAGGAATCTAGTTAAATCATCCCAGGAAGATGGAGATCTTCTTTTAAGAAAAAAACAAACAAAAACCCTAGGTACATAGCTCTAATGAAACAAAGAGATCAGATACCATGTTTGTTGTTGTAGATATTATGGGATTGTCTCTGGACGTGACTGAGACTGTGACTGAGACTTTGAGTCA
>CM053611.1:88032443-88049114 GCA_028646535.1 Procyon lotor
GACTGAGCCACCCAGGTGCCCCAATTTTTTAACTTTTAAAAGTAATCTCTAAACCCAGTGTGGGGCTCGAACTCACAACCCACACATTCCACCAACTGAGCCAGCCAGGTGCCTCTGTTTAAGTCTCTTTTAATCTCCATTCCTTTCTTTTCCTGTGTCTGTTGAAGAAACCCAGGGCGTTTGTCTTGTCCAGTTTCCCACAGTCTGGATTTTGCTGCTTGTATAGTTATGGTGCATTTCAATTTGTTTTCTGGTCCTTTGTATTTCCTACAAAATGGCAGCTGGATCGAGATTCTCCTTGGCAAGACCACAGGTGGTGTTGCTTCTTTATCAAGAGCCGTATCATGTCTGGTTGTCTCTCTTTTGGTGATGATAGCCACTGTTGATGAATGCCTCAATCCATTTTAAGGATTGCAAAATAAAGATTTCTAATTTTATGTTTCTTTGTCATTCATTACTTGAAAGGCTTTTATAAAGAGATAAATTTCCCCCTGTTTGTTACAGTTTATACAGAAAAGACAAGATTCTATGCTTAATTATATTTCTTTCTTTGCTGGTTTTCAAGATAATAAACTGGTTCTCTATCCTTATTCCAATGAATTGGAACCCCACTGATTCCTCCAAAAGTTATCAGTATTTTAAAAAATATTTATATGAACTCAAAGACTTAAGTATATTTGATGGTTTAATCAACATTAATTATTATTCTTTCTGAAAGCTCAAATTGTTCCATCTGTGACCAGTGAGAGCTTCTTCAATTTGGCTGTTAAGGGGTTTTTTGCTATGTCTCTAGAAGTGTTCGATAGTTTCCTTGCTATCAGGGATGACAAAATGTTCTAGGATAATCTTAGATATTTTCTCTCCCAGATAGGAATCAGCTACTTCTCTGGGAATGACCCATTTTTCCAAGAATGCTTAAAGTCATCTAGTGTTAAATGGTATTTCAAGACCACAATATTGATACTAGGGATGCTTCATGCTGCTGTCTTGGTCACAAATTTTAGGCTTCCTCAGGGAACAGAGCTAAGACTATACGTGTGTGAGTGTGAGTGTGTGTGTGTGTGTGTGTGTGTGTAGTGTGTGTATATGTGCATATGTATGTACATACACATGCTATATACACTATACATATACATACTATGGACTACACTATTTGCATAGAGAGAGATTGTGTCTTGCATGATATAGATGGATGTAGACACAAATATGGATATAAATACAGATATAGATACTACACAAATACTTCCAGTTTTTACTAAACTCTTTTGTATTATATTCATATCTTCTTTCTTCCAAATGAGAATCTGGTTCTTAAGAATACAGTGATGATATAATATCCTTGTTCATTTACTTTATTCTACAACTGTCTCAAAATAGCAATACTAATACCATTCACTATTATTACTGTAAACATCTGGGGACATTTTTGCATTTACTCTCTCTGTTCTGCCCCTCATTTTTAAATAGTTGTGCTTTATCTACATTATTTGATCATATAGGAACTGGAGACTATAGTCTCTCCCCCTCACACACTTTCTTTTTTTATGTAAGCTCTACACCCAACATGGGGCTTGAACTCACGATCCCAATATCAAGATTCATATCTCTACTGACTGAGCCAGCCAGGCACAGCTATATGCTCTTCCTTTTAACACCTTTAAATCAAAAACAACTACATTTTTAACTCCCACCAGTCTCTTATCTGAAGCTTGTTCTCAAGTTGAATCCTTTGAAAAGGAACAATATGTATGAGTTCTTAATGTTGAGAATATTTTGTCTATTAATAACAGCTGCCAAATAAAATACTTAAAAACTTGAAAGTCAGTTTTACTGTATATAAAATTCTTGGTTCACATTTTCCTTCCTTAAAATAGTTTAGTATGTTATTCTATTTTCTTCTAGGGTAAGCCATTGCTCTCAAAAAGTCTGATACTAATATAATTTTCTTTTCCTTGCTATTTTACCTAAATGCTCAAAGGAATTTTTTCTTTAAAGGGCAATAATTTTACCAGAATATGTGTAAGTGTTGATAGTTTTAGTATTATACTCTCAAGTATGAGATTATATAAGATTATATAATATATGAGATTATATAATCAGGTGTAATATGTTCTTTTCACACATAGTTTAAAATAAAAAAAATTTTTTTTTTACTTTGAGAAAGTTTTATTGAATTATAATTTTAGTAGGTGCCCTATTCTCTTCCCCTAGTTTTTGTCTTCAGGCATTCCTATTGTCTGTATGTTGGATCTTCTTTTCCTATCTTCAATATTTGTAACTTTCTCTTAAAATCTTTTTCTAATTTCTTTTTTTAAAGATTTTATTTTTTTAAGTAATCTTTACACCCACCATGGGGCTCAAACTCACAACTCTGAGATCAAGAGTCACATGGGTACACTGAGCCAGCCAGATATGCCCCTTAATTTCTTTTCTTTTCTTTTTAAGCTTTTATTTGTTTAGTTGAGAGAGAGACAGAGAGTGAGCACATGCACAAGTGGAGGAAAGGGCAGAGGGAGAGGGAGAAGCAGGCTCCCCACTGAGCAGGGAGCCCGATGCAGGGCTCAATGCCAGGACCCTGAGATCATGACCTGAGCTGAAGGCAGACACTTAACCGATGTCAGACACTTAACCTGTCAAGCCACCCAGGCACCCCCTTTAATTTCTTTTTGACTTAAAAAAATTCTTCTTTACATTCTGTTTTTCTTAAGGGCATATCTATTGCATTCATTTGTTTTTAGTTTTTAGTTTAGTATTATTTGACTCCTAATTGTTTCCTATCACCTCATTCAAAATTTTTCTTCTAATTTATGTGATTCTTTCATATCTTCTACCACTTTCATATCTTTTAGCTGGCTTTTAAATAGGAGGTTATGGCCTTGTTCTGTTCTGTGGGCATGTCCTTCTGATGAGATTTCATTGTCTGAACAGCTGTTCTGTTCCACATACCTTTTCTCTTAAAATAACTTTGTGTAGAATTCGATCTTGATACTTTTTACTGCGTATTTTTATGTAAAATTAGTTTTCCTAAAAATTTACAAAGAAGCGTGGCCCAGGGTAACTTTTTTTTTTTAAACACCGTTGTAGAACTCCCTCTTCTGATGTTTTTATGAGGATCTAGAAAAGGTGGCAGCTTGATTTCTGACATTTCCTGGCCCTCTTTCCTTCCTCTACTTATACCCAGGCTTTCCCCGCTTCACTATAGTTTCCTTCCACAGTTTTCTCCTCAAGGTAGAATCCCATCCTGTAAGGGATTCCCCGTGGGGACTGTTGTGAGATTCTTCTCAAAGATTTCAGATCCACGGATGTTCCACTGCGTCCCTCTGCTTTCTCTCGTGTAGCTGTCGATAGTACCCAGGTGGGTGTGTATTTTGGAGGCTGGGAGGTCTCTAGTCACCTGCTTTTGTTGTAAATGTGTTTAGAGGGTTTTGTTTCAGCCATCTAGTTGCTCTATGTATATCTAGGCACTCAAAGAAACTTCAAAAACTGTGCAGCAGCTACCAACTTCCCAGCTCGCTTTATTTTTACAACAACCATGTTGATCTGGGGAGAAAACCAATGATATTTCTATCTGGGGGGAGAAAAGATGTCTGGCTGCATTGTACTGGATGGCTGTGGGAGAGAGAATTAAACAGGTGTGATTGCTGGTAGGCACTGGTACAGCTATACTGTTGTTAAAATATTTAAATACAGGGGGCACCTGGCTGGCCCAGCCCATAGAACAGGAGACTTTTTTTTTTTTTTTTAAGATTTATTTATTTGAGAAAGAGAGAGAAAGTGTGCACAGGGAGAGGGTAGAGGAGGAAGGAGAGAGGGACTCTTTAACAGACTCCCTGCTGAGTGTGAAGCCTGCGGTGGGGCTCGATCTCACAACCCTGAGATCATGATCTGAGCCAAAATCAAGATTTGGACGCTTAACCAACTGAGCCACCCAGGCATCCCAGAACATGTGACTTTTGATTTTAGGATCATGAATTTAAGCCCCATGTTGGGTGTGGTGTGTACTTTAAAATAAAAATAAAATAAAGACAAAATATTTAAATACTTCCATTTCAGCTTCCTAGTAGCCTCTGCGCTAACCCCTGGTGCAATCCCTTGAGTGTCCCTTCTCTCCAGCCCCCTGAGTGACACGAGAACTAGAGGGTTAATGTCTAGCACAGGAGGGATGTTTCAGGATCCTGTTCTAGCCCAAAGGCTGATTGGTCAGTGCCCGTGCCGAACCCATGCTGGGTTACATTAATTAAATATGGCCTCTGACCAGACTCCACTGATATGGAGGCTGATGGTACATGGCAAATGAGAGAGAAGACAACAATAGTGTGTGCCTTCCAAGTGGGCCCCTGACGAGTAGTTCACCCGATGTTTCTTCAGCACTTCTTGTGCGCTAGATACTATGCCAAGCGAAAGGGGTCCAAAGACAGCAAGACTAAGTTCTTGCCACTGAGGAGCCTACAACATAGTGCTCTGTCTCCAGGGCCACTTAGCCACTGGGAGGATGCCAATTTGCCATATTAGGTTAGAGAGCTCAGTCCCTGAGCAGAAATGAGAGGAGAGAGAAAGATGCCAACATAATGACAAAGCTCTTACTTAAGCCATCACCTTACCAAGCTCAAATCTCTCTACCTTTAGAACAGGGGCTGGCAGCTAATTAAAACACGTGGTAAATAAGTCAGGCAAGGAACGCGCTGTCCTTGTACACAATGAATCAAGCAGTCTCCTTAGACACAAAAGGCTGTATCCTTATCTATAGAGTGAATCAATTATTTAACAATTCATGTTCTGTGTCCTAATTGGACTGGCAGTACTTTCTTTGAATATGGAGGGAAAGGAGATCTGAAAAAAAAGCTGGCTGGAAACATAGTGTTGGTCTAAATAATAACAACAGTGTTTCTTAAAGATTTTTTTTATGCTCAGGATTGCAATGCAATTGAGGAGATGCTTGAATTTTTGTTTGCCCAGTTACTGGGAAGCACACATCTCTTGGAGGGAAAAAAAAAATCAAATAGGACTAGCACTCATTGTCAGAGCCCAGAAAGCACCAGAAAGGAAAAGAAATCCCTTGACACCTTCATTCCCCCAAAGTCAATTAATCCAATTGATCACATGTATTAAGCAAATAGGTATTAGCACCTGTCAGGTGTCAAGTGTAGACCCTATTATTACCCATCTATTACTACCCATCTGTTACCCAGCTACTATTTCTACCGCCTTACCCATCAAGGAAACCAATATGCAGAAATCTTTGGTGTGGAGCTCAGTTTTGCCTCTGTAGAAAAGTTAAAGAAATCCAATAGTTCCCACAGCAGAGGTAATACTTAAACAGCAACCAAATTTATATTGTGAGTAGGACATTATTGTTTATACCTTCAGATGGGACTTCTGAGAGAATGAACACAGTCATAGCAGCTTGATTATTTGTAGGATTTCATGATGCATTTGGGAACCCTCTACCTCGCAGCCTGTTTCTGAAGCAGAAGATCAGTCCCTATAAATTATCACAGGACAAAATGAGAATGTTACATTGGCAACTGGTACCATTAGCTTCTAGTAGTAGAGTGTTTTGCAACATGGGAAGGGGACACATCAAAAGTCTTGGTGGGGAGGCAGGGGGAAATAAAAGGAGCCTTTTCAAATTATACATCCCCACTTCATAAGCGATTTTTATATGGAAATGGTTTAAAGCACAGACCTTGGAGTCAGACTGCCTAAGTTCAAATTCTGACTCTAAGACTTATTAGTTGTGGGACTCGGGATAAATTATGTAGCCACTATGTGACTCACTTTGTGCATCTGTAAAATGGGAATGATGGCATTTGTAGTATCTGTTCATTCATTTCTTCTGAAGATTAAATGAGTCAACATATACAAAGCACTTAGAAAAGTGCCTCTCTCCTAGGGCCCATTCTATTGCCGTCTTTCGTTCACCTAAGTCAACCCTCCTAGGAAGTGCCCCAAGCCTCAGATCATGATAGAATCAAGAGGGGAAAGGAATCTTGGAGGCTCTCTGCCCTTATCCATTTTGGAATCCTCTCTCTAAATGTTGGCCAAGTCATCTGGCCCCTACTTGAACATACCCTAATGACAGGGTTCCCACCCTACAGAAAACCCTGTTCCATCTCTGGGCATTTGAAAGGTCTCCCCTGCTGCAAACAGGAGTCTGTTTCCCTGTTTCCTCCATTGCTCTGTCTCGTGGAATCAGAGATAACAAGATTATTAATATCCTGGTAAATAACAAAGGACAGCTAATGGTATACAATTAAGTTCGTGGGCTCTAGAGGCAGACTGCATGGATTGAGCCTCAGCTTCCCTGTTTCCTGGTTGTGTGATCTTGGGTAACTAACTCAATCCTTCCATGGTGTGGAGTCCTCATTTGCAAAACGGGCATACCGATACCCCCAGTCTCATAGGGTTGGTGTGAGGATTGAATGAGATCATACATTTAATGAGCCCAGTACACAAGACTCCATGAATGTCATCAAGAACTGATGCTGTTCATTTCCCTCTTGAGAATTTGCTTCTTCAGGCTAAACATTCCTATTTCCTGCTACGATTCCCAGTACTCCTCTGAGCTCCGACAGCCTGTATTCCTCTTTAACTCCATCCCCAGCTTGGAGCCCGGGACTCGGGTGGGTTCTGGTCCACACAAACCAGGAGATACCATCCTCTCCCTTGATTGTTTGTTTGTTCACCCACTGATTCATTCACACATGATTTTAAACATATGTATTTTCATAAATAGCTCCCAAGGGAGAATTGGCATGTTAAGTGCACATGTCACACTCTTGACTTACACTGAACTCACCGTGGACTAGACCGGGGGTCAGCAAACTGTTGTGTAAAGAGCCAGCTGGCAAATATTGTTGCCTTTATAATCTATGCAATCTCTGTTGCAACTACTCAATTCTGCTGCTGTAGCATGAAAGCAGCCGAGACAATATGTAAAACTTTATTTACAGAAACAGGCAACTAGCTGAATTGGGTTAATGAGCCATAGTTTGCCAACTTCTAAACTAAAACATATAATATAAAAAAGTTTTTCACCATATGATCCAGCAATTCCATTTTTGGTTATTCACCCAAAGAAAATAAAATTTCTGTCTTGAACAGATACCTGCACGCCCGTGTTCGTTGCAGCATTATTTATAATACCCAAGACGTAGAAACGACCTAAGTGTCCATGATGGATGAATGGATAAAAAGAAAGTGTTTTATTTGTATATATAAAATGGAAAATTTTCAGCCATAAAAAAGAAAGACATCTTGATGTTTGTGACAACATGGATGGACCTTGAGAGCATTACACTAAGTAAAACAAGTCAGAAAAAGACAAATGCTATGTGATCTCATTTATATGTGGAATCAAAAACAAAACAAAACTTCACAGGTATAGAGAACGCACTGGTGGTTGCCAGAGGTAGAGGTAGGGAGTTGGCAAATGGGTAAATGAAGTCAAAAGGTACAAGATAAATTAGTCCCAGGGAGGTAATATACAGTATGATGACTATAGTTAACAATACTGTATTGTATATTTGCAAATTGCTTAAGAGGGTAGATCTTAAAAGTTCTCCTCATAAGAAAAGACCTGTGTGGTCAAACTTACTGTGGTGGCTATTTTGATACATATATCATTATGTTGTATTCCCAAACCAATACAATGTTTTATGTCAGTATCTCCATAAAAAATTTTTTTTTAATTTTCCCCACCTCTCACCCCCTGCCCAGCTTGCTTTTGTTTTGTTTTTTAACAAAGTGCAAGGCTTTCCATTTACCTCTGTTCAGCTTTGTTTTGTCGGACTTGGCCCATCCTCCACACTGCCAAGATCTGTCTGAGCGCTGATTTTGCCACTGTCCAAAAATAATCCCTCTATCTCTTAACTTTGAGCCATCTGCCAATAATAAATGAGCCTTTTATATATTCATCCAAAGAACTGATTAAAGTTTTGAGCTGGAAATATCTGAGGACAGGGCCTTGAAGTGTGCAAGAGACAATCTCCCTCCTTGTTAATTCTGCTGTATTCTTCAGAATTCAGCCCAGTATCCACTTTCAGGAAGCTATCCTGACCACTCCCCTCTCTTCCCAAGCCTTCCTGCCCAGACAGGGGAGGATGCCTCTATTAAGTCTGTGTTCTCCAGAGAAACAGAACCAATAGGATAACTATTTATCCTTCTATCTACCTGCCTACCTGTCTAAGGAGATTTACTATAAGGAATTGGCTCATGTGATTATGGAGGCTCAGAAGTCCAAATCTGCAGTCAGTAAGCTTGAGATGCAGGAAAGTCAATGGTGTTGTTCCAGTCTGCATCCAAAGGCCTGACAACCAGGACAGCCAATGAGGCAATTTCCAGTCCAAGTCTAAGTCCAAAGGCAGGAGGAGATTGATGTCCCAGCTCAAAGGCAATCGGGCAAAGAGAGAATTCTTCTCAGCCTTTTCTTCTATTCAGGCTTCAGCAGATTGGATGAGGACCACTCACACTGGGAGGGCCACCTGCTACACTCGGTCTACAGATTCATGTGATAATCTTGTCCAGATAGACCCTCACAAACATCTGGCACCCTGTGCCCCAGTCAAATTGATATATACAAGTAACCATCATGGTACCCTTTGAATTTGGCCCATGAATACCCTACATACACATACTTCTACCACAGCACACTCACTGCTCTGTAATCATGTTTCCCCAACTAGATCCCACGTTCTGTCCCAGGGCACGGCACAGAGTCAGTGCTCAATGAGTGTTGGCAAGATGGCTGGCTGGATGGATGAATCAATATGTGGCTTTGGGAACGTATCCTCCTTAGTTTCTTCCTTTCATCAAAACTCACTTCCTTCCTATTGTCTTCTTTTGAAAACCAGCTAGGTTATTAGAATTTGATAAGTAAATGGAGATAAAAAGTATAAGTGAGAAATATAGCTCAATATACCATTTCTTCCAGGACTTCCTGGGAGGTGGTATTTTGAGAAGGGGGTCTTGGTCCTTATTGCAAAGGTCTGAGTAATATGGCAACTTCAGGCACAATGGAAGAGAGATTTTGGAAAAAGAAGGTGAGTATTTGTCATTCTCCCCAAATCATACCCCGTTGTCCTCCTTATGATGCCTCTGGATAAGAAAAGCCTGAACACAGGTTCTTTGAAGAACACACATTAATATTTATAGATTACAAATAATACTAATAAATAGCAGCTGTGGCCCACAGAGTTCTTTCAGGCTTAGCTCCTGAGAGTCTCTGACAAAGCAAGTCACATCCTCGATTCACAGCTTTGAAACCATTATCTTTCTGTTCAATCACCAGAAAAATGCCTGTCTTGAAATCTATTCTCATCCTGAAAATAAACAACAATATAGATAGAGCTGCTATGATGTTGTCATTGATAATAAATTATTGAAAATTATTGACTATCTCATTCACACTGGTTATAGAATAAAGCAATCCTTTACCCTGAAATACTCAGCGTGACCTGATTTCTCTTTCTAGAAATTTGATAGGGAGTATCCTCTGCTGTTAACAGTTGAAAACTGAGAAAATCCTAAGAAAAATCCTAAAACCTGGGCTTTGTTTCCCTAATGTAGTTCACTCGGCTCCTTTAAATCAGAGCAAGGGTTACAAACTGGTGGCTCCAGGGCCAAATCCATCTAGCAGACCTGTACAATGTTACCTCTGTTCCTCTCTCCCTTCCTCCCTCCTTTTCCTTTCCTTTTTTTGTTATAAAATGTGACTTTCTTTTAGTAGATCATGCATTCCTTCCAGTTCATCATGGTTTCCTCCATTCCCATTGCCCCACACCAGTTAGCTTTATACATCTAAATCACCTTCCTAGCTCTTGGAAGGCTTGGAGATTTGGAGATTTAGACCCCTGCATGTGGGACATTGAGCGATTTACAAAAGGGAGGGATAATTTTAATAGCTATTACTTCAGCGCATTTACTCTGGACAGGCACGGTGCTATATGCACTTTCCATATATCCTACCACTTTATGAGGCTAAGAAAGATTAACCAGCCCAGAGCCACAGGGCTGGTAAATAACCTGGTCCCCAGGAAGCCCTCTCCAGAGCAAGCCAGCACGGCACTCCATGAGAATGGATGCGATAGCTGAGCATTCACAGCCGGTCCTGTTTATTCTCTTTTTTTTTTTTTTTAAGATTTTATTTATTTGTCAGAAAGAGAGAGAGAGAGAGCACAAGCGGGGAGAGCGGCAGGCAGAGCAGGCAGAGGGAGAAGCAGACTCCCTGCTGAGCAAGGAGCCCGATACGGGACTCAATCCCAGGACCCTGGGATCACGACCTGAGCCAAAGGCAGTGGCTCAACCCACTGAGCCACCCAGGCGTCCCCGGTCCTGTTAATTCTTAAAATTTTCAGGAAATACACGGCCTGCTTGGGTCACTTTTTGGGTCTCATAATTTTATGGGGCTCTTTTAATGTATAAAACTACATTTTTCTCCTGTTCATCCATCTTATGTCAATTTAATTATTTGGCCAGGCCAAAGAACCTAGAAGAGAAGAAGGGAAAAACTTTCTGCACCTATAAAACTGTGACTGCATCTGAAATCCAAAACCCAGAAAAAAAGAACAGACAGACGACAGGCGAGCCCCTGAACAGAACTGTAAAAGCTGAGATTTCAGGAAGAAAACCCTAAAACATGAAAATGAGAGTGTTTCTGAGGCTATTTTTAAAGTAATTGATCTTGCGTGCATGTATATATAAGCTATATTTTGTTTGGTGAAAAAATTGCTTTTGTTACACTGTATCCCGAGGGCTAGACTTTCCGAGAGCACCACGGACTGTAATCGCGGCAGCCTCTTCAGGATCAGGACCAGGCAGGGGAAGGAGCAGCACAAACCTGACTGTGGCTTAAGGATTCAGGCTCATCAACCCTCAGTGGCAACAGACACTATGCCACCCTCCCAACAGGGACCTAAGGAAGCTCAGAGCGTGATGGCCCTTCAAACTGGTCTTGCTATGTCTTTACGAAGGCCGCCTTTCCTGGGTGCCTGGGTGGCTCAGTCGGTTAAGTGTCTGCCTCTAGGAGAAAGGGGAACCCTCCTACACTGTTGGTGGGAATTCAAGCTGGTGCAGCCACTCTGGAAAACAGAATGGAGGTTCCTCAAAAAGTTGAAAATAGAGCTACCCTATGACCCAGCAATCACACTACTGGGTATTTACCCTAAAGATACAAATGTAATGATTCGAAGCGGCACGTGCACCTGAATGTTTATAGCAGCAATGTCCACAATAGCCAAACTATGGAAAGACCCTAGATGCCCATCAACAGATGAATGGATAAAGAAGAGCGGGATATATATACAATGGAATACTATGCAGCCATCAAGAGAAATGAAATCTTGCCATTTGCAACAATGTGGATGGAACTAGAGGGTATTACGCTAAGCGAAATAAGACAATTATCATATGATATCCCTGATATGAGGGATTTGACAGGCGGGGCAGGGGTGTCATGGGAGGTAGGGAGGGAAAAAATGAAACAAGATGGGACTGGGGAGGAAGACAAACCATAAGAGACTCTTATCTCAGGAAACAAACTGAGGGTTGCTGGGGGTGGGAGGGTAGGGATAGGGTGGCTGGGTTGTGGACACTGGGGAGAGTATGTGCTATGGTGAGTGCTGTGAAATGTGTAAGCCTGACGATTCACAGACCTGTATCCCTGGGGCAAATAATACATTATATGTTAATTTAAAAAAAAAAAAATGTCTGCCTTCGGCTCAGGTCATGATCACCGCTTCCTGGGACTGAGCCCCACATCAGACTCCATCAAATAGACAGACAGGTGGAGTGTTTCTCAGGGCCATAGGGAAATACTGAAGCACAGTCCCTGCCCTCCCAGGGTTTAGCATCTAGAGGCCATGTAACTTCTCTCCTTTCAAATCCCACTTACCTAGAATTTCAGATTTCTGACTAACATTTCCAAGCCAGAAATGTTTTTCAGGACACTGAGATTTGCATAGCACAGAGGTAAAGTGTATCTTCTAAAAGTATCTAGATCTCGGGACGCTGTGGGCTGAATTCTGTCCCCTCAAAATGCATATGTTGCAACCCAAACCCCCCATGGGACTGTATGAGGTCTTTAAGGGGGGGTTGAATGAGGGCCAAAGGGTAGAGTCTTGACCCTGCAGAACAGGTATACTTTCAAGAAGCAGAGACATCCGAGCTCTGGGCCCACCCCAAGGAAAGGCCCCGGGGGCAGCCAGTAAGAAGGCAGCCAGCCCCGTGCAAGCCAGGGACAGGGCTCTCGCCAGAATTCAGCACGCTGCACCCTGAGCTCGGACCTCCAGCCTCCAGACTGCAAGAGAGAAACTTCGGTTGTTTCTGAGCTCCCTAGTCTTTAGTATTTAGTTGCAGGGGCCTTAGCGGATGAATAAAAGTGGTCTTCTCTGCCTCCCTGACTTCTTCGGGGGGACTCCTTCATCCCCAGTCTATATAGTTCCTGTTGAAGTGTCAGTCACAGTTTGCTGCCCTGACCACGGGCTCCCCCATCATCACACCCGAGCCCCCCGACGACGGGGACGGTACCCAGCACACTGGCAGGCACGCTACACCAACAGGACTCATCAGAGCCCTTCCCTGTGGTTCCATTCAGTGGATACCAGGCATATTTAATATTCACTGAGAGAACTTGCTTTTTCTGCTCGTCTCGCCGAGCTAGGATCATAAAAGCCGGCTGAGTGTGGGAAGCCTGACTGTAATGAGAGAATGAGGCTGACGCACAGAGGAGAGCGAAGAAGAGAGCAAGTGAGTGGTATTTCAACGCCTCCTTCCAGCCTCGAGTCAGCCTATGCCGGCCCGCAGCTGGATGAGCCCGTAGATTTCTTCTCATTAAGCTTAAGCCTGCTTGAGCTCAATTTCAGTCATGGGCGCCCAAGACTCTGGACTTACACAGAGGCTCACAAGTCCCTTTGTGTCCTTTGTTGACCACATTTGGCCGGAACCCAAGCCCGGAGCTGTTTTCATCCTCCAAACTGGACACTGCCGATCCTTTTCTCTTCAGACAACAGTAAGGGCGGGGCTTCTTCTCCCCAAAGGCCCAGGACCCAGACATCTGCCTTCCCCGCTCGCTCCTCCAGGTTTTCCCAGCTAAAACCCTCAGTTTTCTTAACTTTAAAATGGGAAGAGTGGCTGTGAAATAAATTCATAAAGTAATTTGCACACTGTTTGGCAGTAGGAGGTGCTTGGGGAGATTAGGTCCTGTCGTGGAAAGTTCTCTGCATGGTGCCTGAGGCCCTCCCCTAGGCTTCCATGTAAAAATCTTTTTCTTATGAAAAACAGAAGCAATGAATAGATTGAGACCAATATCCATGTTTTTGCAGTGAGATCTTAGTCCTCTCCTGGAGGAAGGCTGGCTATCTACAAGAGAGAACATACGTTCATGGATCTTCTGCTTAAAATCACCCTCTGTTGAGAAATCATTCTCGCCCACCTTTCTTGTTTCAGTTCAAGAACGGAAAGAAACCGTCTCTCCAGCGTCCAGTAAGGAGTGCTGAAAGGACGCGTCACCACGGGCGCTCGATTTCTGCTCCGAGGAAACTAATGAAGAGGGCTAGCAAGGCTCCCTTCCCGGCACAGTCACTCGGATGGGCTTGCAGCCTCGGCCGCGCCCTGCGCAGCTCCCGTTGTCCCGTTGCGGCCAAATGGGAGACGCCGCCCCTGGGGTGAGGACGGCCTGCAAAGCAGAAGCCCACGTTCAGCCCGAAGGCACAAGCAGTGGCGCTCTTACCTGGACATGGTGCATCTGATAGGACAAGGGATGAGGGAGGTGCGGTCTTGGCCTCCTGGGATCCTGCAGTTTGCATCATTTGAGATCACGAAGAGCTGTGGTACAAACTGCCACACGGAGGAAAGCTCCCGTCATCCGCTTTGTTTCGCTGAACTGCCGGCCAGAGCCGGGCTCCGCTCACACGGCTCCGCACGCCATTAACCAGCCCACCTCGGGGCCGCGCCAGCCGAGGCCTTCTTCAGGGCCTTCCCTGCCACGGACAGAGATGTGAGGCGGCCTGCCTCTCAGGCCAGCCCTCCTGTCCCCGCTGACAGGAGCAGCAGCCCCCCCCCCCAACCGCCCCCCCCCCCCGCGGCCCCAGCAGCTGCGCGAAGCCAGCGCCGTCCACACCAGACATTGTACACGTTCGCGTCTCGGGCCGTCCCCACCCATGAAGTGGGCGCCCGTCCCTACCGCAGAGCGGAAGAAACTAGGCCTCAGAGGGTAAATAACCAGGTGAAAAGTAAAAGAGCCTGCAGATCTGTGTGACTACAGAGTTCCCACTTACATATGTATGAATGTATTATATTATTTTTTTAAATTACTCGTTAGGGTAGGCTCCATGCCCAATGTGGGGCCTGAGCTCGTGACCCTGAGGTCCAGAATCACACGTCCTACCGACGGAACCAGCCAGGCGCCCTGAAAATTCCCACGTATGTAAGACTCGTGTTCCTGCGACCCCGAAAAGAGGGGGCTGGGCCAGCGCCCTCTGACTCCCTGTGTGGGCTTTATCCCTCTCACTCCTCCACACAAAGCTGGCCTGGCAGCACCCTTCCAGAGTCTCCACTCTCCTGGGACAGGGGAGGCTGTCTGTCCCCCTCGCTTCCTCAGCCGATCTTCAGGGTGCCTGGCGTGTCATTCCTCAGTCCCTGGGAGCTGCCCTCGCTGTCACCCGGGCACCCCAGGACAGCTCCGACTTCTCCGTTCTCAGCGTGGCCTGCAGCCTCTCTCCTCACCCCTCACTGGGCCTGGCCAGGGCCCAGAGCGAAAGGGGCCGAGGCCTCCTCTCGTTTCCTCACTTGAAGTCCCCTCCTGCCGGCCGCACCACACAAATGCCTCCCAGATGCTCGCTGCAATGCCACGTTTCCTGAGTGCCCCGGGGTTTTCAGCCAGCCTTCCCTTCAGCCTCCACTCTGCGGCTGGAGTATCAGCCTGGAAGGACAGGGAGTCAGGGTGAGGACAGCCGTCCTGGGACCACGGCATCGATTTCAGCCACGTCGGCAACTGGTAGCAGGATAGGCACAAAGGCTCGAGCATTCGCTCCTTACTGGCTTCAGGCCCTTGCTCACACCACGTCCGGGCTCATTCATCAGTTACCGGAGACAGCCATCTACGAGGGATTTTTTTTTTTAATGGTGTTTTAATGTTCTTTTATTTTCCTAAAATGTCAGCAGACAGCCATGGAAATTTCCCACCGGAGTCCTTGGAGGTTGTTTGGAACTGAAATCACCACCACCACGGTCGGCTGAGCAGTAAATGAAAAATAGCATTAGATGTCAAATTAATATTTTAGGAAAGACATGGTGCAAACCCGGACCGGCAGGCCGGTCGGCGTGATCTCCAGCTTTAGCCACAAGGCCGCACAGGGATGACTGCAAGGCCAGAGCCAGCTGTGGCCATTAGTTAGGGGGCTGAAGTCGCAGATGTGGGGAGAAAGAGTAATGGTGAAGGGGTCTCTATTCACCAGCTGGGGCCGACTAGCAGGAATGATGACATTTTTAAATGGATTCATTTTGAGGGGACTGTTGGGTGAAAAGCAGCACTTATTTGAAATCACAGCCAAACCCTTAAGGAAAAAGTAAGATACTGTGGAAGAACGATGAGAGATCAGGCAACTCAACAAAGCAGGTTACAAACCAAATGTACAATATTGTCCAATTTTTGAGAATTGTATGAGAGAAAAAGAGAACGAGTATGAGTGAGCGGCAGGATTCTTACGCCTAATTTTGCAACCGAATGTTCTGGAATTTTTTTTTTTTCCTTTTTTACTATAGATCTCCTGCCCCTGCCCCTAGAGGTTCTAATTTATTTGATGTGGTTTGGGACCAGGCATCTGTATTTTTAAATCTTCCCAGGTGGTGCCGACGCACTGTCAGCACAGAGGGGGAAAAAAAAGATCAGAGATAGCCTTATAAAGTATTTCTGATTTAATTCTTTTCCTGTGGTTTTTTTTTTATACTTTCACATAATGTTCTATGAACATGCATTCCACCTGCCATCAGGAAAGATTATTAATAAAAATTATAACTGAACTGGTTAGGAAAAATTATCCCAGGCAACAGTAATAACAAGTAACATATAGTAAGTGCTTCCTGGGAGCCAGACATGGTTTTATTAATGTCATTAAGTCCTTATAACAACTCTGTGGCGTAGGCACTAGTATATCCACCATTTTATAGATGAAGGCAGAGGTTCTAACCCAGACAACCAGAGAGTGACAGACACGGTATGGACCCAGGGACTATTATCTGAGGGCCGGATGTGCTTCTCCATTCTGGCTGGAAGAAGTCCCCAGGGGCCCAGACACTCGTCTGGCACCAAGAGCCCCCACAGCCACACCGCCACCAGCCCTCTGGCTCTGGGCCTCGCCTGGGCCTGCCTGGAGCTTCCCAGGAGTCAGAGTTGCGGGGAATATCCTCTCTGCACTCCTCCAGAGACTCGGAGTTTGCTATTCCTCTGACAGGAAGAATTCTGTCACCATGCCAGCCAGAGAGAGGGAAAAAGAGCGAAGAAACTGAACACCGCAGGATGCGGGTTGGCTATTAGGGCCTGTCAGAAGAATCCTTCCAAACAATTCTTAATTGGCTTTTTATTGAAGTGGAGAATGAAGTTCTGTCAAGTGCCCCAGGAGTGCAGCTAAGGATGTGAAATTCTCCAGGGTTTTGCTGGGGGGGGGGGGGGGGGGG
>CM053611.1:88049614-88075021 GCA_028646535.1 Procyon lotor
TGGGAGACCTTAAAGAGACCTGGGTCATGTTATCTGGCCTTTTCTTCTGTGTTCCTTCCTCCATCCTACTGCTTGGAACATGATTCTGAGGGTTGGAGCTCCAGCAGCTGTCTTGGGCCATGAGAATGAAGTTGCACCTTAGGGATGGTGGGCTGGAAAGCCAGAAGGAGCTTGGGCCTCTGTCTTTACAGAGCTTCCACACCACCCTGGACTGCCTGCTTCTGATCCTCTTTTATAAACCACACTTGCTTAAGTCACTCTTATTTTTGACTGTCTGACATGCAGCTGAATCCAATACTAACTAAAACTGGTGAGTTAAATTGGAAGATAAGTGTGGCTTAACAGAAAGTACGCTAGACCTCAGAGCAAATGTTGGTTCAAGCTGTGGCTCTTCCACTAAGGGCTGCATAATATAGGCCTTCCTGAGATTCAATACCCTCTCTACTATGTTGGGAAAATAGGACCCACCTCACGTAATCACTGAGAAAATGAAGTAAGATAACATTTGTTTCAGTGTCCCCACAGAGCAAGCACGTGGTTTTCAGGGCATGGCTCTGGGGTAGAATGATATCCTGCCTCTGCCACTTATTGGCTGTGTGCCTTTGGGAAAGTCATTTGACCTCTCTGAGCCTTGGCTTCTCTCAGACTTTGAGGATAAAATTAGAGAATGCATGTAATGCTTTCATTCTATCACCTAGTACCTACATAGCACTCACTAAACAAATAACTACTGTGGACACTATTACAATTATTTTCCAATCATTATTATTCTCTAATCACTTTTACATCATCTTGTGATGACTATTTTCATTTTAAGTCTTGGGATCTCCTATTCCCATGACAAGAGCAATGTTTATATACCATTATAGCCCTCACTGTTCCTAGCTCTGTACCACACCCAGAGGTACTCGCTCAAACCAAAGAGAAATCATCTTGGAGGATTCAGCTGAAGAGGCCCAGTCCTGCAGTGGGTTGAGATTCCCATTCTCAGACAAAGCTAGATGTACCAAAGACAAAGGGTATGGGTGCAGTGGGAGAAGAGGTTGAGAAGTCGGTGAGAGTTCAGAATTAGTGGGTTATTATACATGTTAAAGTTCTCTGTAGTAGACAACAGAACCCATTCCAGCTAGTTTAACCAGAAATAAATATGTGAAAGGAATGAGAAAGCTCACAGAATTTTCTGGACCAGGTTGGAGTGCTACACAGTGAGAAAGAGTGCAGCCAGAAAAAATGCCCTACGTCAACATGGAAGAGTTTTAATGCTCCCCTCAAAGAAGCAAGCGCTTCTACTACAGAGTGTAGCAGAGATTCTGCTCTCTTTCCCCGGGCTCAACCGCCATCTTGCATCTGTGCCTCATAGGTTGGCAGAAACTATGTCTCAAACCTCAATCTAAATGGAAGAGAGTCTAAGAATGTAGTTTTTAGCTTTCTGACAGAAAGGGGTTAGAATATGCATTGAGTGAGCCAACTCAGAGTATTGGCTACATGAATTTTAGAGCTTTCTACTTGCCTGTGACTTTATTAGTATCGCTTGCATCGGAAAGACTATGAGGTAGGACGCCTGGGTGGATCAGTCAGTTAAGCGTTTGACTCTTGATCTCAGCTCAGGTCTTGATCTCAGGGTTGTGAGTTCAGGCGCTGCATTAGGCTCCACACTGGGCCTGTAACCTACTTAAAAAGAAAAAAAAAAGACTGCGAGGTATAGTGAAAAGATCATGGGCCATGATGCTAGATAAAATGTAGGTCCTTTCTTTTCTTTGGATACACCCGGTTTATTCCTCTCTAGGGTCACTGCATTTGTTCTCTGGTAACTGGGAACTCTCTGCCCCTCATGATTTATCCATTCTGGTCATTCATGTTCCAGCATAAAGGTCACCTTCTCAGAAAAGCCTACACTGGCCATCCTGCCTAGTGTGTCCCATCTGACCCAGCTGCCCATCATATCATCTTTATTTTCTTTCTAGCCTCATCTGCTACTTTCTTGTCCTTTGTTGTTGTTGTCATTGTTTGTGGTCTATACTCCCCTCACTTCTAGACAGAATAGAAATTTCATAAGAGCAGGGACTCAGTCTCTCTGGGTCAAGCTCATCCCAGCAGTCCGGAAAAGTGGCCCATATATGGTGCTGAGATCATTTATGATATGATTACCATGGCCATCTATTGTTCAAGCCTCATGAAGTGATTACTGCTATCATTGCCATTCTACCGATGAGAAAAGGGAAGCCCAGAGAGGGTCATGACTTGCCCAAGGTCATACAGCAAGTAAATTGTGGGACTGTGATTCAAATCTCAGCAGCCTGGCTCCCAAGCCTGATGTCTTAATTGCTACAGCATGTTGAACATGGGGGAGCCTGGGCGGCTCAGTCAGTTAAGAGTCCAACTCTTGATTTTGGCTCAGGTCGTGATCTCAAGGTCATGGGATTGAGCTCCATAGCAGACTCTGTGCTCAGCGTGGAGTCTGCTTGGGACTGCTTGGGATTCTCCCTCCCTCTCCCTATGCCCCTCCACCTGTGCCCATGCTCTAAATAAATAAATAATCTTTAAAGCATGTTGAACATAGAAGCTGCTTGATAAATTTTTTATGGATAAATGAATGGATATCTTTTAATCATCTTGTTGTTGTATTTAACACTGTAAATTATCTCTTTCTTTGGATCTTTCATGGCTTCTCCTCAAACCTTTCTTCTCCCTCTCTTTACTTTTTTTAATGCATGCTATTTTTAAGATTTTATTTATTTATTTATTTGATAGAGTGAGCAAGAGAAAGAGAACACGTGGGGGGAGGGGCACAGAGAGGGAGAAGCAGACCCCCCGTTGAGCAGGAAGCCCAACACAGGCTCCATCCCAGGACCTGAGATCAGGACGAGCTGAAGGCAGACACTTCACTGACTGAGCCCCCCTTCTCCCTCCCTTAAAATGCTGGTCTTCATCAGGCTTCCATCCTACGTCAACCATTCTTCTTAATACATGTTCTCCTTGGGTTATATTATTCAGTGTCATGACTGAACAACCACATTATACGCTGTCCCAGATCTACCATAAATCTCTGGTGCTGACTCTTCCAGGGTGATGGAATTAAATGTTCACGGCTTCCTGGATATTACCACTCGGGTATCCTTTAGGCATCCCAAACTCAACAAACTCTAAGTTGACTTAACTAGCTATATGTCCAGTCAGGTTAATCCAATCCAGGTGTGGAAAATGTGCCATTTAACTTCTTCCAAAACAAAATCTGCTTCTTTTTCCATACCTCCCATCTCAGTCCACATCACTACCATTTACCCGGTAAAGACAACAACTTGGCAGCCTTAAAATTTCCTCCCTCTCTTCACAGCCAATTTATGACCAAGTCCTATGGATTCAGCCTCTTAACAGCTTTCAAATCCCTCCCTCCCTCTCTGTTCCTGTTTCCAGCAGGACTTCTGAACTCCTTCCAAGACTATACATTGTGATAGTGTCTTAACTACTCTACCCACGTCTGTCACACTCCCTCAAATCCACTGTCCGAATACCACCAGCGGGAGCTGGCTACAATAGCATTTTGTTGACTCTACACTCAACAGCACCATTCATTGCCTTTCAGATAAAGTTCCAGATTAATAAAATCCACCGTGATCTGGCCCTCTCCCACATCCCCAAAATCTACACCAACCCTCCTTCTCTCCCCACTTTCCCCATCACCTTATGCATCAGAAGTGGTCAGTTCACTGCCTTTCCCCAGCAAAACCCCCACAGAGCCCTGTTTTTCTCCCCGCAGAGCAGGGATCAGGGAAAGCCAGTCAAGTCAAGGGAGAGGAAGCATAACTCTTCAGTCTCCTATTTTAGTTTTGAAACCCAGCTGCAGTCCTGCCATTTCATTTCACCAGACTCCGAGAGCTTTATGATTCAGTCCTTTTATTCACTTCTGCTGGCTCCAGCCGATGCCTGGTATTTGAAACCAAAAGAGTTACAACAAACGCACTGATGAACCGAGAGAAAAGACATCTATTTACATGAGATGATTTGCATGAGAGGAAGAAAAGAGCCCCTTCACAGGAAGAGGGAGAGGACTGGGGAGGCCCCCTGGCTAGCCCCAGGGATTGTGTCTGAGCAAGGCAGCGTCAGAAGGGGGCCAACAGATGATGAAGCCTCTGTTTTACAAAGTCTCCTGCCTGAAAAAGCACAGCTTTTGTGTGTAAGTGACAAAGTACCCCACAGGACAGCGTCCTCTCCCTCTTCTGTGAGGGATGCCACCCAGCTTCAACATATTTAAGGTTCATTTTTAGGGTTCAGCAAATTGGAGAAAGACAGGGTTGCTCCCATATCTCCAGGGCTGGCTGGCTAGGAGTCACTGAAAGATGGCATTCTTGGCCCAACCTTCCGCCTTCTCCCCATGGACACCAGTAGCATGGGTGTTGGAAATGCACCATCCCAAGTGGGCCACAGAGAGCAATGGGAAAGGCGGTCAGGGCATGGGAAGAAGACATCACGAATGTCCTGTGCTAACTGTAGTGGACAGACTTCTTGGCAGTACACCCCCGGGGGCCCTCAAAAATCACCCTGAATGGGGGGAGGGGACAAAGCTTTGAAACTTAACAATGTAAGATGAAGTCAGCAAAATGGGGGTTATCACCATTAACATGATACATTTCAACCCACCGCCCAGGAAAATCTGAGAAAATTCAGGTTCATAACATTAGATTTACTTTAAAAAGTTAAAAAGTGGGGGTGCCTGGGTGGCTCAGTGGGTTAAAGCCTCTGCCTTTACATGATCTCAGGGTCCTGGGATCGAGTTCCGCATCGGGCTCTCTACTTAGCAGGGAGCCTGCATCCCCCGCCCGCCCCCCCCTCACCTCTCTGCCTACTTGTGATATCTCTCTCTCTGTCAAATAAATAAATAAAATCTAAAAAAAAAAAAAAGTTAAAAAGTGAAGGAACAAGATAACCTAGGAAAACTAAAATGGAATTCCTGGTGGGACCTTCTTTTAGAGCCTTCTCAACAAGGTAGTTATGACGTGTCATTTACTAGAAGAAATAGCTTATAATTTAGCATGCTGAGATTTTTCTATTAAGTCAACAAAGCAGAATGGAACAACACAAGTCCTGAGCTCCCTGCTCAGCGGTGGGAGAGGTCTGCTTCTCCCTCTCCCTCTGCCCCTCCCCTGCTTGTGCTCTCTCTCAAATAAATAAATCTTTAAAAACTAGAATACAATCTTTAAAACAAACAAAAAACACAATTGCCAGTGTTGAACAACAATGACAATGCCGGATAGCAGAAGATGCCAAAAGCCAAAAGGGAACGAGAAAAAGAAAGATTCAAAGGAAGAGCACTGAAAAGGGGATTTATATTTTTCCTAATTTATATTTTGAATAGGTATTGCATACAATGGTACAAAAGTCAAAAGGTATCGCAGAGGGGGTTTTCTGTACGTTTATTTGTCTGTTTTATATAGTCAAAATAGTTTATTCGTTGGGACCATAAACTTTTTTTTCACATCAGATGGGTAATGTGCTGAGGTCATAACAAGGTTTGAGGGAGGCACATGTCACACAATCACATGAACACCCAATCATCACGCTTATGAACTACAAAAGGATCATAAACTTTTTTTTCATAAGAGTTTTGTAGCAGACATTTGCCATTTGTGCCTGCGCCCAATCTTTTCTTTGTAGTCCTTTAAATTAGGAATTCTCTTTTCCATAGATAGAAACACACACACAAAGAGAAACCATTGCTCAAGAGGCTTTGCTGCCAGGATGTAGACATGTGCCGACCTTCTAGCAAACCTCCAGACGAGGAAGACTTGGGACGTGTGCAGAGGCTGTGAATATACCACTCTCCCAGCAAGTATGGACACGGGGGCACACGGTTTTCTGCAGGAACTGGAATGGGGTCAGCCCTGGCTTTACAGATGCTGCACACCCCTGGGTAGTCGCAGCAGGATTTCTGCTAGGGCATCCTTATTGTGTGTTGGGACCTTTGTGCTGTACTTGGACCTTCTTCCTGGCTGCTTGGCTTCTGACTGTCTGGCACCCAGGCTTTGTTTCTTGGCCCTCGCAGGAATTCTAATTCATGTCACATATTGAATTTCCACTGAAATTATCAAGAGTGGATTCTTTCTCTGAAAGAGACCCTGGAAGTGCTGGGAGTCTGGGACCAAATAGGTGACCTGGTGGGATTTAAAAGCAGTAAGGATGAGATGCAGGGAAAACACTGGGACCCAGTGGCAAAAAAAGTCATGAGGACTAGGTGGGGTGGTACTCTTCCTGCCTCCCTTCAGACAGATGCATCTCGGGATGCCAAAATTTCAGCGAGACTACCCCCTGCTCCCCAATCCCTCCCTGCAACACAGGATTCATAATGGGAATGAAGGAGAGCCTCTTCTGCTTCTCCTGGAGCTCAGAGTGAAATCCAAGGGTATAAGAGGGGGTCAAAGAGGATTTGGGGGCACTTGGGTAGCTCAGTCGTTAAGCCTTTGGCTCAGGTCATGATCTCAGGGTCCTGGGATCGAGGCCCATGTCGGGCTCCCTGCTCAGCGGGGAGCCTGCTTCTGCCTCCCCCTCTGCCCCTCCCCCCATGCTTGTGCTCTCTCTCTCTTACGCATTCACTCCTCTCTCTCTGTCTCAAATAAATAAAACCTTTTTTTCTTTTTTTAAAGAGACGATTTGGAGAAGATCATTGAGGAGCTCTCTCTCTCTCTCTCTCTCTCTCTCTCTCTTTTTTTAATTTTTTAAGGTAGGCTCCATACCCAGCATAGAGCCCAACACAGGGCCTGAACTCACAACCCTGAGAGGGAGACTAGAGCTGAAATTGACAGCTGGACACTTAACCAACAGAACCACCCATGCCCTGAGGAAGATTTTTAGAGGCTTTGGGTCTGCCTCTCCTCTTTGAATCTCAACCCAAAGAGGCAAAGCACACCCAGCAGGATATCCAGGGCTGAACAGAGTTGAAAGAGACCACCCAGAATAGAGAGCCATCCACAGGGGTCAAGGGAACTGCGGGAGAGGGGGCTGCAGGGAACCTCCAAACTTCCTAGGCGGGAGCCCTGAGACCAAGAGCCAGCTGGAACCACCCTAAAGGCCCCCTCGGGGTCACCAGCTTTCATCATCTGCAAGGCCTGGAGAACACAGAGCTACCAGATCAAGCACTCGCCCCCTCGCCCCTCGCTCCCTCTCCTCTCTACCCTCCCTTCAGCCTTGGAGGAGCACGAAGATGGCAGCTGGTGGGTAGAGGTGAAGGTAGGTGGGGAGGGAAAGAGAAGCTGTGGGAGCTAACGGAAGTTTCATCCAGATGTAGAGGAGGAGCCTCTCCTCCTCCTCCAGCCTCTGAATGAAGTTTAAGGAATTAGCGGAAGGGAAATACAAAATTGCTCTTTTTAAAAGTACTCTCTGCACCCAGTGTGGGACTCAAACTCACAACCCTGAGATCAAGAATCACGTGCTCTACCAACTAAGCCAGCCAGGCGTCACCCTATAAAAATGCATTTTGATTATATGGTGACTTGTGCTCACAGCCATCCCTGAAGCGAGACAACAGAAATATTCCTATGGTCACACAGAATAAAATTCCTGAATAAAAAAGCAAGCTCTGGCAGATCACAGAGGGAAGAAGATGAAGGCTATGAGATGAACAGTTTCATCTAACTGCACGATAACATTAAAGAAAAAAGAAATCACAGGCTCAGGATTTAAAATCTCGCTTCAAAGCATGATCAGGAAATGAAGAGGTTTCTGTGACTTCCCTAAAATAGTCTTTCTGTCACTCAGGCAGAGGGCTAACGAAGCCAAAAATCAGAGGCAGAGATGGACCCTCAAGACTGATGAATTACAAAATGGACTGAATTCCCCGTTTCACCAGGCCATGCATGGTATTTGTTGGGGAAAAGTGGTTCTTCCCGAGCGCTGGGATGGACACATTTTGTAGGTGTCGGATAACACCGAAACTCACAGAGCTACCTGCGCTAACAAAAGCAGCCGTTCTTCCCATCCTGATGAAGCTGGCCCTGTCTGGTTCAAAAACACTGCAAGTTCGCTGAGTGGTCACCCTGCAAGGAGACGTCCTCATGGCCCATCCCATCTCTGCTCGCTGATTCCAGACACATAACGAGAGTCAGATTCCCGCACACCTCAAGATCAAAGTCAAACCTGGGGAAAAAAGGCTGACATGACAAAAGCATTGCAAGGTTGTGGGAGAGAAGCATTCTGAGAGTGTTGGCAAAAGAAGAAAATAATTTTAGATCAGATCAAATTTATACTACAGGTGTCCTCACGGAAACTTCTGGATTCAGCGTGCTAGATGAGACAACTGGAACGGGTTTACATGCCTTGCTTGACTGTCTGAAATGGAGTGTCCATGGGGGCCCATGCACGTGAAGTTCAGATGCTCTGCCTTCCTTAATGACTAGGGAATCCAAAGGCTAAGGAGAAAGGAACAGTAGAGTGGATTCATAATACCTGGTCTACTCGCCCAGCTTTGGAAAGAGGAAAACAACAAAACAAAGTACCCCACACTGTGGTGAGAAGAGTATTAGCATTCTGGAAAAATACTTGCCTTCTGTAGGCCAAGGATGATACTGTGAGATGCTTCCACGGACAAGGGTTTCCTGAAGGGTTAACCTTCCGAGGGAGCGGGTTCCGATTCCTGAAACAAGCAGAAGGCTTAGGTGTGACTGACGGTGCCTCATAGATCCCAGGGTCTTTATATTAAAGGGCTAAAACACACAGGCACTAAAATGTCTGTACCTTTTTTTTGTATTAATTTATAGAACAACAACAAAATCTAAGTCTAGGGAACAGAGGACTG
The DNA here is from genome assembly GCA_028646535.1 of Procyon lotor. Taxonomy (NCBI): domain Eukaryota; kingdom Metazoa; phylum Chordata; class Mammalia; order Carnivora; family Procyonidae; genus Procyon; species Procyon lotor. The sequence continues at coordinate 88,058,400 of CM053611.1, forward strand.
ACTTTAGTCATGATGATGAAGAATCACGGTGTTCACCCAATTCCCAGACCTGAGGCACCTTCCAGACTCTCAGCCCCTGAGGAAAGAAGACTAGACACCCTTGAGGACAACCCTCCACAGTACCACAACGATATACCAATGATTTCCTCCTTTTTTTTAAGTTTAAATTCAATTAATTAACATATGATATATTATTTGTTTCACAGGTACAGATCTGTGATTCATCAGTCTTACATAATACCCAGTGCTCATTACAACACACACCCACCCCAATGTCCATCACATTGGACATGTTACCCCATCCCTCCACCCCCCTACCCCTCCATTAACCCTTAGATTGTTTCCTGTGATTAAGAGTCTCTTATGGTTTGTCTCCCTCTCTGGTTTCATTTTGTTTCATTTTTTCCTCTCTTCCCCTATGATCCTCTGCCTTGTTTCTTAAATTCCACATATGAGTGAGATAATATGATAATTGTCTTTCTCTGATTGATTTATTTCACTTAGCATAATACCCTCTAGTTCCATCCACGTCGTTGCAAATGGCCAGATTTCATTTTTTGATGGCTGAGTAATGTTCCATTGTATATATATACCACATCTACAAGGGCAACTGGACCCTGAGAAAAGGGACTTAGACAGGCCTGTCGGGATTGTTATTATCTCCTAGCTAACGCTAATCCCCAGAGGCTCCAAATGCCATCTCTGGTTAGCTCTGGTAGGTATAAGCAAATTTCTGGAAAACAGGTGATAGCAGGGCTCACTCCCAGCAGGACCATTCATGGTGAGACCCCTGGACCCTTGCACCCACCCTATAGTGATTCCTTTGGTGCTTAGCCATAGCTGAAGTCCTAGCAGAATAGTCTCGCTGACTCCCTGACCTGTGATCTAAATCTCACTGTGGTAGGAAAGGTTAAATGGAAGCCTCTGGAACAATCCCTTTATACTGAAATAATAAAGATGCTTTGTATATATGAAATCATTTAATCCTCACAATAAGCCTGTAATATAGGATCTATTATCATCCCCATTTACAGAGGAGGAAACTGAGGTGCAGAGAAGCTAAGCAATTTGCCCGAGTTGACATAGCTAGTAAGACTGAATTCAAACCCAGGCAGATCCTACACCAAGTAAAGATCCCTAGTCAACTGAGATGTTTGCCGCAGAGAGAAGGAACAGAAAACAGGTGGCGGAGGAAGGACGTTCTAAACACCAATAGTGCCTTTGTGAATATTGTAGAAATGAGGGTTGTCGCGGCTGTTCACAGTGAGAGGAGTACAGCAAAATGGGTAAGTGCATAGGATTTGAAGTCAGACTGCATGGGTTCAAATCACAGATTTACTGTGGAAGACTTTGGGCAAGTTTCTTAACTTCTCTTTGGGTCAATTTCCCCATTCATAAAATGATAGTCTCTACTTAGTAGAGTTTTTATGAAAATTAAATAAGTTCACAGATAAAGTACCTAGAAGGTAGTGTTTGCTATTATTACCTGCCTTGCCTTATGTATATTTTTATGCAATTAACTGATTTTATATTTTACATCCTTTTGTTCTTCTTACTATTTTATGTAGGTTGTATTAATGATGATTAACCTTAAAACTTAGTCCAAAGGTCAGAGAATAACAAGATGGGCTTGTCACTAACCTTGAGAAAGAATGTCCAGTCAGAAATCCTGAATTTAGAGCCAGAGTCAAACACTGCTACAACTTTCGTTCCCTCCTTTTGGAGAGAAGACTAGTACGTTCGCGTTTTTTCAAGGAATAATGGCATTATCTCAGGCTATTGGAAACTGCATGGCTTAAAGGTAGATTTCTTGTGGATGCTTTGCTGAAAAAAGAAATTATGATCATGGTGAATGTTTAGTGATATTCATCTATAGTCATCCAGTTTGTTATACCGGTTACGGACCCAAATGCGGACGGCAGCATTAAGTGCAGAGTTACTATGGTAATTTCTTGTTTAATGACATTCTGATGTGTTTTTTCCAACACCATCAACCAATTCTCCAGTTCTCAGTAGACGCTGGGTGTTTAACTCAGTTCTGATGCTGTCTACCTGCAGATAAGTGTCAGTTCACACAGGCTAAGGGCTCACTCCCACAGACCTTCCCCACTTCAGATGCCAATCGAAAGTCTAGGCTTTCACTTGTGCTTCTGACCAACTAGTTATAAATTAGAGGTTCCCAAAGCTCCTTCCCCAAGTCTAATTTGCTAGAACAGTTCCCAGCACTCAGAGAAACATTTGCTTCTATTTACCAGCTTATTATAAAGGATAGGAATGGAAGCCAGAGGAAAAGGTACATAGGGCAAGATCTGGAAGGGTCCTGAGTTCAGGAGCTTCTGTCCCCATGGAAGGGGACAGAAGGTGCACCATCCTTCCAGGATGTAAGCGTGGGCACCATGCTCATCAAATCTCTTCAACAGTTATCACAGAGCTTAATCTGCAGTGCCCCCTCTCTCCTTCCCAGAGGTCGGTGGACAGGGCTAAAAGTTCCAAACTTTTAATCACTTGGTCTTCTGCTGGCCATCCCCATCCTGAGGCTATTTAGGGATCCCACCCTAGGGCATGTCATTAACACAAACTCTAGTGTGCTCAAAAGGGGCTCCTTACGAATCAAAACAAGACACTCCTATCACTTAAGAAATTCCAAGCATTTCAGGAGCTCGGTGCTAGGAACCAGAGATGAAGACCAAAGATGTATTTTTTTATATAAATCACAATATCACAGTCATCCATGTCATTAGGTTGTAAGTTCCATGAAGACCCATCTTCTTTCTTGTTCACTGAGGTATCCCCTGGGCTAGTGCAGGGTTCTGTACATGGGATTATATCAATAAATACTGGCATCGGGGCGCCTGGGTGGCTCAGTCGTTAAGCGTCTGCCTTCGGCCCAGGTCATGATCCCAGGGTCCTGGGATCGAGCCCCGCATTGGACTCCCTGCTCGGCGGGAAACCTGCTTCTTCTGCTACCATTCCTTCTGCTTGTGTTCCCTCTCTCGCTGTGTTTCTCGCTCTCAAATAAATAAAATCTTTAAAAAAAATTTTAAATAAATAAATAAATAAATAAATAAATAAATAAATACTGACATCTGTGACCCACTGGCTTTGAATATGACAATGGTATTATGTATTGCTGGATAACAAATTACTATAAATTAGCAGCTTAGAATAACATACATTTATTATCTCCCAGTTTCGATGGGCCAGAAGTCCAGGTATGGCTTCACTGAGTCCTCTCCACCAAGGTCTCCCCAGAAAGCTATAACCACAGTCTTGGCCAGGGCTGCAGTCCTACCACAAGATTCATCCGGGGAACGATCCACCCGTGAGCTCACATGACTGTTGGCAGGAATCAGTTCCTTGTGGGTTGTTGCGTTAAGGGTCCCAGTTTCTTGCCCGATGTCAGTTGGAGATTAGCCTCCGTTCCTGCCATGTGGCCGTCTCCAAAGGGCAGCGCACACTGTGGCCACTTGCTTCATCAAACCCAGCATGGAAGACCGTCTGTCCAGAAGAGGGACATTGCAATCGTATGTAACATACTAATGTATATGTCATCAGATACATTCCATTACGTCTTGGTCAAAGGCAAGTCTAGAACCCGCCCACACTCAAGAGGAGAGAATTCTACAAAAGCACGGATACAAAGAGGCAGGGATCATTGGGGACCATCTCAAATCTGTCTGCTTCAAGAATTCACTAATACATACCCTCATCAACTGAGCTAAACTGTAGCTGCTCTCTAAAGAAGACAGATAGTTAAGGTCTAAGAAAGGCCAGAGGGTCCTCATTAGCTCAGACTTCACTGCCTAAGTCTCTGCTGTTGTCAGGTTGCCCAGGCAAGCAAAGGTCATCTTAAGATGAAAATATTCACTAACATCAAATTAGTCCCCACTCAAACAAACTCTTCTCCTCTTAATACTAGTGTATGTCCTCGTACGTCTCATCTTACCAGAGTTGCCTCTTGCTAATTGTGTGAGTCTGCAATGCAAATACGATTGAGCCAATTGCACAAGTGCTCAAAAGAAAATTACTTGAATAAAAAGAAAGAAAGAATGAAAGAAAATTATTTGAGTACCAGAGCCTTAGAAGAGGCTCTTGGGAAAACTGATGAAGCCCTCAAATAATTTTGCAAAACTGATTCTTGTTTTGATTGCGCTGGGCAATTTAAGGATAAAATGTATCCTGCTATCATACCGTTTGGGGATAAATAAAATGAAAAAACATCAGCAAAAGAGATCCTTTTTTTTCATTTGAGATAACTGCCTGGATGCAAAATAACCTGAATAATCTAACCTTACGTGGAAGAAAAAATAACACTGTCCCATAATTTTATTTTATTTTTAGTATTTATTCTAAATTTGGGTCTATTGTGAGCATGCCTGAGTTCAAATCCTAACTATGTCAATTACCAGCTGTGTTTTCTTGGCCAAATTACTTAACTTTTCTGTGTCTCAGTTTACACAAATATGACATGGAGAGGCTGGTAATAATAGTGTCCATATCACCTACTAGGCCATCACCTACTTTGACCCTACTGACAAGGCCAATGTCAAGGCAGGCGCCTTTGACACTTGCAACTGGGGCGAGATGCCCAGACGTCCCTTTTCTCCCTTCAAAAGGCTAGGCCTCGGCAGCATAACCCAGAGTGTCCAAGTAATGAAGGGCAGGGGTAGCTGCAAGTTTAGGATAACTTCCTCTCTAACCGCTTTTGGAAAAAGTCCACCTACCATGAATCCACCTACAACAAAGGCCAAATAATATACTGCCCCTCAAAAGATTCAAGAGCATATAAGTAACTTTCTAAAGGTCAGCAGATAGCAAGTAGTGGATTCAAAGCCAGCTGTAAGTCATTCCAAAGCCCAATCTGATGCTTTTTTTTCATACACTTCTTGCACAGCCCAGTGGATTGGAGGATGGGCAGGGAGGACTGGCCTGACTGGCGGAAATGCAACAGCACTCAGAAAATAAGGGCTCAGGGGCACCTGGGTGGCTCAGTGGTTGAGCGTCTGCCTTGGGCCCAGGTCGTGATCCCAGGGTCCTGGGTTCGAGCCCCACATTGGGCTCTCTGCTCGGCAGGAAGACTGCTTCTCCCGCTACCATTCCCTTTGCTTGTATTCCCTCTCTCGCTGTGTTTCTCTCTGTCAAATAAATAAAATCTTTAAAAAAGAAAAGAAGGGCTCAGATCAATAGCCAACCCAAGAAAATCACCAGCCTTGCTTATCTCTCCCCTCCTCAACTAAACCCTTTCATCTCTTAGCTCCCCCTGCCTCCACCCCACCTCTCATGTTCCTCCTGGGTGCTGCTTAAGAAGATTTGTGAATGGTACCCTTGAGATCTTAGGGAAAAAGAAACCGTCTAAATCAAAAAAGCAGATAAATCAATATCGAACCATCTTCCAGCTGTTCCGTTTGAATAGAGAGAGAAACCCAAAATAAGGCCCAAGAGTATTAAACTTCATTTTCAAAACACAGTGCATACAGGGTTCATTTTTAATAAACCTGTGGAGCGAGACAGAATCTAAGGGAATGACAGAGCAGAGCAAGGCTAACTCCATTTTGTGCTACACCCACCATCTTGTGTATAACCCCTACATGACCTGCTCCTGAGAAAGATCACACAATGTCAGAATATTGCCCAGCCCGCCCTTGAGTTAGTTTGAGTTAGCCAATAGGAATGCGGAACCCCTAACCGCCAAAGGATGTAAATCCCACCTTTTGCCCGCCAAACTTGCGCGCCAATTCTGACCAGAGTGATAGGCTAGTTCAAACAGCTACTATAGGGTAAATTGTAATTCAACTGGCCACCTGTGTGTGGCCCAACATGACTATGCAACTTTCTGTGTGTGTTACAATCTCATTGGCCATTGGCCCCTATAAAACTGCAGCGCTTTTTGAAACTTGCTCTCTTTCTCTACATCACGCCGCTGCATCGGTGAGTGTGGAAGACTGAGCTCGAGCTAGCTCAAATAAAGGCTCTTTTGCTTTTGCAATGGACTCGCCTCCCTGGTGGTCTTCGGGGATTTCAAAATCTGGGCATAACAGGAACCAAGGGGAGGGTCACTACTTGGTAGATCAAAGACACGGATGCAAGCAGCGGAGTCCACACACAAGCAAACTCAGCGGACTGAGGTGCTGTTTGGGGCTAGGAAGGATCAGCAGCACCCTTGGAACTTGGCATTCTGAGCATGAAAATGGCCCTTCTTGTCACGACATCTCCGTTCTTCAGATGGGAATCAGAGAATAAACAAGATCCTTGGAGGCCAAGCTTGGAATGGAAAGGAAAAATGCAATGTTGGTAGCCGAGGGGTATTGCCTTGGAAAAAAGGCACTGAGGCGAAGGGAAGCATTGTTCTGTGGGGTAGGGTACAAGCTGGGGCTAAAATCAACTTGTGCCACTGTGGAAATATTTTCATTCAGCTTTGACTGAAACTAAGTGACTGTAAATAACACCCTAGGCAGTATTTACCTTTGTCTCACGGACAAAAGTACATGGAGAATTCAAAGATTCTTTTTTTTTTTTTTTAAAGGTTTTATTTATTTGACAGAGAGAAACACAGCGAGAGAGGGAACACAAGCAGAGGGAATGGTAGCAGGAGAAGCAGGCTTCCCGCTGAGCAGGAAGCCCGATGTAGGGCTCGATCCCAGGACCCTGGGATCATGACCTGAGCCGAAGGCAGATGCTTAATGACTGAGCCACCCAGGCGCCCCCCCCCCTTTTTTTTTAATTTTTAAAGATTACATGGAGAATTCAAAATCTCGGGTTTATCTTAGTCTTCTCAGTAAAATGATGAAAGGGGATCAGAGAATATTTACACCCCAGAAACCTCAGAAAAACAAGGAACAATAAATATCATCTAGGTGGGTCAAATATCTTAGGTTAAAATTATGATCTCCCATAATCCTGATCAGTTTCGATGTTTAAGAGTAAAAAACTCTCCAAAACACAGGGGGCACCTGGGTGGCTCAGTCGGTTAAGGTTCTGACTCTTGATTTCAGCTCAGGTCATGATCTCACGGTCGTGGGATCCAGCCCCACGTAGGGCTCCCCACCTCAGCTGAGGGAGCCTGCTTCTCTCCTTCTCCCACTGCCCCTACCCACACTCACACACTCTCACTCTCTAAATAACTAAATAGAATCTTAAAAACAACAACAAGGCACCAGTGGCTCAGTTGTTAAGTGTCTGCCTTCAGCTCAGGTCATGATCCCAGGGTCCTGGGATGGAGTCCCATATCAAGTTCCCTGCTCAGCAGGTAGCCTGCTTCTCCCTCTCCCACTCTCCCTGCTTGTGTTCCCTCTCTCACTGTCTCCATCTGTCAAATAAATAAAATCTTTAAAAAAAAAAAGCCAACCTTTAAAAACTACAAGAATAAAACCTCTCCAATGTAATTAACAATTTATTACACATGTGTGAAAACTTTCAAAACTACAACTTTGAGGGGTACCTAGCTGGCTCAGTCGGTATAGCATGTGACTCTTGATCTTGAGGTTGTGAGTTCAAGCCTCATACAGGGTGTTGAGATTACTTAAAAAAAAAAAAAATCTTCAAAATCAATAAATAAAATCTTTAAAAATATGCACATAACCTTTGAGTCTCTAACGTCTACAAAGTTTGCAAAACATGTCTATTATATGTATTAGATTATAAATTATAGGTATTAGGATGTTACGGGAAATTAGATATTCTTACTGTTTTTGATCATACTCCCTAGAAGCAGAGCTTGAGACTGGGCCTGGGATGCACACAGTTTTCCTAAAGGAGTACATTCAGGAGAAAGGGAGAAAGGGAGGGCAGGGCAAGAGAAGGAGTTAAGCAAAGGCAGGGTCTCAGCTGGAGATGGGCTCCAGAATGATCCCACGGGGAGCTCTGCGGCATAACTTGCATCTTGGGAGTTGGTCTCATACGATGGTAAGGGAGCCAGGCTTTCACACCTGTGTCAATTAGCCATTGGCTGCTGGTTAGCCGTAGGGATAGGGGTACTTCCCTGGGTGCAGTGGCTCCCTCTGGGGGGGGGGAATTCTGTGGAGAAGGGGGGCAGCCAGGAAAAGGCACGAGGCCAGTGCACCAGCCCCAGCTGGTACAACTGCAAAATAAACACTCTTGCCAGGGCTTCAAGTAACCCACTGTCTAAAACCCCTCAAGCTAGGGACAAAGGGATCTTACCACTGTCGGTATGGTGTAGATTTCTTGGTGGTCAGTCACTGGTATTAGCTTCCTCCATGGGAGCCTGTTCTAAATACACACTTGGGCAGGTTCCAATCCAAATACAAGAGGAATCTTCATTTTCCCACAGCTACAGACAAAAAACAATTCAAAATGGATAAGAGCAAATAATATATATATCAAACAGTAAAAATCTGGAAGAAAATAAAATTAAGTATTTATCATCATTCTCAAAAAAGGGGGTGACTTTTTTTTCTTTACGCCTGAAGGTAAGGAGGAAAAATATCATAAAGGAAAAGATCAGCCGTTTTTACTGCATAGAAACAGAAAACTTCTATCCGTCAGGGAAAAAGAAACAACTCTTCATAGATGAAGTCAAATAGTAAACAACAATTAGGAAAGAATGTTTCTGCAAATTTGAAAAAAAAAAAAGAAATCCTTGACAAATAGAGATCACTAATTTGGCAAGGGGAGCATTTTCACATCATGCTCCTTGCCAGATTCGGGAGTATAATCCTCAACCAGCAAAAGGGATTGAAAAGCGATTAAAATATCCCTTTTCAAGTGCTCCCTGGGACTAACCTTGCACAAGTTACTTTATTATTCTGTACCTCAGTTTCTTTTTCTGTAATATGGTGATAACAACAACAACAACAGCAGGAGGGGGCTAACAACAATAATAATAAAAATACCTATAATAACAATAATAATATAATATTTTAGTAGTATTAATTTATTATTAATATAATAAATAATAGTATATTATTACTATAATAACAATAGTAATAATACCTACCTCTTTTTTGGTTGTCATTCTTAGGGCTTCAAGAACCAGGTGGTCAACAAAAATTAATTGCCCATGCTTATAAAAAGAGGACATCAAGAATTAGAGAGAGAAAAGGGAGCTACCATGGGCGAGAGAGCAAGCGTCAGGGAATAACTGGGAGTGGGGTTCTAGAGGGAGCACATGAATCCTCCTAGCAGGTCCCACGCCCTGGCATGAAGCCAAAGCCCTAGAACTTAGGGCGGAGAGCTGCCCCGGTACCCTGGACACCACTAGAGAATTCCTCCTTCCCTCCTATGGTAGAGACAAATCCATTTCCGGTCACGCTCCCTTGTTAGATGTGGTCATACCGCCAGACTCCAGGCTCTAGAGCACGACAGGAAGTGACGTGCACCAGGAAGTGACGTGCACCATTCCTGGGCGGGCACCCGTCGCATTCGGTCACCGTCTCCTTTCCTTTTCGACGGCTGGCACTGGATGTTGGAGACTCCACTCGGACCATGAGGATAATAATGGGTCTTCTTTGAGGGCAGAGCCACTAGGTGGAAAGAGCTCAGGCCCCAGAGTTCTTGGGGGAACAGAGCCGCCTACCCGCCGGGGCCACACACATAGCCCCGAGAGTTTCAGGAGCAAGAAACAATCCTCCATATTCATGCCCCTAAGTAATTGGGACTTCTTGCTGTTTGGCCTGCCTTGATACAATAATGTTAGGCAAAACCTGTCCATAAATCACACTCGAAGCCTTCCCGATAGAAGCCTCCTAGACAGGGCAGAACAGCGGCCCTTGCAACAAACAGGAGACAACCCACATGTGTTGAAGGCTATGCATACAATTCCAAGGCAGCTACTAAAAGGGTTCGGGCCCTGAATACTTCCCCCTCTTGGCTCACAAAAAAGATGGACAAACTTCTGTAAAAAGCCAGGCAGTAGGTACTGTACATGGCTTTGTGGACTACAAAGTCTTCGTTGAAATTATTCATCTCTGCCGTCTTGCAGCACAAAGACTGCCTCAGGCAATAACTGAAAAATGGCCATGGCTGTGTTCCAGAAAGTCCTTATTCACAAGAATGGAAAGCAGGGTGTATTTGGCTACAGGCCACGGTTTGCTGACCCCTGGCCTACAGGGGTCCCTAGAATTCCCACTGTTAGAGAATCATTTGTTTGGCTCACACCTAGCAAAGTTATTAAAAGAGAAATGGGCAGTAAACCAAATTGTAAAAGGTTCCATTCTTTGTGTTTTAAGAATAGCCTTATGTTGCACCTGATTTTCTTTCTTTTTTTCTTTCTTTTTTAAGATTTTTATTTATTTGACAGAAAGAGAGCATGCGCGTGCATGAGAGAGCACAAGCAGGGGGAGCAGGAGAGGGAGAAGCAGGCTCCCTGTTGGGCAGGGATCCTGATGTGGGGCTCCATCCCAGGATGCTGGGACCATGACCTGAGCCAAAGGCAGACACTTAACCGACTGAGCCACCCAGGTGCCCCTGCACCTGGTTTTCCTGAGTTGACATTCCTGATCAAGAGCCTAAAGCTAAACTTTTTAAAAATGATAGGCATCATATTTAATTAATTATTAACTCTTTAACTGCCTAGCTTAAAGCTTTTCAAAATAGATTAGCATGAATTTAATAGGACAACTATTGGAAACATACCAACTTTACTTAAGATATTTCTAGAGGGGGTGCCTGGCTGGCTCAGTTGTTAGGTGTTTCCTATGCCTCAGGTCATGATCTCAGTGTCCTTGGGATCGAGCCCCACATCGGGCTCCCTGGTCAGCGGGCGGCTTGCTTCTTCCTCTCCCACTCCCCCGGCTTGTGTTCCCTCTCTCACTGTCTCTTTCTCTCTCTGTCAAATAAATAAATAAAATCTTAAAAAAAAATTCATTTCTAGAGAAAGTCATGATTGATTGATTGTCCACCATGGTCAAGATGCTGATCTATGTACTTTAAATACATTATATCCAATCATCACAGAAACTCCCAAGGCACCTTACAGAGGTAGAAATTGAGACTTAAGAGAGGTAAGCAGTTTGTCTAAGATCACAAAGGTAGACGTGTTTAGATTCAAAGCCTCTGTGCTCACCTTGCAGCCTCCTGGTTCAGAAATTAAAGGGCATGGGCAGAAATTTTGATGGAAAACTAGAGGCTGGGGGCTCCTGGGTGCTCAGTGGGTTAAGTGTCTGCCTTCAGCTCAGGTCAAGATCCCGGATCAAGCCCCTCGTTAGGCTTCCTGTTCAGCGGGGAGCCTGCTTCTCCCTCGGCCTGCTGCTCCCCATTTGTGCTCTCTCTCTGTTAAATAAATAAACAAAATCTTTAAAGAAAAAAGAAAAGAAAAGAAAACTTGAGGCTGGCCAGGAGAGGAGGCTACCTGGTTCTGGACCTTGACAGGTAGGTTATGTGGTGGAGAGCACTAAGAAGCAGAGGTCGAGCCACTGCGTGTTGTGAAAAGGTCACACCATGAACCGCTGGCTGAATATTCCAAATGCAAACTGTTTTAATACAATGGGTAGCCTACAAAGAGCAGATATGAGCTCTTTTTTTTTATTACACTACTGAGCACCAACTATGTGTCAGGCAACATTCCAAATACTTCACATGGATTTACATGGATTCTACCTTGCGGTATGCACGAGAGGTCTCTGAAGTAAGTACTGATGTCATCTCCACTTGAAGGCTCAGGAACTGAGGCACAGAGACCCCAAGTAATTTACCCAAGCTTTAGAGGTGGCAGAGCGAATGTAAAGGCCAGGCCCCAAAGCTCACATCTTCACCCCTTACTATAGTGCTCCCTGAAACCAACCAACTTTCTTTCCTTTCCCCCTTCCTTCCCTTCCTCCCTCCCTCCTTCCTTCCCTCCCTCCCTCCCTCCTTCCCTTCCTTCCTTCCTTCCTTCCTTCCTTCCTTCCTTCCCTCCTTCCCTCCTTCCCTCCTTCCCTCCTTCCCTCCTTCCCTCCTTCCCTCCTTCCTTCTTTCCTTTGAAAGAGACAAGGCGAGCAAGTGGGGGAGAGGCAGGGGGCGGAGAGAGAGAGAGAATCTTAAGCCGACTCCATGCCCAGCATGGACCTATCTCGGGGCTCGATTCCACAACCCTGAGATCATGACCTGAGCTGAAATCCAGAGTCTGACGCTTAACAGACTGAGCCACCCAGGTGCCCTCACAATTATTCTCATCACTGTCCTGGGTAGCAGGTGCCCACTCCTACCTAAAACTGGCCTGGAGTCATCGTCACACTTGGGCAAATCTTGCTCTCATTTCTATGCCTCATAGATACAGAGGGCTAGGGGATGTGAAATAAGAGGGAAGATGTCAAGAGCCTGTCTTGGAAATGAATGCTGCCTCTTTAAATTACTGGCTTAGGAATTATTTAACGTCCCTTCGAGTCCATTTTCTCAGCCGAAGAATAGGTTCCCATGAACGTATTAAGGTAACACCATAAGTCCCGTAATACCTATTAGGTAAGCAAGTAATACCTAACAGATAACACCTACTGCGGCAACACCTGCCACCATGCCTGGAGCGCAGGTACACGTTGCCCACGTGTCCGTTTCCTTCCCACCTCCACGATTCTAGTCCTGCACTCCGCCTACCCCCATGGGAGCGATGCAATGCGTTGCATTCATTCCGCTGTGTGGATTTGAGCTGTCAGGGGGCAGCACTCTCCTTTCTTCTATTACAGTTTGCATCCTGTAGTTTTGTGTGCCTCTCCTCTGAGAATCTCTGAGGACCTGGCCGGCTCCCGAGGGCAACATAAACCATTTTTATTTGACTAAGAGGAAAGCTGCGACACAATGCAAGATCAATGGCTTTTCCAGAAAAATTTGAGAGAAATTCCAAATTTTCTTCCTTTCCCACAGCCCTTCCCCCTGGAAACCAGATGGAAGCGGCTGGCAATCAGGAAGCCCTGCACAGTCCACAGTGTCGAGCAGGAGCCGGCTGCACTCAGACCCTCAGTCGTCGCATCTTCTGAAACCCTCAGACTGCCTCAGACTGAGGGATAGCAGTTTAGCGCAGGAGTCCAGTTTATTCTGAAACAACTGCCAAGCATGAGGCGTACCCAGCCCACGGCGCGGGACAGGAGTGAGGGACGTGCTGCCTCTGATTTACGTCTGTCCGTCCCCTTGAGAAAATGTTCATCGCTAGGTGATGTTAACCTCTTGTATCAGCCTCTATTTTTAGCCTCCGAGGGAGTGATGAATCAGGCTATAATCCGACACTGTGCTTACAGGCACACTTAGGGCAAATTAAATTACGGTGCCTCAGACATCACATACATTTCTAAAGAACAGAGCCAGAATGCATTATAGCCTAAATTTTTTCTAAAGGATACATCATAATGTCAAATATGACTCTCAAGTTTCCTCCAATTTTATTTTTATTTGCTGATTTATTTGATGCATTTGTTTATGAGAGAGAGAGAGAGAGAGCAAGGGGGAGGGGTAGAGGGACAAAAGGAATCCCAAGCAGACTTCCCACTGAGAGAGGAGCACGACACAGGGCTCCATCGCAGGACCCCGGGATCATGACCTGAGCTAAAATCAAGTCAGATGCTTAACCGACTAAGCCACCCAGGTGCCCCAAGTTACCTCCAATTTTCATCAAGCCTCACGTGCCCATACAGCTTATTCCAAAAGATGGAGATAGACATGATTTCTCATGGATATTATTATGCTGTGAGGTCAGACAGTGCTGGTAGAAACAATATTCTCACTCACCTATTCTGTGACAGGTACTGTCTTGGCACTGGAGAGACAACAGTGAACAAAAGCAAGACATAATTCTTACCTTTGTGGAGCCAGTTTAGTGAGGAGATAGATGTTAACCACATAATCAAATAAATAAATGGTAAGGGTTTGAGCGTTATTGGGTCTCTGATTCTGTCTCTCTCTATCCATCTCTTAACTCTGCTGTCTTCTACTTGGCTTCCTCTTCCAGCGTCCTCTCCCTATGTGACTGGGACTAAGATGGCTGCTTGCAGCTCCTGACTACTGTGGTGCTAGTCAGTGATGACCCCAGAAGAACGACTGTCCGTAAAACTTCCGCCAAGTTCTAGGGAAGTTGCTGATGGGCTTGGGTGAGATCACATGCTCTTTTCCACACTCGTAGGGAGACTGGGAAAGGGATAATCTGATTGGCTAGCCCAGGTCACGTGTGTACTCTCTAGGTGAGGAAGTGGGGGCAGTGTCAGTCTCCTTGTCACCGTAGGGCCGAGCAGGATTCCTGTGGCATAGGAGAAGGTGGTTTCCCCAATGAAAGAACGATGGGCTAATCAATGTTTGTCCACCAAAATGTCAGAGGGATGATGTTTAAAGTCAGTCAAGTAAAAGAAGAAAAGAAGTAGCATTGTAAGTTATGCTTTTTCTGTGTTCCATCTGGGTCCTCTGAGGGCCAGAGACTGACGCATACAGCATGTTAGAGCGAGAGGATTTCACAACCACGCGGACACGGACTCCAATCCTGCCTCCCTCACATCTTAGTGGCTCCGTGGCCTTAGACAAGTCATCTACCTTCTGTAAGACGGTTTTCTTCACCGGTAGCATGGGGATAGTAATTCCACCTCCATGCGACTGTTGGAGATAAAATGATACCATGAAAACAAAGAAGTACAGGGCTGGGAGAATTGGAGGTGCTTGGTAGATGTGGGTATTTAGAAATCTCCCTGAAGTATCATGTTGTATAACAAATATTGTAGATGGGCTCCTAACTTGTGGGATGAAGGGAAGGAGTGGTGTTTGAAGACAAAAGGAAGAAAAAGTGTATCATACAGTCATATTCTGAAAAGTGCTCTGATGGAAATAAACAATAAAACCACCAACAAAAAAAATCTGATAAGGAGTAGAAGCCTCCTTTAGGTAGGATAGACCAGGACAGACTCCCTATGAAGGTGACATGTGAACTGAGTCCTGAAGACAGAGAGATTACCAAACAAAGAGTATGGGGAGAGGGTTCTAGGCAGAAAGAACAGCAAGGGCAAAGGCCCTGTGGCAGGAAAGGGATGAGCATGTTCAAGGAACAGAGGGAAGACCAGTGGTTGGAATGGTGAGATTAAAGAGGCAGATAGGAAACAGATCAGAAGAGGCCTTCCAAGCCTTTGTAAGAGTTTCAAGTTCAATGCTCAATGATATGCCTGGTTAAAATTTTAGTAATAGCATTAGAATTATCAGGTGTAGAATACAAAGGATAAGGGCATGTGAAGGGAGACCAGCTAGGAAACCACTGCAATAGTCTATGGCAGACAGTGGGGATGTAGCCTAAGTCAGTGGAAGTGGAGATGGGAGAAATGCATGCATTAGAGATATGTTTTGGTTGTAGGACCAGGAAGTCCCTGGGATGAATCTGTTACGTGGGAGAGAAGGGAAAAGGAGGAATTAAAGAAAAATCTCGACTCTGAGATTTGAGCAACTACTTAGGCGAATGTGGGACCATTTACTGAGATGGAGAAGCCTTGGGAAGAAACAGGTTTGAGGTACTAAGTTTGAGGGGCCTACAGGGCCCAGGTGGCAGGGGATTAGGCAGATTAAACAAGGCATGTCTCAAGGGAGAGGCCAGGTCTGGGGTACTAATTGCAAATCATAGGACTAGATGAGATCATCAGGAAAGATGGGAAATAAGAGAAGGGGGAAAGCCCCGTCCTTGAGGCTCTTCTGCATGAGCCTTGAGACTCACATATGAAGAGCCAGCCAGAAGAGAAGCCATGACCCAGAAGGGGAATGAGAAGAGTCAAGGTGATAGAGAGCAAGGGAGAAAAATATTTCAAAAAGAAGGAAGCAGTCAGCTCTGGGAAAAGCTGTGAGAGATTAGTAAAATGAGGACAAGGAAATGAGCTTTACATTAAGGAGAAAAAAAAATCTACCCTTTACAATAGTGCTTGCAGACATCTCTTTCTAAAACAGATCTGATAATGTTACTCCCTTGATTACAAAATTCAGTGGCTCACCACCAATTCCTTAGCAAAGCATATTGGCCTGCTTCTTCCCAGCTTGGCCTCCATCTGGTCTCATTCCACTCCTTGCCTGGGCTTCCTCTGAGCAGCAACCATGGGCTGGTCCTGTCTCTCTTAGCAACACTGCTCTCAGGGTCTGTGCAGTTTCTTGGAGCTGCGCTGCCCAGCCCTTCTTCTGATGGATGCTGTCCCCGACCCAGCCTTGATTCTACCTCCAGACCCATGTCCTTTGAGCCATTCTCTGGGATCTCACAAATCCCCTGTGTGGATCTCTAACACAGCACTCCTCGGGTTGCATCAGGATTGTTTCCCAACTGAGGTGGGAACTGAGGTGCCTGAGTGGCTCCGACCATTCAGCTCAGTAAAGGATCCCAGGGTCCTGGGATTGAGTCCCACATTGGGCTCCCTGCTCAGTAGGGAGTCAGCTTCTCCCCCTCACCTTCCCTCCCACAGCCCATCCCCCCCACTTCTCCCCTCCGCCTGCTCCTCCCCTTCCCTTATGTGGGTGTGCACTTTCTCTCTCTCAAATAGATAAATAAAATCTTTAAAATAAAAAAAAAATTGTTTCCTGATTGGTCTCACACATTAGACTATGAATTTCTTTATAGTTAGGACTGTGTTTTGTGCCTCCTTAGTGCCCAGCATAATACCTAATCTACAAGAGATGCCTACTAGGTATTTGCTGAATAAATTTCCTAAAGAATATTATTTCAAATATTTGACAGAGAGAAACACAGCGAGAGA
>CM053611.1:88075521-88098609 GCA_028646535.1 Procyon lotor
GGATGGTGGCTTGGAAAAGAAAGGGAGGCTGGCTGGTTGCTTGGGACTTATGGAAAAGAGGAGACGCGCAGAAAGGCGGCGATGAGAAGCAGCTGCACAGGCTTAACGGGCAAGAAACCCACAGGTTAGGGAGGAGGAGGAATTTGTAAATAAGAAGGATGTCAAAGGGGGCACCTGGGTGGCTCAGTGGGTTAAAGCCTCTGCCTTCAGCTCAGGTCATGATCCCAGGGTCCTGGGATCGAGCCCCGCATCGGGCTCTCTGCTCAGCAGGGAGTCTGCTTCCCCTTCTCTCTCTGCCTGCCTCTCTGCCTATTTGTGATCTCTCTCTGTCAAATAAATAAATAAAATCTTTAAAAAAAAAAAAGAAGGATGTCAAAGGAAAAAACACGAAGTCTGCTATAGTTTCTTCACAAATGGCCTTGGTTAGTTTAGGGATCTTTCAGCCCTAAGCATTAGAAAGCCTTTCCCAAACTGGCTCAGACAGAAAAAGAATTTATTGGCTCACATATTTGAAAGGGACAAATGTAAAATGTCCTCAGGCAAGATCTGATCCAACAAATCAAAGGATTCAGTTTCTTCCCATTTCTGCTCTCTTCATCCTAAGGCTGGCTCTCCTCATTGTTGCAAGATGGGGACCAGGCGGGGCAGGAGGGGAGTCGGGGAGCAGGCTTCCTCCATTGCACAGTCCCCTCTTATCCAGAGGGGAGACTCCCCAGTGGATGCCTAGAACTGCAGATAGTACTAAACCCTGTAACACTGTTTCCCCTATACATACACACCTGTGGTCAAGTCAGACTTATAAATTAGGCACCATAAGAGATTAATAACAATAACCAACAATAAGTAGAACAGTGATAACAATATTCTATAATAAAAGCTATGTGAGTGTCCCCGCTCTCTCTCTCAAAATATTCTACTGTCCTGTACTCACCCTTCTTCTTGGGATGATGTGAGATGATAAAATGCCTATGTGATGCGATCACGTGAGGGGAAGGACATCGGCTGTGACACAACATCACGGTACTCCGGACCTTCGTCCATCAGAAGGAGGGTCACCTGCTTCCAGACCACAGTCTGGGGTAACTGAAACCCCGGAAAGTGGCGAGAGGGGGACTACTGTAGCATCAAATAGGAAAGAAGGACTGTGTCCCAGAATCCCTGTCAAAGGCCCTCTGATTGGACTAGCTTAGGTCTTGTGACCAACTTTGAACCAATCACTGTGTCTGGGGGGAGGAAATCAGGTTCTAATCAGAGGTGTGGGGTTCCTCACACTGAAAATGGTGGGAGCGATGGTTTCCTAAGATAAATAGGATATCATTATTATTATTACGAAGGAAGGGGAATAATGGCTGGATAGCCAACAACCGGTTGCTGAGTATCAGATGTACGGGGAAAGGTGACGTGTATGTAATGTACTTTCTAAATCAAATAAAAAGGCAGATAGTGAAAGTTTCTTTCCTGGAATTGGCTTTTGCTTAAAAAAAAAAAAGGATGACTGGAGAGAAGGCTCCCATGGTATGATTGTGGCTATGTTCAGCCAAGTGAAATGAGACACAGGAAAACAACCCACATGAATAATCTCCGAAGATGGATATCGATACATACACTTTACCCGATGTTCGTGGAAGGACTCAGGGGGCAAACCCTAAAGAGGGAATTAATGTTCTGTTAAATTCTTGCCTTATTTATTATCAAGGATGGTTGCTTCCTGAGACCCAGCTCTCTATTAACATTCTGCATGTCACTTTGGTTCAAGTAAGCCACAGGAAGCTGGATCACTATTCATTCCCTCAAGAATTTCCCAAGTTAGAGGTATAATTAATAATGTTAGAGGAGCCTAGCTCAAAACCCTAGCAAGTTACATAACCTGGAAGATAGAAAATAATGAAAACAGTCTCTTTTGTGCTTAGAAGAGAACACTAACATGGTTTTGGTGGCATGGCTGTGCAGTAAATTTTCTCTTACCTCTTGAGCTACTTGTCCCTGATTCATGCCAGGGGTCCAGCCAAGCAGAGAGAACCATATATTTACCTGAAATAAAAGTTGCCAGCCAGTATGTTGGAATATAGCAGTAGATTTCAAAGTTTGCTTGGGAACCAGGTAATTGTTTAAATAAGTTATGATATATTTCTACAATGGAATTCTATTCATTCATTTAAAATGATGCTGTAGATGATGGGGCGCCTGGGTGGCTCAGTGGGTTAAAGCCTCTGCCTTTGGCTCAGGTCAGGTTCCCTCAGGGTCCTGGGATTGAGCCCACATCTGGCTCTCTGCTCAGCAGGGAGCCTGCTTCCCTCTCTCTCTCTGCCTAACTCTCTACCTATTTGTGATCTCTCTCTCTGTGTCAAATAAATAAATAAAATCTTTAAAAAAAAAAGATGCTGTAGATGAAAATACATTTACATAATGCTCACAATGTATCGTTGAATAAAAAAAGTTTAAAAATAACATGGAAAAATAAAATAAAAACAACATGGAGGTTATAATCACACTTTTATAAAATACTAAAATAAATATTACATTTTTGCACAGAAAGAATGAGAAGCTATCTTATAAGGTGTTTCTAGTGGTTTTCTCCAGGTGGTGGGATCATGAATATTATTTTTTAATTTTTTAAATTTTTTATAAATATTCTTTTTGAATCTTTTTCTTGTTTATATTGTCTAAATTTTCTACAAGACCCGCTTATTACTTTTGTAATAAGGAAAACATAGCAGAGATATTTTTAATATATAAATAATATAATAATTTTATATAATTATATAGTATATAATATAAAAATAATTTTAATAATAAAAAATTATACCCACTACATCTGTAAATCTCTAATTGTACTTATATCTTATTCTTGAAAATTTTTGGTATTCTTCTTGCAAGCAGCCACAAATCCTCCGTGGAATGAGGTAGGGGAAGAAATGCATACATGCATGTATAAATGAGTGAATGAATAAACACAGCACCAATTAGAGTGGCAAAGGAAACTCTGGGGAATCCCAAGGCTGACTGGCTGTTCCCTTACTTGGATTCAGTTCACATCTAAATGAGACCTCGTTGTAGGAGAATAGTCCCAGTCCCGGCCACATGGGGCATTTTAGTCTTTCTAGGTCCGGAGGTGAAGTTTTTTTGCTCCCAAGAGTGCCGTCTCAAGAGTCTAGATTCTCATACTTTAGTAAGGGGTCAGTCACCTTCCCCTTCCAACTCCTGTGGAATTTTTCACCTCCTGATCCCCAGATCCTTCCAGCCCCCCGCCCAGGTGGGGCACATTGGGTATTGGAGGGAATGCTATCACTGCTGGACCTCAGGGGCTCCTTGACCACTCATGCCGGGGCTTCAGGCACTGTCCACTGCTTCTGCCACCTTCTCCAGCACTGGCCCCCCTTACATAGCCCTCATTAGTGGCCACCCTCGCTGCAGCCACCAAGCCCCAGATGTGTCAGAGGTCACCTCTCTCTCCCTGAGTTCTGAGCAAAGAGACAAAGAAACTCCCTCTCGACAGACTCCAGCGTCTAGAAATGTCCCGTCACATGGCTTTCCCCGATTAAGGGAAGAGATGGACGCATCAACCTTCTGTCTCAGTCTCCCAATACTTCTCCTTTCCGCTCATCAAGCTGCTGGACTGGGGGACACACAGTAACAAAGCCTGTTAAGTAACATAAATAAGTTGTCCACCAGTTGTCCATCTGTAGCGGATTGTTGCCAAGAGTAATACAGGCCCCCTGTTGATAGGTTGACTTTTCAAGAGAAAGCAGAAATCTAGATTATTATGTGTAATCTCCTAATTTTTAAATATTGACAACTAGTTTATTTTTTTAATCCCAGTATTGGTTAGGAATTCTGTTAGGGATTTCTCATTAGGCGTAGGTTAGAAATTCTGTTCAGCTGCCAGTAAAAGAGATGAGAAATAATATAGCTTAAGACAGAGACTTGATGCTCTATTTTGCTGAGAAGCTGCAAGTAGTTCAAAGCTGGGCAGTCCAGGGCTCTGGGCAGCTCCAGGAGGCCATCATGTTCATGTCACCTGGCTTGGGGTTCTTTCTAGCGGTTGCTAGACTACACTGGAACTTGAATTCAGAATCAACTAGCAGAGTGTCCCTGGGCACAACCACTTCCCTCTCTATGCCTGTCTCCTCATTTGTGAGGGAAGCGTGAACAGCACCTGCTTCACGCAGGGTTTTGAGAACCGAATGAAGTAAACACGGAAAACACTTAGCACAGAGCTTTACAGAGCACTTAGCCCAGTAACCTCCAGAATGGTGGTGTGAGACAAAATGAACCCATACACACTCTTTGATAACCTGGGCTCTTGTACACTGTTAGGACAAAGGAAAATCCTTAGATATGCCAAGGGACATGGGGCAGATGAAAACTGAATTGCTCTGTATTCTATAAATGAGAACTCCTTTTCCTCTTACAGAGCAGGAAATAGCAGGAAAGAGAGGGAAGAGAAGAGAAGCAAAGCAACACAGCAGAGTGGAGGGGGTATCAATTTTGAGATTAATCTTTTTCAAAAAGAAGACCAACGATCACCCTGAATTCTCTTTTTAAAGTCTGCTAGGCACAAAATATCTACTGTAATTTTTGATGTTAAGTATGAGACGGGGCTGAGTTCCCTATTTGTGTTGATGCAGGACAGCAATGGAGAGCAAATATCGGACTATGTATTCTATTGAATGGACTAATTCTGAATATATTTGTTCAACAGAAATGGGAATCTGCAGCAGATCTTAATCTGTAAGAACATACACAGACATGTACCCTGGGGCAAATAATACATTATATGTTAATAAAAATTAAAAAAAAAAAAGAACATAAACTGTACCTCTCCTGGAATCTTTGGATAGATTACTGGGCTTTCTTCAAATGTGAAAGGAGCGGGGAGAGTTTGGATCAATTTTATCTAAATGTAAAGGCATGGGAAGACCCTACCCAACGTGTGAGTCGAATAGCTAGCACCTTACCCTCCTCGAGGCCCCAGCAACATTGGAATGACCCCTCGCAAAACCCGAATAGTAATCTTCCGACATTGCCTCTGTTTTTGCAATACTGACAAGTCAGGAGAAGCTGGAGTTGGCTGTAATTCTAAAGGATAAATGGGTGCTGATGGCGTATCCTAGCAACAGCTGGGAAGAAATCAACGTCAAGTGATACAAGCTCCATGAGTAGAAGCAAAAGATTCCCAGAAACACAGTCAGAAGTAACATGACCTAGGTGATGACTGCCAGACCGCACAGTTGTAAACTGACCTTTTGTTAGGATGCTGCACAGATAAAGCAAGAAAAAGGCTGAGTTGGGTTAAAATGATCCAAAATGACAACATTCAAACAAAGTCCAGGTTTGGAACCAGAGCAAGCCATTTCTTCTGTAGAAAACCGAAGGTTGCCAAATAAATCCCCTTAATCTAATTACAAGTGACATTTATTCCTTGAAAGCCACACAGTATTAAATAAGTCACTAATGATCATATCTCACAAGAGTAAAAATTACTAATCCTCTTTATGAGTTTGGAAAGCACCGATTGTTAGCCAAGTGCCACAGAACACTACTAACACCCTATTGCATTTGTCAGGGCTGTTTTTATTGCCAATAAAAGAAATTCACCTCGAACTTCACTTGAGCAAAAAAGGGACTTGTGGGAAGGAGGAAGTCATAGAATCAAAGGAAGACATCTGGGAATCAGGCAGCTTTCCAGGGCTAGGGACCAGGGACTTCACACACCCGAGACTCTTTCTTTTCTTTCTTTCTCTTTCCTTCTCTTTCTTTCCTTCTTTCCTTCCCTCCCTCCTTCCTCCTTCCTTCCCTCCCTCCTTCCTCCTTCCTTCCCTCCCTCCTTCCTTCCTTCCTTCCTTCCTTCCTTCCTTCCTTCCTTCCTTCCTTCCTTCCTTCCTTCCTTCTTTCCTTTCCTTTCCTTTCCTTCATTTTCTTTCTTTCTTTTTTTAAGATTTTATTTATTTATTTGTGAGACAGAGAATGCAGAGCAAGAGAGAGAGAGCATGAGCAGGACGAAGCAGGAAGAAGCAGACTCCCCACTGAGCAGGAAGTCATACTTGGGGCTCAATCCCAGGACCCTGGGATCATGACCTGAGCTGAAGGCAGATGCTTAACTGACTTAGCCATCCAGGCGCCCCTCTTTTTAAAATAATTTTTAAAAATTGAAGTATAAAAAATACTGAAGTACAATTGACATACTTGTTCACTTCTGGTGTATATCAGGGATTCAGTATTTTTTTTTAAGGATTTATTTATTTATTTTAGAGAAAGAGAGTGAGTCAGTATGGGGCAGAGGGAGAGAGAGAGAATCCCAAACAGACTACCCACTGAGCACGGAGCCCAACTGGAAGCTCAATCCCAGGAACGGTGAGATCATGGCCAAGAGCCGGATGTTCAACCGACTGAGCCACAAAGGTGCTCCATGATTCAGTATTTTTATACATCATGAAATGATCCCTCGCCATGAATCATTACCACCTGGTCACCATACAAAATTATTTACAAATTATTGACTATATTCCTTAAGCTGTACATCACATCCCCATGATTTATTTGTTTTATAAGTGAAAGTCTGTACCTCTCAATCCCCTTTACCTATTTTGCCAGCCCCCAACCCCTCCCCCTCTAGTAACTAACAGTTTGTTTCTTATATCTAAGAGTCTCTCTTTCATTTTGTTTTTTAGATTTCCCTTATAAGTAAAATCATATTATACTTGTCTTCCTTCTGTCTGACTTATTTCACTTAGCAAAATACCCTCTTGGTCCATCCATGTTGTTGCAATTAACAAGATCTCACTCTTTTTTATGGCCGAGTAATATTCCATTATATCTATTTCTATATCTATTCCATTATATCTAGTATATCTATTTCTCTCTGCTTTTCTATAGGTGTTACCTTTTCTACGGCTCTTTTCTTTAGTCTAAAAACACGGCCACCTACAACCCTGGAGCTGGATATAGTTTTGTGGCCCTGGTCAGAAAGAGCACTTTCTCTGCTAGTTTCACTTAGAAAAAATCCTAGGGAAGGATTTGGTTAGCCTGGTATGGGTCCCACATCTATCTGTGGGACACCAACTGGGGCCAGGAGGATGGCCCTCAGATTGTCCAGGCCTGTCATGTGCTTACTCTTGGTATGAGGATAGAAGGTGGGGCACTGGGATGGGAAGGAGAAGTTCCTCAAAGGAAGGGGATGCTATTCTCAAAGAGGAAAAAACTGGTGCTGAGCAGACAAAGAACGAATGTCCCTCACATTTATTGAAATAGTGATGAAAGTAATTTTCATAACCTACTATTTTCTGTAACTGGCCAAAGTTGTCTTGGCAAAGGCAAAACATTACAGAATCGCAGCTTTCTGGAATGTACTATAAATTTGGTTTCCTTTTCCTAAATCATTTAATTAGCCCCCATTGGAGGTGGGACATTAGTTATACATTACTAAAAATATAAAATGTAAATTTCCCATAAATTAAAGGAAGCTATTATAAAGATAAAAGCTAACATCATAGTTATATTTTTAGCTTTGTTTCTAAACATGTTACATTTATTAAGGATCTTTTAATCAATAAAATAACAATCCAAGGGGTGCCTGGGTGGCTTAATTGGTTAAGCGTCTGACTTCAACTCAGGTCATGATCTCAGGGTCCTGGAATTGAGCCCCATTTGGTGGCTCTGCACTCAGTGGGGGGTCTGCTTCTCTCTCTCCCTCCACCTCTCCCCCCACTCATGCACTCTCTCAAATAAATAAAATCTTTTAAAAATAATAATTCAAAATTAAGTATTTATTAAAACCTAAAGGAATATTGCATAAAATAACTATTTTTTAGAGATGTTATTTATTTTGAAACACAGAGAGGGCACATGGGCACATATGCATGCACAAGCAGGGATCAGGGAATGACGGTGCTGTGGGGGGCAAGGGGAGAGAGCATCTCAAGCAGACTCCACACTGAGTATGGAGCCCAACACAGGGCTTGATCTCATGACCCTGAGATCATCACCTGAGCCAAAATCAAGAGTCAGATGCTAAACCAACTGAGCCACCCAGGTGCCTCCATAAAATAACTTTTAAAACTATCTCTGTCATTCTTGTATAGTGACCTATATTTTTTATAAGTTTTTAAATTTTAATTCCAGCATAGTTAACATGGTATGATATTAATTTCAGGTAGACAATACAGTGATTCAATAATTCTATTCATCATGGTAAGTGTACTATCTGGGAACCTATATTGACATCTGTTATAAGGTTTAGTTGAATG
Source organism: Procyon lotor (assembly GCA_028646535.1). Taxonomy (NCBI): domain Eukaryota; kingdom Metazoa; phylum Chordata; class Mammalia; order Carnivora; family Procyonidae; genus Procyon; species Procyon lotor. The sequence goes on from CM053611.1 coordinate 88,083,768, forward strand.
AGTATTTATTGGACTCTATTTCTTTAAAATAAATAATATGAGGCACCTGGGTGGCTCAGTCATTAAGCGTCTGCCTTTGGCTCAGGTCATGATCCCAGGGTCCTGGGATTGAGCCCCACAATGGGCTCCCTGCTTGGCGGGAAGCCTGCTTCACCCTCTCCCACTCCACCTGCTTGTGTTCCCTCTCTTGCTGTGTCTCTCTCTGTCAAATAAATAAATAAAATCTTAAAATAATAATAATAATAATAATAAAATAAAATAAATAATAGTAAAAAGGCCCAAAATTGATGTTCTTAAGAGCTATAAATCAGTAAACTAAATTATCATTTTTCTAAAAAAATTTTTTTAAAGATTTTATTTATTTGAGAGAAAGAGAGAGTGAGAGAGAGCATGAGAGCGGGGTGGGGGCAGAGGGAGAAGCAGACAGGGAAGTCGAGCAGGGAGTCCGATGTGGGACTTGATCCTGGGACTATGGGATCATGACCTGAGCTGAAGGCAGACGCTTAACCAACTGAGCCACCCAGGTGCCCCTTTTCTAAAATTTTTGTTAGGTTTTTGGACTTTTTGCCTCTGAGCCAATCAAAATAATTAAGGTATGTCCTCTAGAGATCACTATATAGCACAGAGCCTATGGCTAACAATGCTATTATTGCATACTTAACATTTGTTATGAAAGTAGAACTTTTTCTTTTAAGATTTTTTATTTTTATTTGTCAGAGAGAGAGAGAGGTAGGCAGAGGGAGAAGCAGGCTCCCCACTGAGCAGGGAGTCTGATGTGGGACTCGATCCTAGGACCCTGAGATCATGACCTAAGCCCAGGGCAGACGCTTAAACAACTGAGCCACCCAGGTGTTCCTGAAAGTAGATCTTATGTTAGGCATTATTATCACAAAAATTATAATAATAATGAGTTGGGAGGTGATGGATATATTTATGGCCTTAATGATGATGATGGTATCATGGGTGTATACTTATTGCCAAGTTCATTGAGTTGTACACAGTATGTACAGCTTTTTACATGTCAATCGTACCTCAATAAAGTGGTTTAAAACCAAACAAAATTAAAATTACCAAAAAAATTAAGGTATGATGATAATAGTAATGACTACCATGTATCAGATATTTTGCCTAACAACTCCGTGAGGAGAGTTTTATTATTCATATGTTATAGATGAAGAAACTGAGTTCTTAGAGAAGTTGTTAATTGTTCAAAGCTACATGGCTAGTAACCTCTAGGCAGTCACTCTAGAACCAATTGCCTTTCCAGTCTGTCTCACTGCTTCCCTGACTAAGGAATGCTGGAGAGAAGAACAAAATTGTGCGGGTTATTTGTTAATAAAATAAGAGTCTAACAATTGAATGTTCTGAAATAATCATTAAATTGTAAATTGTATAAATATGCTATAAAGTTGGGCAAAGAAGTTAATTTCTTAGATTCCAAAATCTTTAAAACCAGGGTGGACACAATTTGCAGTGTGCAAATGAGTAGCTAATTCGAGGACCCTAAAAGAAATATCAACATCAAACTCAATGAGCCAACACACCAACAAGAAGGCAAGGCCGCCATGATTCAGTCAAAAGTCAGGGAGAAACTGCTATAAGGGACGACGAGCAGAAATATGAGAAGACCGTAGCTGTTCTTCAACAATGGAAAATTAGTTAAGCGTTTTAATTTACAGTGTGAAGACAACAAACAAACATAGTTACATGACAAATATTAATGGCCATCTCAATTCTCAAACCAAAAAATCCAGGTCAGCCTGCAGGGCAAGCTGTCTCCAAATGCAATGGCCTTTTTTGAGCTTCTCTGGTAAAGCCTATCTAAGTAAAGGAGGTCATGTGAGGTCGCATATAAGTACACAATTCAAAATAAAAAGAAGTTTGTAAAAAAAAAAAAAAGAAGAAGAAGAAGTTTGTCAAAAGAGTTACACATTTTTTGGACAAAGTCTCAGTAGGATAGTATTTGTATTTTTCCCTGCAGACAAGGCCACTTCTCTCCTCTGGGGAATATTAATCATGACACCACTAGAGTCGGTTGGCATCACCAAGCTCAGGTTAGGAGTCTGCATGACAGATATCGTTAGTGCTAGTCAAGGGTTTTCCTCTAGCCTTTGCTAACGGAACCTTAATTTTGTTTGCTTTTTGTGTCTTTCAACAAGACTGAGTCCTTGTCTGGCCTCTGGAGATGACTGTTGATAAATAAATCAAACTTGGTCATCATCTGATCCCTATCAAATGACTGGCTTTAACATAGGCAAGAGATGCAGTTCTGGCCAACAGACTGCTGGAAGTTTCTGGTAGGATTTTTGTCCTCTCAGAAAGGATATAGACAGAGGCATCCTCCATTTCCAGGCTCTGGATGTTGTCTTCTGCGTGTGAAGCCCAGAATTGTGGAAGCCATTTTAGGACTATGAAAGGAGCCAAATTAAGAGAATAAATCACCATATTGTGAATGGGAGAGCTGAGTGATGGGAAAATTCAGAGTCCTTGATAATGGTATTGAGCCACTGAACTTAGAAACTACTATTTACTAAAGTCTAACTACAGATTCTTTAATATGTGTATTATTAAATGTTTTATTATTGATGGCAATTTTTTTAAGATTTTACTTATTTGAGAGAGAGACAGATAATGACAAGAGATAGTGAGAGAGAGCACAAGCGGGGAGGAGAGGGAGAAGAAGCCTCCTGATAAGCAGGGAGCCAGACATGGGGCTCAATTCCAGTACCCTGGGATCATGACCTGAGCCAAAGGCAGACACTTAACTGACTTAGCCACACAGGCCCCAGGCACCCCTACTGATGACACTTTTAGATTGGTTTTCTCTTTGGCCAAAGTTCCCGGAGATTTTCTCTGAGCCAGAGGTATCAAAATCTAATATCAGGACACCCTGGTCAGATCAGAATCCAGCCCTCCCTAATGGCTGTCCAACTTCTGGGTGGTCTTAGAATGCTTAGGAATTTGACACCTTCACCTACCTTCTCCTTCTCTTCCTTTCCACTCTCCTCCCAGACCTTTACTCCATACCTTATCTGCCCTCAAGCCACACTGCACCTGCTTTCAAGTAATGGAATTTGCAGAAGACTCAACTCAAACTATGTTAAGCCCAGTTGCCAAAAGATGGAATAATCATATGGTGCTTGCCCAGGAGACAGGGTTGACTTTAAGATCTATAGTAGGGTAAATGTCACTTTTTTATGTGCTGGAGATACAGGATTAGTATCAATAATCTATCAGAACTAAGTTTCTTGGGGTGCCTGGGTGGCTCAGCGGGTTAAGCCTCTGCCTTCGGCTCAGGTCATGATTTCAGGGTTCTGGGATCAAGCCCCACATCGGGCTATCTGCTCAGCAGGGAGCCTGCTTCCTCCTCTCTCTCTGCCTGCCTCTCTGCCTACTTGTGCTCTCTCTCTCTGTTAAATAAAAAATGAAATCTTTTTTTAAAAAAAGAACTAAGTTTCTTAAACCTTCTTAAAAAACGAGACAAAAATCAATGGACTAGAATACACCATTTTAAAACGTCTAACTCAGTAGTTCGTAGTATATTCAGTGTTGTGCAACCATTATCACCACCTGATTCTAGAAATTTGCATCACCTCAGAAAGAAACCCAACCCATCCCAATTCTCCATCTTTTTTTCTTTTCTTTTTTTTTTTAATTTATTTATTTATTTATTTTTAGATTTTTTTTTTTTAATTAATTTTTATTAACATATAATGTATTATTTGCCCCAGGGTACATGTCTGTGAATCTTCGGGCTTACACATTCCATCTTTTTTTCTTAACTCATATGTCCAAACAGTCAAGAATTTTGCTGAGCTTTGTTTCTTATAGTTTGTATCTTGAAAATAATATGGCAGATTGTTTCATTCATTTTACCAATGCAAAATTATGTTTTAATGCTGTATATTCTTTTTGAAAATATAGATGCCTCCCAGATTCTAATGACCAACACCCTCCCCCATGGGCATCATCTCTTAGCCCTTGTTGGATATAAATCTGTTTGGTTAGATACTTGTGAGATATATATATTTTATGTGGATGGTCTTTCATACAGCCAACTGCTTCTTCTATGAGTAATTTTTTAACATTAACATTATAAATTTATTATTCCTACCTGCAAACAGACAGCTTTTCATAAATGAGAAAATAATTTTTCACGGAAATTTAATTTAAATTTCAAATTAGGCCACAGATTTTTTTTGGCACATAATTTTTCTTCCTCCTTCTACTACTTTGAAGAAAAGTATTATAAATCACCTAAAACTGTAGGGTTGATGCTTAGCCTTTCAAATGTCCGTTTTTTGGTAATTTTACTGCAGCTCAAATTTCCAATACCAGGCCACATGCCCCTGACTCTGCAAATCCACAGGCCCCTCCAACTGGAATCATCCATCACATACAGGAATTTTAAAGACCTGGACATATCCTTAAATGCATATGCAGAGGCTTCATGGAATGTATGTATCCACCTCAGCACAAACTTAAAAAATTTTAAATATAGCTATTTACTAGTTGATGGTAATAAATTCTAACACACACCATCGGTCCACCATACCACATTTATGAATCAGAAAATTCATAATCAGGGCTGTATCTTTTTTTTTTAAGATTTTATTTATTTATTTGACAGATAGAGAGAGCACAAGCAGCAGGAGCAGCAGGCAGAGGGAGAAGCAGGCTCCCCACTGAGCAGGGAGACCGATGAGGGGCTTGGTCCCGGGACACTGGGATTGTGACTTGAGCCGAAGGCAACTGCTTAACCAACTGAGCCACCCACGTGTCCCAATCAGGACTTTTATCTAATAAGAAAGATTGCAGGGTGCCTGGGTTACTCAGTGGGTTAAAGCCTCTGCCTTCTGCTCAGGTTGTGATCTCAGGGTCCTGGGATAGAGCCCAGCGTCGGGCTCTCTGCTTGGCAGGGAAGCTCTGCTTTCCCCCCCGCCCCGCGCCCCCCGCCTGCTTGTGATCTGTGTCAAATAAATAAAATCTTAAAAAAAAAAAAAGAAAGTGCATACCAATAATGAATTTCATTACTATAGAGAAGTCATAAAGTCATAAGGATATTGTATCATGAGGACATTCATTTACAAGGGAAAGAACCCCAAATCAATCTAGATTCAGGAAAAAGCAGGGAAATGTATTGGTTCATATAACTGAAAAGTCTATGTGAGTTCTAGCTTCAGGCGCCTCCAGAGCCTGATGCTGAACACTGTCATCAAGAATGTCTTGTTCTGGGGCGCCTCGGTGGCTCAGTCGTTAAGCGTCTGCCTTCGGCCCAGGTCAGATCCCAGGGACCTGGGATCGAGCCCCGCATCGGGCTCTCTGCTCTGCAGGAAGCCTGCTTCTCCTGCTACCTTTCCCTCTGCTTGTGTTCCCTCTCTCGCTGTGTTTCTCTCTGTCAAATAAATAAAATCTTTAAAAAAAAAAAAAAAAAGAATGCCTTGTTCCTTGTCTCGGCCTCACTGTCCTTTACACTGACTTTATTGTCAGGCTGCCTTCTTTTAGTGAACTGCCCCCCACACTGGACACATACCCTCCAAGCTTTAGCTCTTACCAAATGAAGAATTCTATTTTCCAGTATTTCCAACTACTGTCCTGTACTTGAGTTTCATTGGCATGCCTTGGGTCACTTATTCTTTCCGGAACCAATCATTGAAGCCTGAGGGATACCATATTCTGAGAACTAGAGAGTGGTTAAAAATCCGCTGATCCATATAGACTGAAAGAAGGGAAAGGATGGTCCCTGAGAGAAATCAGGATTCTCTGATAGAAGAACAGAAAAGCAATGCTGGGTAGGCACAAATAGCAGATGTCTAGACATATGCTTTCCAGGAACTGGATTGTCTCTCTGACATCCTGGTGAGTAACCCACAACTGACGTGCTACACAACGCAGGGAACACCAATGACGCTGTATGCGCGTAGATGGAATGCGCCCCACAGTGGCGCTGGGTATCCCCCTCACTCTGGGACAGGGATGCTGGCTCAACCTCTGACGTCAGCCTGGGAAACAACTTTTCAGAGCCCAGTTCCATCCCAGCGCGTCTGTTAAAAGATCTATCATGACAAGTCCAGGGGCACCTGGACTCAGTGGGTTAAGCCTCTGCCTTCGGCTCAGGTCATGATCTCAGGGTCCTGGGATCAAGCACCACATCGGGCTCTCCACTCAGCAGGGAGCCTGCTTCCCCCCCCCCTCTCTGCCTGCTTCTCTGTCTACTTGTGATCTTCCTCTGTCAAATAAATAAATAAAATCTTAAAAAAAAAAAAAAACCTATCATTACGAGTCCAGTTCTGTAATTCCATTATCTTGCTTAAGTCTCAGACGTCCCCTTCCCAGAGCCCGATTCGCTCACGACACAATTGCATTTCATACTTGCAGACACTCGACACCAGGGTAGGAATTAACTTGCTTTTGAGAATATTACAGATGGGGCTTCTCCATATGGAGGAGCATGATTTAAAGCAGTGAAGCAGGCCTCGAGGTCTTTGCAACCTGATCACACACACGACTACAGACCCTTCAAATAGTAACTGGTGTTTTTGGACACACAGTAAACATCATGGTGACTAGAGTACTTTTTTCTTTTCTCTCTTAAAAATTGCTCAATGAAACTTTTTCGGTTTCTATTCATAACTATTTGCATGCTTTTGTGTTATTCCCCACCAAGGCTTTTGCTTCCTGAAACTTCAGGATTTGCTGTTCAGGGCTGCTGCAATTTAATTTTGGTTCCTATCTCACCTGCTGCAACATCATGAAATCCGATCAGTACTGATTTATTTCATTATGTGAGCATCATAGTGCTTTAGCAGGTGGATGGTAGGTGTTCAGGAAATACTGAACAATTCTTTACTGGAATCATTTTGTTCATGCCTTTTCTCAAAAAGGAACAGTAAGTACTACGAAGAAAGTAAAGCAAAGAAATTTATGTAAATAAAATCGGAAACTAATAGGAGGTTTCAAGGGAGCTACTTTTAGATTAGACGGACACAGAACATCGTGTTGAGGTGACATCAAAGATACAGAGGAAGCGGTACAGAGATGTTACTATTCCAGGCAGAAGGAACAGCAAGTGCAAAGGCCCTGAGACAAGAATGAATCTGGCTATTTAAACAACAGAAAGGCTGGGTGTGACTGACATACAATGAGTGATAGAGGGAGAAATGAGAGAGAGGATGTCTGAGAAAGAGATGAGGGCACATCGTGAACACAAGCAGGGACTCCTACAGACACTGGTTCATTGCCTCTTCTCTCTTCTGTAAAGTGAGTTTCTTGGCCAGAGGCACTCTCATGACAAAACAGAAGGCATTCTAAGCCCAAGAATGTTAGTGCTGGCCAAGGTAGAACAGGCAAGGAAAGCAGATCTTCATTTAGAATAAGTGCCCATTCCTTGAAAACAAATCAAGCTCCCCCCAAAAAGGAAGAAGTCTAATGAAATGAACTTGCCACCGAGGCCGCTGGTCTTAGAGGTGTGTTTTATGTTGGCTTTCCCCAGAAGCCGACACTGAGACAAGGATTTGTGTTTAGATGATCTCTATAAGCACTGGCTGCTTTGCTCTAATCTTGGATTTTAGGTCCTATCTGCCAGGTTCATTTGCAAAGCTTGTCCCAAAACCTTCACACCAATTTTTTTTTTTTTTTTTTTTTTAAAGATTTGAGAGAGAGAGAGCACCAAGGAAGGACAGAAAAAGAGAGAGAATCTCAAGCAGACTCCCTGCTGAGTGGGGAGCCCAATAGCAGGGCTTGATCTCATGGCCCTGAGATCATGACCTGAGTCAAAACCAAGAGCTGGACACTCAACTGACTGAGCTACCCAGGTATCCCTCCTTTTCTTGTTTGTTTTTTAAAGATTTAATTTTTTTTAAGATTTTATTTATTTATTTGTCAAAGAGAGACAGAGAGAGAACATAAGCACAGAGAAAGTCAAGCAGAGAGGGAAGCAGATTCCCCACTGAGCGAGGAGCCCAATGTGGGACCTGATCCCAGGACCCTGGGATCATGACCTGAGCCAAAGGCAGACACTTTACTGACTGAGCAACCCAGGCATCCCTAAGATTTATTTTTTTGAGAGAGTGAGTGAAAGCGTGAGCCAGAGCGGCAGGAGGGGCACAAGGAGAGGGAGAGAATCCCAAGAAAACTCTCTGCTGAGGACAGAGCCCACACAGGACTTAATCTCACCACCCTGAAAGCATGATCTGAGCTGGGGGAGTCCCTGGGTGGCTCAGTCAGTTAAGTGTCTGCCTTCGGTTCAAGTCATGATTTTAGGGTCCTAGGATCAAGTCCCATCAGGCCACTCTCCCTCTACACCCCCTCCCTGCCCCGCTCATGCTTTCTCTCACTCTCTCTCAAATAAATACTCTTTTAAAAAAATCAGGTTCAGACCTAAGCTAGATGTCTGGTGCTCTTGTACCTAAAGGCCCTAAGACTATTTAACCACAACCAGAGATTGCTGAGGCTCAGACCATTTCCTAATCATTACCTCTTTCTACCTTCTCTCTCCCCATAAGGATGACACATATTTTCTTCTAACAGGTGAACCTCCAGCATATCTGACCCCAAAAGTGTAGCAGCCAGGACAGAACTTCTAATTGCTCACAAGCCTGATCTCTTCCTACTGGCGTTGGAAAGCAATTTTCCAACTAACAGAAAAGTTAGTGAAGTGGCGGATGGACAGAGCACACGAAATCCCAATCTAGCACAGGCCAGCTTTAATGCTTGGTTCTGCTCTTCGTTAATCAATGAGTGAGCTGTCCAACAGAGTACAATGCATCAGTTATCTCCTGAGGGCACCAGATTTAATCTAATCCAGCTAAGTAAGGGAGACACAGCATGAGCCTGCAAGCAAACTTTTGTGTCTTACGATCAAGAGTTACGATCAAGAATGTTTCAGGAGAATGCTTGGTGTATTCATTTCTTTAGCTCAATAGCTCACAACCTTGGCTGCAAATGAATTCATCTGGTGGGGAACAGAGTGGGGAGCTTTAAAAAACATTGGTGCTGGGATCCTACCCTCAGAGGTATTGACTTAGTTACTTGGATCTCTTTATTAAAAACAAACAAAACCCCCCAGGTAACCCTAACGTGTAGTCAATGATATCCTAGCTTCTTCCAGATGTCCCCTATACTAACAGTCAGTCAGTTCTCTTAGTTTTCATATAAGAAACGTGAGGAGGTCAGCAAAGTCCTATAAATGCCCTGAGTTTTACTCAATGTCTTGAGTTGAGATTTGGGAATTGAAGTTCATTTTCTCCTGTAAGTTATCCAGTAAGTTATCCAGTGCTCTTGAAAGCAACCATCTGGTTCCATAATCCCAGCATTTTTTCCCCATCACCGTTACACTGTTCTATGGTGGCTGCTAACAAGTATCCAAAGGCCGCCTTCTTGGGGGCTCACAGCACCTGGGGACTAGAGGCAATATAGCCTGATGGGCTTCCTGAGCACTGAGGCTGCTAGCTTCCCACCCATCACACAGAGGGGTGTCGCACTGCCTTTCTTCCCACCCAGATACCCAGTTCTGTCTGCAGGGCTTTTGCCCACAACTCGTTCTCTGGAACCAACCTGGACACTGAAGTTCTTTTGTTTGCAATCAACAACAACTACAGCAGCAGCAACATCACAACAACAACAACAAAATCAATGACCCTAGTTAGCTTAAGGAAGTAAGAATATATTGGAACGGATCCTGGGATAGTTCAAGAGTCCAAACAGGAAATCTCTGACAACCACCTCCTTTGAGAGCTACCATAAAGCCTTCCAGCTCCGGTGACACTTGGCCTCTGTGTCCCTCTATTTGCATTGCAGATTCCCACAAGAAAATCTATTGGCTCAGCTCAGCTTTAGGCCTTCCCCTCTGTGAGGCCAGGTCCTAAAGTACAGACGTCACATGACCACAGCGGCCCTGGGGGTGGGGGGAATGGACATACATAACACACGACACGGGCGGTAAACCAGGCACCACCCCAACAGAAGTCTACTTCAATGACCTATGTTTGTCAGCTTCTACTCTGCAGTTCATGAATGACAAACGTTAAGGGCAAAAAGGCACAAAAGACACTGCTTAATCAAACAATTTTAATCAAGTGAACAATAAGCAGGAAAAGTGCAATGACATGGAGAGCCCCGTATTTCACACGTTCAATCTATTTTCCAGTGTCTTTACTTGTAAGGTGTTGAAGGTGGGACCCACTCTTGAATCTTCTTTCTAGTGGTAGAATAAGGTACATACTGTTCTGGAGTGCCACTCACATTGAACTTATGGTTTGTCCAGATGAATTTACGAGCAATAGGTGGTTTTGTTGTTGGAGGATCATCGGTCATACAGTGAAGCCAACGATGCCTTAAAGAGGAAAAGAAAGACAGTTAATAAGAAGCAGGGTAGTGTGTTGGGAGGAAGGCAAAGCAGGCACCTCTGGGCTACCCTGGGGCTTGAGCTCAAATCTCAGCTTTGAGCTGAACTGCTATGTCTTAGCTTTTTCATCTGAGCATCCTGACTTCTGAAGGATGGCATAAGGATTAAATGTACCTAGGACAATTCCTGGACACACTAGGTACTCAACAATGTTAACTATTGCTTTTATTGTTACTGTCTCAAGGACACTAGCGATTTTAAGATTTTAAGATTATTTAAAATAATAAATACATTATTAAAATACATTATTTTATTATAAAATAATAAAATACATTATTTTATGTATCTCTAAGACAAAAATGTTGCAAATTAACTCATGCTACTATTGATTAAAATATGTATCCTAATTTTAGATGTAAGAAGGTATTTCAGAACTGCGGCATCCAGTATTGCTGACAGACGCTAAAGGCTGCTCTGGTGATGAAGCTCTAGCTTAAAGCCCAACAAGGCTCCTGCTGAAGAAGTGGTCTCTGCTAGCAACTTAAATTCAAGCTTATGACTGAATCTTACCGAACATACAATTTGTTATATTAAAAACATTAAATCACAGCCTAAAGTTCATAGGTATTTCAGTTTTGAGTGTTTAACAATTTAATTTCAAAGGAAGCTGGGTACATAGAGTAGAAAGGACAGAGACCAACGCTGCTGCTGCTAATGGCAGAGAAAGAAGGAATAAAGGCCAATGGACAAAGAGTAGAGCTGAGTAGGAAGGCACACCAAATTTCTATGGTGAAACAGGAAACAGAAAACAGAGAGAGAATTCATAGCAGATCACCCAAGGCTGGGAGCTCAGGAGACAGGATGTTATGGGAAAAGGGCATGAGGGGAGGGAGCACACAGAGAAACGTGGCTTCAAGGAAAAAAACAAAAACAAAAACAGACTTCCCAGCTATAGAGAAAAGGGAAATGGAGGAGGTTTCAATAAAATAACTAAGACTAAAGCTAATGAGAAAAGTTCATGATGATATTTAAGAATATTCACTAGCAGTAATTGCCAGAGCTAGGCAATTGGCCAAAACCAAGAAGAGAGGAGATAAATTATTATTACTGTTGCTATATTTGTGTCTAAAGACGTATCATGATCAGCTAACATGATAAAGAATGAAGACGTCTGTACAGACTGGACTGGCGTCTCTCTTACATCCTCCAGCGGAAACAGGATTAGTGAAAGTGACCTGGACCAATCAACCTTGACTATGAACATGAGCTCTGAACCTCTGAAATGACAGCAGTGAGACAGGCTCCAGTAGCCACTCAAAGGAGGGATTAGTTGTCAAAAACCAAGGCTGATACTTACACCAAGGGGCTTCATGTAAGTTTAAGGCATAGCAGAGATATTTAACTTTTACCTTGCCAAGGCAGCTTGAGTAATTTATTTTAATAAAGTAATAGAAAAATTTATTCAAAATTTTGCTGCCAATTGCTGTCAAGACTCTTGAAGGTTAAAATGATATTTAAGAAATCTGAGTCCAAATCTTATATGTATCTGTTCAGTTATTTAAGTGAGGGACTAAAGATCTCATGGAGAAATAAAAAATGCTCAAGAAAACTAAAAATATTTTTTACCATGATACGTAAAAATCTGAAAAAATTTTTTTTAGATTTTATTTATTAATTTGAGAGAGACAAAGAGAGCACAAGCAGAAGGAGGGGCAGAGAGAGAGAGAGAGAGAGAGAGAAGCAGACTCCCCACTGAACAGGGAGGCCAATATGGGGCTCAATTCCAGGACTCTGGACAATGACCTGAGCTGAAGGCAGGTGCTTAATGGATTGAGTCACCCAGGTGCCCCCAAAAATATTTATCCAGCAAGGCTATAGGCAAAAGTCAAGGAATTAATGAGTGATAATTTACTCTCAATATGGCAATACAAAGAGCTATAAGAAACAAGAAAATGTTTATAATCTGCTAGACTGATATAACCCTCTGTTGTTGTCATTAAATAAAGAACTAAAAATTCATAACTTTTAGGTTTCCACACCTAAGCGTTTTGGCAAAACAGATTTTCAGCTGGGTCATAAAAGTTTATTTTGTATTTTTTAAGTAATCTCTACACCCAAACTGACGCTCAAACTTAGAACCCTGAGATCAAGAGTCCAACACTCCACCAAATGAGCTAGCCAGGCACACTCAGCAGGGTCATTTTTATTCCAATAAATTAAAGATGCCAATGGCCTAACAGCAGTGTCTAGAAAACTATGTTGTAGCTGGCATTAAACTCACGTCAATTGTATACCACTGATATTGTCTTAAAGGACAAAATATAAAACTGCTTAAACTTGATGCTAGAGTCAGTGAGAATATAAGAAAACTGACAGAGGGGCACCTGGGTGGCTCAGTCGTTAGGCGTCTGCCTTCGGCTCAGGTCATGATCCCAGGGTCCTGGGATTGAGCCCCACATCGGGCTCCCTGCTCAGCAGGAAGCCTGCTTCTCCCGCTACCATTCCCTCTGCTTGTGTTCCCTCTCGCTGTGTTTCTCTCTGTCAAATAAATAAAATCTTTAAAAAAAAAAAAAAAGAAAAAGAAAACTGACAGAAAGGGGGAAAAGTTATAAATTAAAAAGAGATCAATATTTATAAAGAAAATATATTACATTTTAGAAAAAACCCAGTACTCAAATATATTGAAGTGTGTTGAAATAAATGGAAACAAAGATATTAAATCACAATTACAATATAACCCAAATGGAAATAAATCCCATCAGTGGCTGATCCTATTTTCAGTTGTTTAAGAGGAACAGTATGTCAAGGAATAGGAAAGGTCATTCCCCCTTCTTCGAAAATGTACTTCAGGGCACCTGGGTGGCTCAGTGGGTTAAAGCCTCTGCCTTGGGCTCAGGTCCTGGGATCTTAGGGTCCTGGGATCGAGCCCCACATTGGGCTCTCTGCTTGGTGGGGAGCCTGCTTCCCCCTCTCCCTCGGCTTGCCTCTCTGCCTACCTGTGGTCTCTGTCAAATAAATAAATAAAATCTTAAAAAAAAAAAAGATTTGAAAATGTACTTCATTTTAATAGTTCTTCAGCGTGAGGTTGTCCATCATTCAAAATACAAAATGGAGAGATTTATTTGTGAAGAATAAAAGAGCCTAACAGGAAATTTAAGAAGTTAAAATATATACCATATAAAATAAGATTTTTTTAAAAAACACTGCAAGTGGAGACACCTGGGTGGTTCAGTAGGTTGGGCGTTTGCTTCTGGCGCAGGTCATGATCCCAGGGTCCTGGGAACAAGCCTGGTGCCGGATTCAACACTCAGCGTAGAGTCTGCTTGAGATTCTTTCCACCTCCTTCTCCCTCCCTTTCTGCTTCTCCCTCTGCTTGTGCTCGCTCTCTCAAATAAATAAATAAAATCTTTATTTAAAAAAAGGCAGCAGAGGATGGAAAACCAGCTTAAGAAGAAAATAATGGATGATTTGAATGAAAATACTCATTTTTCAGAAGTCCAGAACTACTCTACCAAGAAACTCTGAGATGGAGGCAGAGTCCAGGAAAAGGACCAGGAGGAAAAAGGGCTGGAGCAGCTGAATGCATGAATGGAACAGGAACTGAAAGATAAAGTGAGCCAGTTAGTCTCAATGGCTGAAAACCTGCTGAGGACCATCCCCTCGCCTTGGCTCCTTAGACATCACACTGGGATCACGTGAACTGGAGAGCTGAGCAAGAGTGAAGCAGAAAATGGCAATGACTTTGTCTACCAGACAGAAGTTGATCTGAAGCATATCACTGATGATGCAGACTTCAATGGATCCTTTCAAAGTTCCGAAGAGGAAAATCAAGAAATAACCAGAAAATTGTGGGAAGAAAAGCAAATGAACAAAGAGCTTATAGGACAAACAAGCCTCCAAACTGAGGAAGCATCTTTGCAATGTGAAAATTCACAGCTTGAAAGTGAGATTCAGCAGGTGAAGCTTCAAATTACATTAAGAATATGTCATGCAACTTCAGGGAAAATTATCTGAGGAGGAAATACACTGCTTAGAAATAAAGAAGAAACTTCCCAACATGTGTAGAAACATGAACTCCACATATCAGATTTCACAACCTCTACAAGAAGATGGAGGAACATATGGGCAAAGAACTAGAAAGAAATACTTCCTACTATAAAAGGAGATCCTCTTCCACGGGAAACGAGCCCAAGAAAGCTGTATGGCAGCTGTGTTGATGGACAGAAAGCTCAAGAAGCTAAGAAAAGAAAATGATCACAACCGGCAAATGCTGGCCAATGTGAAGTCCAACCAGCCTTTCCCAAGTGGTCCTCTCACTCCTGTTGCTTCACCTGCAGCCCACAGAGGCCCAGAAGTATCAGGGGATCCCTCGGACCATCAGTCCTTCCAGGAACGAGAAGGGTCATCCTCTGAGGGCCCGGTATCTGGAGACACCCGCAGTTCTACTCAGCTCACAGCAGCCGGGTCCTGAACACCTACGACCATGGCATATCTGTT
>CM053611.1:88099109-88135036 GCA_028646535.1 Procyon lotor
AAAAAAACAAAAAAACTTTTCCTTTGCATTCAGAGCCTGGCAAACTGTTTGATGCAAGAGGCCTAGCTTTCAGCCTATCTTAGCTTTTGACATGCTTTCCTAAGTTTTATCATTTTCAGCTCCTGATTTAAAGTGATAGATATGCAACTCTTCCTTTCACTCGAACACTTAGAAGCCTTTGGTGGTTTATTAATTGGCTTAATTTCAATACTGTGTCTCAGGGAATAGGGAGGCCTGAGGAGAGGAAGCCAGGGGAGTGGCCCGTTGGTGGAGCAGTCAGAACATACGCAACATTTATTAAGTTTACCATCTTATATGGGTGCAGTGCTTGGCACCACAAAAAAATTACAATAGTAATATCAAAGATCACTTGATTATGGGTCACCATAACAAATATAGTAACAATGAAGAACCTGAACTATTGTGAGAATTGGGGTGTGTGGGTGGCTCAGTCAGTTAAGCATCCAACTCTTGATTTCGGCTCAGGTCATGATCGCATTGTTGTGAGATCAAGCCCCAGGTCGAGATCCATGCTGGCTGTGGAGCCTGCTTAAAACTTTTTCTCCCTCTCCCTCTGCTCCTCCCTCCTCTCCCTGCCATAATAAAAGTAAAATGAAATACTGCCAAGAATTACCAAATGGAGACATAAAGTGAGCAAACAGGGTTAGAAAAATGGCACCAACAGAATGCAGGGTTGCCATAAACCTTCAATTTGTAAAAAAAAAAACAAACCTCATTATCTAATATGGGCAGCACAATAAAGCAAAACATAATCAAATATGCCTATATTATGGTCTTCAAATGACATCACTCACATGGGTCAATGCTCCTCATTAATCCAATTGGTACACAAGAGGTTGAAAACTTGCTATAGGTGAAATCTGACAAATGTGTTTTGCTTACTTTACAACATATTTTTAAAAAACCATTCTGTCCAGGGACGCCTGGGTAGCTCAGTCAGTTAAGCATCTGCCTTTGGCTCAAGTCATGATCCCAGGGTCCTGAGATCAAGTCCTACATTGGGCTCCTTGCTCAGTAGGGAGTCTGCTTCTCCTCCCTCTGCTCATTCTCTCTCTCTCTCACAAAAATAAACAAAATATTTTAATAAGTAAATAAATAAAATAAAAAATAAAAAACCATTCTGACCAATCCAATAGCCTATTTAAATTAAATAAAATAAAAAAGTCCCTGCCTTAGTCACATTAGTCACATTTCACAGTGCCCTGGGCTACCTTAGTGGACAGCACAAACACAGAACATTTCTATCATCAGAATAAGTTCTATTGGTTAGTGCTGTATTTAAGTTGATAAATATCTTAAATTAACATTTAAAGAACAAGAAATCTGGGCACCTGGGTGCCTTAGTCAGTTGGGCATCTGCCTTCAGCTTGGGTCATGATCCCAGGGTTCTGGGATCCAGTCCCGCGTCAGGCTCCCTGCTCAGAAGTGAGTCGGCTTCTCCCTCTCCCCCTGCTCGTGCTTCTGAGCACATGCACATGGGCACCGTGCGTGCTCTCTCTCTCTCAAAAATAAATAAAAAAATCTTAAACAAACAAGAAAACTCCCAATGAAATACACATTTCCACTTTCTCTTGAAAAATTTTATCTAGAAACCACTGGCTGAATTCTCAGCTGATGAAACTCGGGGTGATGAATAGCACTGCTGTCCTCTTTGACAGAGTATGTGCTTTTCAGTCCTTTATAGTCCCCACTACTCCCAATTGTCTCACACTGTACTACACTCACTTATGTTACATGCCTGGATTTCTAATTGAATCTTCAGAAATAAAGTGAATACTCTGAGATTATCCCAGTTTCTACTCAGTAGAGCCCGAAACTGTTTCTGATGCTCAAATTCAACTAAAACAAAATGTCACAGTTAACCTAACCTACTTACTTTTAGCTTTTGGTGAAATTTTCTAGACTGACTGTAACAGATATCCAGTTTAACTGTGTATCAAACAAATGGCATTATTTTAGCAATCTATGAAACAGATATGAGTACTTCGCTTTGAAATATTTTATATAAAATTTGATAATTCAAGTAACATTTAGAATTTGATGTCAAAATAGGTATATTATAAAATTAGTTTTTAGAGACCTACGGAATGTGGGGGCTCTCCTTTTACAGATGAGAAAACTAAGCCCCAGAAAGATTAAGGAACTTGCTTAAAGTCAAACTGCCAAATATTCAGAGTCAGAATTCTTTTTGCTTTTCCCTTCACGCACAGCCAGGTGATAATGTGGCATACCATTTTTCCCCAAAGACAGTCACACCATTATATATGCCAACATATAATGTGATGTTGACATGCCTTCATTAAGAGATAGGGTCTATGTTCTCTTTCATTAAGCTTAGGCACCGTTTTCTAACTGCCTCATTCAACGGAACACAGAAATGATACTGGATGATTTCCAAGACTCAGTCGGTAAAGGCAAAAGGACTTTTGCCAAGTGCTCTCTCTAGAGAACTTGCCTGAGGAAGCCCAGCTACCTGAGGGTGTTCCAATCCCATGCTCCAGTTACGGCCCCAGCGGACAGCCAACACCAACTGCCAGATACTAAATGAACAAGTCTTCAGATGATTTTGATCCAGGCTCTGAGTCTTCTACCTGACCCTGTGGAGTGGAGATAAGCTATCTTGACTACATCCTGCCTGAACTCCTGACCCATTAAAAACTATGAGAGATACATACTCATTGTTTTAAGACACACAGTTTTAGGATTATTTATTACACAGTCACTATAACTGAGACTTATGCTCTCAGAACACCACTAACTGTTTTATAAATAGATATTCAATAAATATTTGTGTAATGAAACAAATACTGCCAAGCCAAATAAAATAAAGTGTTGATTAGTTTACCATTCAGGAGGCACCATGCTTCCATCCACATCCCAAAATGTGTTTTTGCCGTTCATTTCAGTAGTATATATAACCCATCGGTGACGGCCTGAAAAGATGAACATTTATAAAGATGTGAGGAAATAAAGACAACCTTAACAAAACAAAAACAAAAACATAATTGTATAGTATCAAAGAAGACAACTAGTTTTTATTAATAAAACACTTTTTTATGTGCTCTTACATAAGAGCCAAGTTAAAGGAATCGTGCCCTGGGTATATTAGTGGAGCCATGCCTCAGGAAGTATACGGCAAGTGTTTTATCAATGGTCTGGCAGCTACAAGAACAAAATCCCTACAATGAGACTGAGACCCACTCTGTTGGTGGGGTTCAGGCATTTCCCACAACGGAGAAGGCAGCAGAGGAGAGTAGAGGAATGTGTTCCCAGCTGGCAGGGTATTCAGGAGAGAAAATGCTCTTCCTGAGATGGGGGCAAGAGAAATGTATTCACAGCAGTCATACTCAAACTGTATGTTTCCATATAAACATTTTAAAATGACCACCAGAGATCCTTTTGGAAACTGGTAATCATACATAATATACAAACATTATAAACGATGGTTAGATAAGAAAGCTCATGTTATCAAAATAGTATGGCAGCATTCTTTTCTTTTTTAAAGATTTTATTTTTTATTTATTTGACAGAGAGAGATCACAAGTAGGCAGAGAAGCAGGCTCCCTGCTGAGCAGAGAGCCCTGCAGGGCTCGATCCCAGGACCCTGAGACCATGACCTGAGCGGAAGGCAGAGGCTTTTTTAACCCACTGAGCCACCCAGGCGCCCCAGCATTCTTTATTTAACAAATTTCTGTAGAATAGTTGGGGGCCTGACTACAATTTACATAACTGTTTCTATTGGGTCCTTAAGTTGAGCAGAGATCTGGATTCTTTTTTTTTTTTTTTTTTAAGATTTTATTCATCTATTTGACAGAGAGAGACAATGAGAAAGGGAACACAAGTGGGGGGAGTGGGAGAGGGAGAAGCAGGCTTCCCACCCACCAAGCAGGGAGCCCAAAGCAGGGCTCGATCCTAGGACCCTGGAATCATGACCTGAGCCAAAGGCAGACACTTAACAAATGAGCCACCCAGGCACCCCAGAGACCTGGATTCTAATCAGGATTTTGTCACATATTATCAGTGGATTTTAGGCAAGTTTTATGAGCCTCAGTTTCTCTGTCTATTAAAAGTGGATGAATACAGGGGCGCTGGCTGGCTCAATTGGTAGAGCATGAAACTCTTGATCTCAGGATTGTAAATTCAAGCCCCATGCTGGGTGTAGAGACTACTTAAAAACAAAACCTTAAAAAGAAAAAAAGTGGAGGGGCATCTGGGTGTATTAGTTGTTAAGAGTCTGCCTTTGGCTCAGGTCATGATCCCAAGATCTTGGGATTGAGCCCTGCTTCGGGCTCCCTGCTCAGTGTGAAGCCTGCTTCTCCCTCTCCCACTCCCCCTGCCTGTGTTCTCTGTTTCGCTGTGTCTGTCAAATAAATAAATAAAATCTTTAATAAATGAATGAATGAATGAATGAATGAATAAATTTTTTTGAGCGGGTGATTATACCTACATCTTTAGGTCGCTATGAAAATTAAATATCACACACATACATCTAGTTTAGCACTGGGCAAAAAAAGTGGATAATAATTGTTAATTCTTCCCACCTCTTCCTTACTTCCTTTTTAATTTATTTTTATTTTTTTATTTGGCAGAGAGAGCGTGCATGAGAGAGCACAAGCAGGGGGAGTGGCAGGCAGAGTGGGAGGGAGAAGCAGGCTCCCCACGGAGCAGGGAGCTGGATACAAGGCTTGATCCCAGGACCTCGGGATCATGATCTGAGCTGAAGGCAGACGCTTAACTGACTGAGCAATACAGGAGCCCTTTATAGAGTTTTCCTAGGTAAACATATAATCAACAAATATCTAATTCCACTTAAATATGACCTTATCTATTAAAGGAAATACAGATTTTTCAAGCACAACCAGGATCCTCTGGAGCCCAGGTGCCTTTGAGGGTCCCTTCTGGCATCCCCCTGGTGTCTTTAAGGCATCTGCCTGAGCCTCTCCCTGCAGCCCCTAGGCAGCTTCTTAACCATCGCGAAGACTACTCCCAAGCTCTACACAAAAATGGAAACAATAAAGCTTTTTGCAGGAAAAAAAAAATTCAAGTTTTGCTTCTTCTATTAGAGAAATTAATCTTGAGAATAAGTAACTAAAAGTAAACTATAATCCAATTAGGCAGGGTAATGTGAAGGCAGATGAAAAAACCTTGGAAAATGTTCACAGAATAGGCTATGATGATAGAGATGGGACTTAATCTCATAATATACATATATTAAAATTTTAAATGTACATCCTTAGACTCAGCAGTTCTACTTCTAGGAATTTATTCTTATAATACTTAAACAAATGAATACAGATGTAATTACAAGCAAGTCACTACAGCATTGTTTCTAACAGCATAAGACTGAGGGCAATCTAAATTATCTATCAATAGTGAAGACCTTGAAAAAAGAATGATTCTTGGGGCACCTGGGTGGCTCAGTCGTTAAGCGTCTGCCTTCGGCCCGGGTCAGATCCCAGGGGCCTGGGATCGAGCCCCGCATCGGGCTCCCTGCTCCTCGGGAAGCCTGCTTCTCCTGCTACCATTCCCTCTGCTTGTGTTCCCTCTCTCGCTGTGTTTCTCTCTGTCAAATAAATAAAAATTCTTTGAAAAAAAAAAAAAAAGAATGATTCTTTATACAGTGGGATATTGTGTGCTTTTAAAAAGAATGCTAATTTTTTAAATTAAAAAAACACAAACAAAAATTCAAACAAAGAAGAATGCTGTAGATACATCCAACTTACTACTATGGAAAAATTGCCCATAAGTTTTAAATAAAAATATTTCCATTTACAAACAACATACATAACATAATCTCATGAAATTAAAAAAAAAATGTATGTTGGCTACATAGTCATTAAAGAAGCTCTTTGTACATTATGGAAAACAGAGTCAAACCAAGTCTCAGGGCGCCTGGGTAGGTCATGATCCCAGAGTCCCCAGATGGGGAGTCTGTTTCTCTCGCTCCCTCTGCTCCTCCCTTCCAGCTCCTGCTCACTCTTTCTCACAAATAAATAAAATAAAAAATCTTTTAAAAAAAAGTCTCAATCTCACTCTCATTACTTCTATCAAAAAAAACTGTACTCACCGAAAAACTGCTTGTTGTCTTCATAGTATTTGTTTCCATATTTGTCTTCCCCCACTAAGGTACCAACCCTCACATCATTTGCCCTGTGAATATCCAAAAAGAAGAGAGAGACATTTTACAATGATTCTTTGTTCAAAGCACAAACTTAACACAGTGAGTATAACAACTTTCAGAAATAAGGGCTGCTGCATCAACTAGTAAAATGAGATCTGAGGATGGTCACTAGTTGTACACTTCTAGCCTTCATCTCCAGGATCAAGCCACCCACTACTGAAGAATCAGCTTTCAGGCAAGAGCTCTAGAATCCCTGCTCATGTTGCCCTCGGTACCAAGGAGACATGTAGAAAGATCGACTCAACGGATATGCCTAAAATTACACTAAAATATATAGATGCAATATCTTAAAATGACAAGACTACTTTTATCTATTACTCCAAGGCCACGGGGCACTGGAGTTAGCAAAAACCAAAGCCAAAAGCAAAAGTATTTCATCTTAAAATGATTCGAATGTCTCCAAGGCTTTCATTCGATTCTGGGTCTTCGATTCGGTTCCCGCGGACGATGCTGCTCCTCCAACTGAACCAATGTCAGGACTAGTGGGGACTGTTAGGATCATCTCGGCCAACGCCTCAATGTACAGAGGAGAAAATTGAAGGCCAGCGAAGGTAAAAAAAAAAAAAAAAAAAAAAACAAACTTTCCCAAGGTCAGTGCTGGGCAAAGCTCACTACTCTCCAGGAAGTTGGGCAGAGGTGCAGCGCACACCCCCTCGACGCTTACAGTCTCTACAGCGGGCTCTGATCCAGTCTCAAGGAGACTCCTGGACACACACTTCGGCCTGGGAAAGGAGGGCAGGGATTGGGCAGACTGTCCTTGACAAGAGCTGCGAATTCTCCAAGGGGACCCAAGCCCGGGACTGTTTCCAAGAAACCAGCTAACTCAAGTATAGTCCAAGAGGCCAAGAGCTTGGCTCTGGCCGCCTACCTGAAGAAAACCCGTAGATAGCCACGGAGGCCGCCGTGGCCGCTGACCTGCTGCAGCCCCCGTCTGAGCACCTGCAAGAGCTCCATCTTGTCCCGTAGGCCCAGCCTCCCGGGTGCGACGCTCAAAACGCGCCGGGAGGAAGCGCACACTCTACCGGACGGTACCGACCGCAAAAAGTTCCCAATAGTGCCCGCGAGCGAGCTACCCCGGAATGGCTCTACGCATGCGCAGCGCAGGAGCGCCTCTGCGCGGCTACTTAACAGTTTGCGGAAAAAACGCTCTGCTAGCTTCCCTGGGAAGCGAGGGCGCAATAAACTTCTACTAAGTTTTAGAGATTTTAGTTTTAGCGTGCGGGGCATGTGGTGGAGAGCTCACCTACGCTTCCATAGTTGACGGTTCCTCCTTGAGGGACCTCAGTTTACTCGTCTAAAATGATTGGCTCAGACTACCTCAAAAATCCTTTCCAGCGCCGAAATTCTTTAGAAATGAGATACCATTAACAAATTCAATATTGAGCACAAATGATATTGAGTACATTCGATACAAGTACCTATACTGGTGCTGTGTAGGTAGGAGAGCGAGGAGGATGTATAGAACAGTATAAGGTTAATATCTGCTCTCAAGGATTTAGTTGCAAAGTTAAAATTCAGAATTTAAACACTTAAAAATTTATAACTAAATCATGCATGTTACTTAAAATTTTTAAATAAAAGATATTATTTCTAATTTTCCCGTGGCTATTTTACTTTACATAGTATGCTTTAAAGCTTTTCTTGTTTTTGTTTTTTGTTTTTTGTTTATTTGTCCTTCCAATTTATTTGATGAAAAAACTGGCAGTTTCTCCAGTAGAATATTTCACTGGATTTTGTTGATCATGTCCTTGTGTTCCTCTACTCCCTGTATTTCCTGAGTATTTGTACATACCCCTAGGTGCTTGACCAGATTTATGTTTATTTTTTACGTTGTTAGGTATATTTTATATCTTTCCATCAGGAAGTATATGCGGTGTCTGTTTCACTTTTTGTGATTTTTAGCAGACATTGGTGAGCATTGCCTAAATAATTTCATTTTTTCTTCATTAGCCACAATTCTTTTATAAAGGGACACTTCCCCTCAACTATCTGGTTCCTGATATACTGTGCATACAGGAAAGGCAGGATAGGTGCTTGGTTCTCTTTTATTTAAGTACTCAAAATTACAAGTTGGTTCTCTAGCATCTTTTTTTTCTTTTGTGGCAAAAAACACAACATACAATGTACTATCCTGACCATTCCTAAGTGTATAGTAGTGTTAGCTATATATGCATTATTGTACACTGGATCTCTAAAGCCTCTTCATCTTGCAAAACTGAAACCCTATATGCACTGAACAACTCCCCTTCCCCTCAGCAACCGCCATTCTAGTTTCTGTCTCTAAGAGTTTGGTCACTTCAGATAGTTGTTATAAGTGGAATCATGTAGTACTTGTCTTATTGCAACTAGCTTATTTTACTTAGTAAAATGTCCTTAAGGTTTACCCATATTATGGCATATGACAGGATTTCCTTTTTTTTTTCCCAAAGATTTTATTTATTTGACACAGAGAGAGAGAGATCCCAAGTAGGCAGAGAGGCAGGCAGAGAGAGAGGGGGAAGCAGGCTCCACTCTGAGCAGAGAGCCCGATGTGGGGCTCGATCCCAGGACCCTGAGATCATGACCTGAGCCGAAGGCAGAGGCTTTTAACCCACTGAGCCACCCAGGAGCCCCAGGATTTCCTTCTTTTTAAAGGCTAATATTCTATTGCATGTATATATCACATTTTCTTCATCCATTCATCTTTTGATGGACATTTCAGTCATTTTAGGTTGCTTCTACTTCTTGGCTAATGTAAATAATGCTGCAATAAACACGGAAGTACAAATATCTCTTCCACATTCTGTTTTCCAATCTTTTGGATGGATCCCCAGCATATCCTGTGTTTTCTGCCCTAGACCTGCTATCAGCAGCCATTTCTTTAAGGAGCCCTTCCCTAGGACTTTTTCCTGTTCAAAATCTCAGCTCTGTCACTTACTAGCTATACTGGGCAAGTTGCTTAGCCTTAGTTTACTCATTTGTAAAATGGGGTTAATACTATTACCTACATTGTGAGGATTAAATAAGAGAAGGTACATGGGTACTTAACCTAGAGCCTGGTATTATTATAAGTACTCAACAAACATTAGTTGGTAAATTACTTCTTAATAATAGAAGAGGCGTATGTCTCGAACAAATTTTTCAGACTACTTTGATTTCCTGTTCCAATTTTGATTATCTTTAGGCCTGATGAACAGCTATTATTATTCATGCTTCTATATGAATGAGTCTTGGGTCCTGCATATTTTTCTTTCTTGGATTTCTGTCATTTGTTTGCTTGTTTTTGTCTTGTTTGTATTAGTTTTGGTAGAGTACCTTCTTGAGGCTTTTTTTTTTTTCCGATGTGTGTAGGAAATAAAACTTTGCTCTTTTTTTTTTTTTTTTTTTAAAGATTTTATTTATTTGACAGAGAGAGAGATCACAAGTACGCAGAGAGGCAGGCGGGGGTGAGGGTGGGGAAGCAGGCTCCCAGCTGAGCAGAGAACCCGATGCGGAGCTCAATCCCAAGTCCCTGAGATCATGACCTGAGCCCAGGGCAGAGGCTTTAACCCACTGAGCCACCCAGGCACCCCATGCTCTTTTTTTTTTTAAATTTCCCTCTTGACTGATCATTTGCAGGGACATAGAATTCTAGGCTCAAAACATATTCTAGGATATGGAATTCTGTTAGAACTTTGAAAACATTGCTCCAATACCCTCTAATATCTAATATCAATGATAAAAATCTTTCTGCCAATCTAATGCAGTTGACCTTTGACCAACACAGGGGTTAGAGGCACTGACCACCCCCCACGCAGTTGAAAATCCACATGTAACTTT
Organism: Procyon lotor; assembly: GCA_028646535.1. Lineage (NCBI taxonomy): Eukaryota > Metazoa > Chordata > Mammalia > Carnivora > Procyonidae > Procyon > Procyon lotor. Next base: position 88,109,110 of record CM053611.1, read on the forward strand.
TGACTCCCTGAAAACTTAACTACTAATAACCTGTTTACCAGAATCCTTACCAATGACATAAACGGCCAGTTAACACAAGTTTTGAATGTTACGTGTATTATATACTTTATTCTTACAATGAATTAAGCTAGAGAAAAGAAAATGTTAAGAAAATCATAAGGAAAATAAATTTACAGTACTGTATGTAAAAAATCGGCATTTAAGTGGACCTGTGTAGTTCAAAAACTGTGTTGTTCAAGGGTCAGTTAGATTTATTCCTTTGCAAGAAAATTGTTTCTCAGATTTTTCTGTTTTTTTTTTTTGTTTTGTTTTGTTTTTTAAAGTTCTGAAACTTCAATTGAACTTATCTTGGTCTTTTTCTGGTTGATCCTTGTTGGAATTCAACGCCATCTTTAAATTTGGAGATGTGTCATTGTTAGTTGTAGAAATTGTTCTTTTGATAATTTCCCCCTCTCCATTTCTGAAATCTGGATATTAGGTGAACTTTTGTCCTTCTGATTTATCTTCTGTATTTTTACATTTTACCTGCATATTTTCCATTTCTACCTTTGCATTTTACATTCTGAGCCACTACTTCACCTTTATGTATCAGTTTACTCATTTATTCCTTATGTGGGTACAGTCCATACAGTCTTGATAGATTTTTTTTCCATTTCGACATTATTCTATTTGATTTCAAGGACCCTTTCTTGATCTCTGGTTGCTCTTTTGTCACAGTATCCAGTTCTGATTTTTGTCATTAACTTGATATTAGTATTATTATTACAGAGCCAAAGAAACCTAAAAGCACATGCAGAATCCATTCAGATAATACTGTCTTCATGTGAACAAAAATATTGCCAGAAATCTTAATTCTGTCTTTAGCAATCTAATTTGCTATTTAGCTATTCCATTTTTTTCTTTTTTAAAAATTTAATACATTGAGTATATGTAACTGGTTGAAAGAATTGTATAGGCCTGCTTCCTGATTCGATTTCCAACACCCAAAATCAGTTGGGGAATTATTTCAACTCTTTAGCTGCTTATTTTGGTATTCACTAACATAATGCTAACTTACATCCTTAGTTCTAGATTTTTTAAATTTTAGGTATTATCTGAACTCTCAACATAGGAGCATAGGAGAAGACTTAGCTCTTTGACAACAACAACACACACACACACGCTCATGTTTCATTCTCTAATACAGTTTACTGAATTTTCTGGTACATACCTATTTCAGGGCCAATTTGTGCTTACAACCTCTAAAGAACTTATTCCCCTCTTCTAGATACAAGGAATTATGGCAATCTGAGGGTCTAAGACCATCTAATTTTTTCCATTTAAGGATTACTTTCTATCAAGTATTGTGAAATGTATAAATATATATATATATAAAAATACATATATATTGTGTGTGTGTGTGTGTGTGTGTGTGTGTGTGCATACTCTTAAGAGTCTGCAACTGAGCCTAAGAGAATACTATCTGTGACAGATGGTTTTCCAAAAATGGCCACAAAAAAATTCTATTTCCCTACACTGTTCCAGAATTTTGCCACTCTTGCATCAAGAAGTATAGTTTAGGGGCATCTGGGTGGCTCAGTGGGTTAAAAGCCTCCAGCTCTTGGTTTCCACTCAGGTCATGATCTCATGGGTTGGGGACAAAGCCCCAAATCGAGTTCTGTGCTCCGCCAGGAGTCTGCTTGAAGATTCTCTCCCTCTGCCCTTCCCTCCACTTGCATGCCTGTGCTCTCTCTAATAAATAAATCCTAAAAGTAAGTATACTTTATCTTCCTCTGATTTTGAGAGGCTTTTGTATCTACCTCAGTGAAGAAGCAATGATGCTTGGTTTGTTTCTTTCTTTTTTTTTTAAGATTATTCTTTTAGAGAGAGAGAGAGCATGAGTGCATGTGAGTGGGGGGAGGGGCAAAGAGAGAAGGAGAGAATATCAAACAGCCTCTCTGATGAGCGCAGAGCCTGATGTGGGGCTCAGGGATCCCAAGACCTTGAGATCATGACTTGAACCGAAATCAAGAGATGAATGCTTAGCTGAATGAGGTCCCAGGCACCCCAATGATGCTTGATTCCTGAGTGCTATGGTCTGAATGTATCCTCCCTCCCCCAAATTCATGTTGAAATCCTAATCCTCAAAGGTGATATATTAGGTGTGGGCTTTGGGAGGTGTTAAAGTCATGAGGGTGGCACCTTTGTGAATGGGATTAGTGCCTCTGAGAGGCTCCAGAGAGATCCTTAGCTCTTTCCATCATGTGACGATGCTGCAGAAGTCAGCAGCCTGCAACCCAGTCAAGAAGTCACCAGAACATGACCATACTGGCACCCTGATCTTGGACTTTCAGCCTCCAGAATAGTGAGAAATAAATGTTTATTGTTTATAAGCCACCTGTTGTCAAAAACCAACCTCTGTGCTCCAGAGCCAGAACATGACATAAAGACAGAATTTGGAGACAAAGAGAACGCTTGTTTTATCACTTTGTTGGGTAAAGGAGGCTGCAGCAGTCTAATGCCTTTGAGACTGCAGACCTGCCCAGGGTAAAAGGCTAAAGGGTTTTTATAGGAAAATTACAGGATCTGAGTGGTTTGGGGGGTTTTGTTTGTTTTTAAAGATTTTGTTTATTTGACAGAAAGAGAGAATGAGAGAGCACAAGCATGGGGGAGAGGCAGAAGGAGGAACAGGCTCCACGCTGGGATCAAGACCTGAGCAGAAGACAGACGCGTGATCAACTGAGCCACTCAGGTGCCCCCTGGGTGTTCTTTTTTTTTTTTTTTTTAAGATTTTATTTATTTATTTGACAGAGAGAAAGATCACAAGTAGGCAGAGGGGCAAGCAGAGGGAGAGGGGGAAGCAGGCTCCCTGCTGAGCAGAGAGCCCGATGTGGCTGATGTCAGGACCTTGAGATCATGACCTGAGCCGAAGGCAGAGGCTTTAACCCACTGAGACCCCCCAGGCGCCCCCGCCCCCCCCAGGTTTTGAGAGGAATCTGGTCCCTGCTGCCAGCCACGTTTAGTCACGTCTTCAAGGTGGTCTTATGACTAGTGCTGGTGCTAGACATTTGAATCTCATTACTAAGTATACATTGAGGTTAGCAAAGATGTCAGTATAGATACTGAGTTCCTAGAACAAAGGATTCTACAGAAAAACAAGCGAAGGGAAGGAGGAGGATTCAAGAATGAGGAAGATGAAAATTTGTTGAGTTTAAAGCCAAGGCTTGCTGAAGCATTAGTGTGCTCATCTTAATTTCCATCCATCTTTACGTTTCTATAGCAGTTTCACATCCAGTTTGTGCTGTTTTGTATAACAGCCCAATGGACAAAGACAATGGGGCTATGTTAGAGCACTATCCGGCTTCCATCTTTGTCTCTCTCAACACTTGTTCCAATAAACAAATTACAACTTGTTGTTACAATAAACAAATAAATTACCCTTTATTTCTCACAAAAGGAGTCCATGTCTGTAGCTGAGTAGTTTTCTTCGCCTTCCTCCAGCCCATATAAGTTTGAAAGGTCAAAAATCTCTTTATTTTATATCTTTTAGTCCAAAATGTTACAACTGTTTTTAACTTCTTACAATTCCTTGTGTTAATTTACAAACAACTTCATTAAGACCAATACCCATCAGGAAATCTTGTCAAGGTAAGCTCTTCTACACCTTGGGATTCTACACCAGGGGCTGCTGAGATATATCCTTTCCCAAGAATGGCTGCAGTATTTCTGTTTGCCACTTCTGCACAACAAACAGCTGCTATCAACCTCCAAATTTTGTGTGATTCCAAAAATTCCAAACCCCTGTACCTCCTCCTCCTCCCACCCGCCCCCACCTCCTAGAGCTGCTTGGTGCAGAAAAGCTGTCCATGCCAAGCTCTGTCCTCATTGTAGATTCATGAGTGTAACAAATGTTTTAAACTACTAAGTCTGAGTGGTTTGTTACAAAGCAAGAGAATTTGTAACAAATAGAATGCTATTAATAATTTGAAAGCCCCTTCTATGTCCCTCCCTGTTTGGATTTTCTTCTTACTCTTCCAGAAGTAACTAGAGTGATCTCTAAGCTAGACATGAGGCTTAACTCATGACCCTGAGATCAAGAGTCCCATGCTCTTCTGATGGAACTAGTCAGACACCCCTCCATTGTTTTTTAAAGTTGATTTCACCACATATATAAGTACCTCTGGGCAATGTATTTACCTGTTTTCAGCAAACAGATTAGATCATATTTGGGGGCTTGCTTTCTCATACATGACTCCTAGGATTCATTGATATTACATAATACTCCATTGGGTGATTACACTAAAATTTACTTACTCATTGTCCTGTCAGTGGATATTTGGAGAGGGTTTTTTGGTTTGGTTTGGTTTGGTTTTTTCCCTTCCAATGCTGACATGAACATTTTGTATGCCTCCTGGCCCATGTACAAGAGCTTCTCTAGGGTAAAACAGCAGATTTGTGCACTTTATATTTGCCATGTAAAATTACTTTCCGGAGATGGTTGGATCAACAGACACTCCCATCTTCAACACACATCTTGTTCCGTGTATTCTACATTTGGTATCCTCAGACTTTGAAATTTTATCATTCTAGTATGTATCTGCCTGATAGACTTAAGTCCCTTTGAATCCCCTTCCAAAGCAGATGTTGTAACATTAGAGCATTCTGGAGGAATTCTGGTGCTAGTCAGGCTGCTCTTCAGCTTTCTCGACTGCAGGCTAAGTTAACCTTCTTATGTTTGCTAAGATGAACATCATTCATGTGTTTTCCAGCTTTCAGAATTTTGTGGCTTTCATTAATTTCCATTATTGTCTTTGAGATAATTCTTTGGCTGTTTTAGTGACATTTAAGGAGGGAGTCAGAATTAAATGTATGTGTTGTCAACATATCTTTCACTATGGAGAAATTTTTAAAATTCCAGTAAGTTTTTTGGGGTGCCTGGGTGGCTCAGTTGCTTAAGCGTCTGACTGGGATCTCAGGGTCCTGGGGATCAGTCCCGTGTTTGGCTCTGCGCTCAGAAGGGAGTCTGCTTCCCCTCTCCCTCTGCTTGTCCTCTATAAATAAAATCTTGAAAAAAAAATTTCTTTTAGTAAGTTCTTTATTTCTAAATGTTGTTTTGGCTTGTTTTTAAAATTTGGTCTTTTCTGCTGTTCCTATTTCTTGCTTATTACTTCTTGATTCCATTTTTTTTCTTAAAACCTATTATATACATTTATAATCTGGATGTGACAATTTCTGTATCTCATACTGTCTTTTGGAGTCTTTATGTGTTGTTTATTTCAGACTAGTTCAAGTGGCTTCTTTGTGAGTTTACTTTTGTGAGCTCATATATGGGTGAGCTTAATCTGGGACAGCCTTGAGGTTCTAAATTAGGGGCCAGCAAACTACTAGTCTCAAGGGCCAAGTTTAGTCCATTACCTGCTTTTGTGTATGTTCTACCAGACCACAGCCTGGCCTATTATGATGTACTGTCTACAGCTCCTTTGCACTACAACAGCGGAGTTGAGTAATTGCTACAGACACTGGATGGCCCAAAAGAAAAAAAAAATTACTTTCTGCCTTTTACCAAAAAGTGTACCAACTTCTAGGGATGCCTGGGTGGCTCAGTCAGTTGAGCATCTGCCTTTGGCTCAGGTTGTGATCTCAGGGTCCTGGGATTGAGTCCTCCATCAGGCTCCTTGCTCAGTGAGGAGCCTGCTCCTCCCTCTGCCTGCTGTTCCTTCCCCCTGCTTGTGCTCTGACAAATAAATAAAATCTAAAAAAAAAAAAGAAAGAAAAAGGTGCCAACTTCTGATCTAAATTATGGATATTTTCTCCAAGAAGATGGATTTGCTTCTGCCAGGTCCAGGGGTGTGGGCAATCTCATGACCTACACCAACCTTACCCTTCTCTGAGAACTCACACCAAACTTACAAGCCCACCAATAGTAAAAAAGGCCTGCAGATTAGTTATTCCACTATTAATGTTAGAAGCAGCTATATAGTATCTTCTCTTCTATAGTGTTCTGATTTTAAGACAGTATGAATCTTTTTTCATTTAAAGGGCGGATCCTTGGGGCGCCTGTGTGGCTCAGTTAGTTAAGCTTCCCAGCTCTGGTCTCGGTCTCAGAGTCCTGGGATCCAGCCCTGAGTGGGGCTCCACACTCAGTGGGGAGTCTGCTTGAGATTCTTTCTCTCCCTCTGCCCCTCCCACCACTTTATTTGGGCTCTCTCTCAAATAAGTAAGTAAATCTTAAAAAAAAAAAAAAGAGGGTGGATCCTTTCAACCTAGAGACACATATCCTTTTATGTAACTTTCCCTGTATTATTTAATAATTTCCTTACTTCAAGTCTTTTCTGTTCTCTTAAGCTCTTGTTATTAAAATGTTAGGCCTCCTGATTTGATTTTCTAATTTTATTTTTTCTTCTTTATTTCTTTATCTTCCGGTTATGTTCTCAGGGGGAGAACAACTTTATCTTCCAACCCTTCTAATGAATTGCTTTGGCTATCATTTTTAATTTCCAAGGACAATTCCTTGCTCCAAATGTCCTTTTTCAAAGCATCCTATAAGGTCAACTAATCTTTGACAAAGTATGAAAGAATATCCAATGGAAATAGAGTCTCTTTTCCACAATGGTATTGGGAAAACTGGACAGCAGCATGCAGAAGGGTGAAACTGACCACTTTCTTACACCATACTATCAAAAATAAATTCAAGGGGTGCCTGGGTGGCTCAGTGGGTTAAGCCTCTGCCTTTGGCTCAGGTCATGATCTCAGGGTCCTGGGATCAAGCCCCACAATGGGCTCCCTGCTCAGCGGGGAGCCTGCTTCCCCCCTCTCTCTATCTGCCTCTCCGCCTACTTGTGATCTCTGTCAAATAAATAAATAAAAATCTTTTTAAAAAATCCAAAATGGATAAAAGAAATAAATGTGACACAGGAAACAATCAAAATCCTAGAAGAGCCAAAAAAAAAAAAAAGGTTGCCAAAGCAACTTTTTACAAGACATGTTGCTGGAGGCAAGAAACAAAAGCAATAATGCTGGGACTTCATCAAGATAAAAAGTTTCTGCGCAGTGAAGGAAACAGTTAACAATATTAAAAATAAGCTTATGGAATGAGAGAAGATATTTGCAAGTAAAATATCTGATAAAGGGTTAGTATCCAAAACTTATAAAGAACTAATAAAACTCAATACCCAAAAAACAAATAATCCAGTTAAGAAATGGGCAGAAGACAACCAGATAGTTAGCAGACACATAAGAAGATGCTCAACATCACTCATCATCAGGGAAATACAAACCAAAATCACAATGAGATAGGACCTCACACCTGTCAGAATGGCTAAAATTAACAACACAGGGAACAAGAGATGTTGGTGAGGATGTAGAAAAGGGGGAACCCTCTTATACTGTTGGTGGGAATGCAAACTGGTGCAGCCACTCTGGAAAACAGTATGGCGTTTCCTCTGAAGTTAAAAATAGAACTACCTTCTGATCTGGCAATTGCGCTACTAGGTATTTACCCAAAGGATACAAAAATACCTCTTCAAAGGCGTACAGGCACCCCAATGTTTATAGTGTTATTATCAACAATAGCTAAACTATGGAAAGAGCCCAAATGTCTGTCAACTGATGAATGGATAAAGATCATCAAAAAGAATGAAATCTTGCCACTTGTAATGACGTGTATGGAGCTAGTGTATTATGATAATGTGAAGTAAGTCAGTCAGAGAAAGATAAATACCGTATCATCTCACTCATATGTGGAATTTAAGAAACAAAATAGATGACCATATAGGAGGGAGAAAAAAAAAGAGAAACAGCATAAAAGACTCTTAATGATAGAAAACAAACTGAGGGTTGATAGAGAGAGGTGGGTGGGCGAGGGATTGGATGGGAGGATGGGTATTAAGGAGGGCACTTGTTATGATGAACACTGGGTATTGTATGTATGTGATGAACCACTGAATTCTACTCCTGGAACCAATATTGCACTGTATCTTAACTAACTAGAATTTAAATAAAACTTTAAAACAAACAAAACCCCAAAGCATCCTGTTCTCATTTAATGGATACAACATCTACTTTCTTTCAAAATATTAATTACCTTTGAGGGTGGATATTTTTCTGATCCCTGGATTATATTTGCCTCCTCTCAGCCCTAACCATGTCTGATCTCTTATGGATTGGAGATATTCCTCAATTACCTGGTGATCCTGGTTCTAAGTTGATATTTACTAGTAGGCAATAAAGAGTTGAACAGAAACCCTGTGTATACTTCTATGACTTGAAATTAGTGGGCTTCTCTGAAGAATGATAAATTGGCAAGCAGGTTTTTCACCAAGATACAACCAAAAGTGAGTATCTGGAGATCTTTTTTCTAAGGCCAATTAATTTCTCTGAAGAAAAAAACCCTGGCAGAAAGCCCATACCCATGGCCAGTATCGTGCAAACATGATTACCAAACCCACATTCAGAATGCAGATTTTCACTTAACTCACATTTTCAACCCTATACGTATCTAACGCAGGCTTTCTATTATTTCTGGTGCCCTGTTAAGTCTGACCTTCCAGTTCAGCTGTTCAAGAGAACTAACCTCTGGTCTTCTGATCAAAAAGGTAGAAGGACAAAAAGTGGTCAGCCGACTTGAGTAAGGGCAGGAAAAGGTAATTCAATGATTTGGTACACAAACTTGCAATCACTCATATTCATTTTTTTAAATGTCCCAAACACCATCTCTGAATATGAGCACCAGTTCTCCCAGGTACCGAGCATCTTTTGTGGGATGCTAGCCTTTCTCCCTGAACTAAGTGCCTTTAGCAGGCACTCAGCGCTTCCCTGGTTCCGGCTCTGCTAGTCAGTCAGTCCTTCTCTACCTGCGTTTTGTTTTCCAAGAACTTACTGAATTCTCTTATCTTTTAATTTCTTGTTTCCTGTTTCATTTACAATTGTGTGGGTATACTTTACTATTATTTTACTGAAATTTCAGGAGAGAGAAAATAAATGAAGTCAATCTGCAATTTTAGCAGAAATTCTTCAAACTGAATTGTAAATAATCCTAAAATATTGGTATGAAAATGTTTTCCATGCATTTCCCTTCCTAGTTAATAAATCCTGTTAGAGATTTCTTAAAAATAGAACAAATGGATGACCAAACACTGAACAAATAGGACTCTGAAATCAAATAAATGGACATTTTTTTTTAAATGGACATTTTTAATGTAAGTCACATGTTAATATAGCTTTAAAAACACTTCCAAATATAACTACAAATTTAATCTGGAAAAATACCGGAAAGGAACATGTATCTTAATTAACCATTAGTACATTATTTTAAAGAATTATTTTCCTGAATCCTTGGCTTACTTCATTGGGTTTATAAAGATATAAACCTACTGATTTTTCCATTTTAATTATTTTGTACTAAATGTAGTTTTTTCCAGTTGATATTTATAAATAAACCTGTTGACAAAAATCCCATTTTAAATAGGGAAAAAAGTTTCCCTTAATAAGTTGGTAGAGACTATATTTGATACTTTTAAACTTCTGATTTACTATAAAGTAGCAATTAGTAAAATCCATGCCCTCCCCTAAATTCAGCTTTTCTAATGCAAAAATCCTTATAAAAAGTGTACTCTGAGTGCAATAAAATCGTTATTTTTTTTTTTTTAAACAACACATAGACATACCAAAATAATTGATCATGACAATCAGAGCAAAGAAAGATTTAACAGTCTCAGGTCTGCTAAGGAAAACATTACTGTGGAAGGCACCCACGGAGTCTAAAATGGTTTTGCTGTGGCAACGAGGCTTCAGGCTGATGTTCATACTACTGTTAAAACAGCTTCCCCCCCTTATAGTGAAACATCAGTGCATATTCCTTTACATATTAAAAACTTAAATTTTTAAAAATTATCAATTTGCTTTAAAATAATTGTTTAACTCACCTTGAAAACACAGACTGACTATGATAAATCCATTATTTAACAAATTGCTTATTTCTAACGACCTAAAAGAAAAGGGCTAAAACTCAGGAAGGGTCAGGAAGTTCTAATGCAGGTCAGAAAAGAGGGAGAGAAGTCCAATGCTTTTTGTGGAATGGAAGAGCAACAATTTTAATATCTACTTTAAAATACTGAAGCATTTTGGGCTCAGTCTCTACAACTTCTAAAACACAGCAGTAAACCAAAAGTATTAAAACATGAACCCTATCTCATTCTCAAAAACAATTTTCTGCTACATACATAAATAAAAAGTGCTTGTAACTAATAAAATACAACACTAAAAAAAGTCTTGAGATCACATAGGCTTATGTCTCATTGCCAGCAATGAGAGTGGTATATGCTAAGGGTGCCATAATATTTACAAAAGACAAAAAAAAAAAAAATATATATATATATATATATATATATATATGTTTTCAATTATTATTTCCTATGGTTCTAATGCTATCATTATACTATTGAGCATAAAATAATCTTTTACATGGTAATTAATACAAACAGATTATATTATGGAAGAGTAAAATGCAAGGAAATCCTCCTTAAGTATTTCTGAAGATTAAGTGTTTGTAATAGTTCATAATGAAAAACATGAATAGAACACAATTCTGGAAAAAAAATACTAATTTATTTGTTTTATAAGATAAAATATAATGAGCGATCTTAGTTTAGATGCCAAGAAGTGATACCTTAGGGTGTCATCTTAACCAAGAATAAATTCATAGTATTTCTAATTCACTTAAATAAGACAGGAAGGGAAATTCTAATTCCTGCCACCTGCCCAGTCACATCAAAAATTCTTAAGAAGTTAAAATAAAAATACCTCGTGTTTTTGGTTACTCTTTAAAATCAAAATTTCCTGATACCCTGGAAGCAATGAATTCAGTTTGGTGTCTTCTTGTGTTCTGGGAAACAACAGTAAGTAAGTTTATACTAACGACACAGCCTTCAAATGCTGTGACCAATTATTTGTGAGTTATAATCTGCAGGCTCCATTTTTAAAATATGTGGGATGACACTGTCAATTCGTACATTGCCAATGAGACCTTTGAAAAACAATTCTTCAGTGATGGTAGCATTCATCAATCTCAAAGCAGGCAATCTGAGTAGTAGTCTAGACAACCTAAAAAGGGGAAGGAAAAACAAGAGTATAAATCCAAAAGAGATTTAGTAGAAAAATAGGAGTAATTTCTGCATGTATATTGGTTGTGGTCTAATTTAATAAAGATCTGATTTTCAAAAGTTAAAAAATAAAAACTTAAGTATTCTCAAGCCTTAGAGAGTATGACAATCATCTGGATATAAATGCAGTCCGAAAGACTTCATAGGAAAGCTTTGCTCTTGACTACTACACTGTGTTGCCTCCAATTGGCCATGACTAACTAAAAAACATAACTTTTTTTAAAAAAGTTATTTTTAAAAAGATTTATTTATTTTAGAGAGTGCATGTGCACACACGTGTGAAGGTGGGGGAGGAGTGGGAGGGAGGAGAGAAAGAGAGAGTAATAGAGAGAGAGAAAGAGACAGAGAATCTCAAGAAGACTCCCCACTAATGTGTAAGCCCGAAGATTCACAGACATGTACCCTGGGGCAAATAATACATTATATGTTAATAAAAATTAAAAAAAATAAAAATAAAAAAAAATAAAAAATAAAATGTAAAAAAAATAAAAAAATAAAAAAATAAATAAAATAAAAAAAAAAAAAAAAAAAAAAAAAAAAAAAGAAGACTCCCCACTGAGCTTGGAGCCCGACACAGACCCATCTCATGACCCTGAGGATCATGATCTGAGCTGAAATCAAGAGTTGGATGCTCAACCAACTGAGCCACTCAGGCGCCCCACCACGGAACTAAGTTATTGAAACACATATCAAATTATACATTTAGGAATGGTTCAGAGATTTAGTTCTGGTTGGTTGTAAGAGGAGCAATGTTTTGTGTTATCAGGACACATGAGGCTCCATGGTAATCAAAGAACAAATGGAAATGGTCAAATAGGCAATATTTATTACTGGGAAGACAGGGAAGAACACAGAATATGGAGTCAAAAACAATGGGTTTAAACCTTGATTCAACTAACCCTCTACCTATGTGAATGTGTGTTAGCTACTTATTTACTCCTGGTCTCTATGTTGTGATAAAGATTAATGAAATGATTCCTGCCAGTTTCTGTGCTACTGAGGATCTTAAAGGCAAAAACATACCCCGCATAAGGTGTAAGTTGAAAACTGCTATCCAAAGATAATTTATTATTTTTAAATAAATCAGAGTGTAAGAAACAGAGAGTTCCAGAGATCACTCAAAGCACCTGAAACCTACTGGAACAGAGGTCAGCCAATAGCCATATGCCAAGAGAGAGGAAAAATTTAAATAGTATATTTGTTTGTACAATGAAGTATAAAACAACTTCTGAAACTTTAAAACACTGAGAACAATCATAACAAAACGAACAATAACAACAAAAAACAATTTTCTGAAAAGTTTGGTATGTGTATCCCTCTTGTATTCTATGGCCTTGCACTCTGACATTTGTGACCAAATGAAAACAGGATTAAGTCACCTTTTTTTTCTTTTAAGATTTTATTTATTCATTTGTCAGAGAGAGAAAGAGAGAGTGTGCACAAGCAGGTGGAGCGGCAGGCAGAGGGAGAAGCAAGCTCCCAGCTGAGCAAGGAGCTCAATGTGGAACTTGAACCCAGAACCTTGGGATCATGACCTGAGCCAAAGGCAGATGCTTGACCGACTGAGCCACCCAGGCGCTCCTAAGTCACCTTCCTGTAGCCACTACTCTCCTCCTCAAATTACCTAGTTCCTGCTTGTTCCCGCCACGTGAGCTGTAGTAGTAACGTTGGTACAAAGCAGGGTAGGAAAACTGGTTAAACTGAGGATGATTTTCATGATGGGACTGGTTTATAAATCTATTATTTAATATCTGTAAAAAACTATTTTATGTAAAACATGCTTTTATTAGTACAAAGCATGTTAAATTAATATTAGTAAACACATTTACTAATATTATTAGTAATACACAATACACAATTACTTGCTTAATACACAATACACAATTACAATACACAAAATACACAATTACTTACTAATTATATATTATATATGTTACACTATATGCAATATGATATACTATACAACAGCCAGTGTTCTAAGCTATTTTTATATATTAAGTGATTTAATCATTATACTAATTGTGAGTACTATTATCTACATTTTACAGATAAAGAAACTGAAACACAGAAGTTGAATAACTTGCCCATGGTCCTACAGCTAACAAGTAATGGGGTCAGGAGTCAAGCCCTGGTATTCTGGCCCTGATAGCCACGTGCTAGCAGAACTATTCTCTAATACCACCCCTCTTCAAAAACTAAGTTGGATCTTATAAAAAAAATTTTCTTTTCAAGGGACATTGGCAAGAAATATCTTGGTAGAAGTATCATAAACCAAATTTCTAAATTATTTATGAAACAGTCAAATGGTGTTTTTATTCTTTCATTCCTATTTTTTTCCCTTTCACTAATAAAATCCTTTCTTTCATCTGAAGAAAACAGAGTTGGGGAACTAGAGCCAGATGACCTGAGTTCATGCACAGGCAAGCCCTGCTGTCTGTGTGTGAACCTGAGCAAGTTATTTAACCTCTCTCTGCTCAAGTCTCCTTCTATAAATTGGAAGAAATGCAAGAAATACTACTTGTAAATCACTTGCAACAATTCATTGCTTTTTTTTTTTCTCCAAAGATTTTATTTATTTGACAGAGAGACAGCGAGAGCAGGAACATGAGCAGGGAGAGTGGAGGAGAAGTAAGCTTTCTGTGGAGCAGGGAATCTGTTGTGGGGCTCGATCCCAGGACCCTGGGATCATGACCTGAGCCGAAGGCAGATGCTTAATGACTGAGCCACCCAGGCACCCCAGCACTACTTTTAATAGGACTAGCTATTTCAAAGGTCCAGGCTGACTAAAACACTGATTTACTCTTGGAATGGGAAATAATGAAATGATAGATTTATAAAAATTTTTTTTTTTTTTTAAGATTTATTTTTATTTTATTTATTTCAGAGAGACAGAGAGAGCAAGCATGAGAGGGGAGAGGTCAGAGGGAGAAGCAGGCTCCCTGTGGAGCAAGGGGCCGATGTGGGACTCGATCCTGGGACTCCAGGATCATGACCATGACCTGAGCTGAAGGCAGTTGCTTAACCAACTGAGCCACCCAGGCACCCCAGATTTATAAAAAAATTTTAAGATGGCTTTAATTAAACAGTATTTAACTTTCAGATACCTGTAGGTGTCATCTGGATATGTTTTGGTTATATAATCTTGGAATTCCACATATGCCTTTTCCTGAAATTTCTCAATTTGTTCCATGTTTTCTAGGCCTGGATGATCTGAAATGTTAAAGAATATATTGTTACCCTAGTTCTGAATGCTCATTTAATAAGGCACAGAGAGATGAGATAGAAGAGGGTGAGAAGAACGTTTCAGTAAAAAAAAAAAAAAGTGCTATCCTATTCATGGTCCTCTCCCTCCACAAACATATTTAGTAACCCACCTACTAAATGCCAGACACTGTACTTTAAAACCTTTTTAAAAATTTTTTTATTTTTTAAAAGATTTTATTTGAGAGGGAAAGAGAGAGAGAAGTGTATGAGTGGGGGGAAGGGCAGAGGAGAAACAGACACCCAGCTGATCAGAGAGCCCAATGCAGGGCCTCATCCCAGGACCCCAGGATCATGGCCTGAGCTGAGCTGAAGGCAGATGCTTAACTGACTGAGCCACCCAAGTGCCCCTGGTGTACTTTAACCCTTATAACTATTCTGTCTCATATACATATTCTAAAATGTAAATAAATGAGATATCTGGTTTCTACTAAAATAAATAGTTTTCTCTATTCCAAAAGTCATGGAAGGGAGTTTGATCATTTTGCTTCAACAGGAACAAAAAAATAAAATGATTTAGCTTAGTTAAAAAAGTATTTTTAATCCAATGAAATATTTGCAAATTATATTCTACACTATTTTTTTGATTAAGAACCTCCCCATCATTGTTAGGCAAAAAGATACATCTGAAATTATCAAAGAATAGACAGTATCTCTATAAGAAAAACTATAACACAGAAACACAAAATAGTCTACAAACATTTTAATAGTCACTATAAAATTTCACAAAAATAGGAATATTAAGAGAACTTCAATAAAATCATGCCTAACTTAGGCAATTTTAAAAAACATGGAAAGCTCTACTCTGACTAAAGAGAATAAAAAATAAAAAGAAAATATTGGGAATATTTAATAAAATAGAATTACATTAAATCAAATCTATATTCTTTCAATTTAAAAAAATGAAGATGGCAAATTGGTTGTGGTTAAAATGGAAATACATGTTATTAACTCACATGAAACATTTTAAGAAATAGAAAAAAAAAAGGTTTGTCACGTTAGTATCACCAAGTTTAAGAAGCAGGTTTCCTCATATAATTTTACTATGATGCACAAGAACAGAAATATGTACCAAAATTAAAAATACAGGTTCTAAAAGAAGAGTCAATTTTTCTTATTCATAAATTGATCACCGAGCTTATTGTCATTTTACTGTATGTGAAAGCTAGAAACTGGCAGGAAAATAAGAGACATTTTTCTATTTGTTGGTAACTCTGGTAAGATGTTTAGAAGTTTAACCTGTTAACAAACCAATACTCACCTTTCATTTGCCTTCTAATGATGCCTACCAAATAATTATGTCATTTCAATGATTTCTTCACCTTTCCTTTTCATACTTAGATCAATGTCTGATATCCATAAAATTCACTGATTTAAAGTGTATAATTCAATAGTTTTTCGTAGATTCGGAGCTGTGCAACCATCATTACAACTGAATTTTAGAACATTTTTGTCACTCCAAGAGAAACTCTGTGCCCATTGGCAGTCAATTTCCATACTCCCCTTCCTTAGTCCCTGGTAGCCACTAATCTAGTTTATGTCTCTACAGACTTGCCTATTCCAGACATTTCATATAAATGGAATCACATAAAATGTGGTCTTCTGTGACTGGCTTCTTTCACTTAGGGTACTGTTTTCAACCACGGTGTACCATGTATCAGAATTTCATTTCTTTTTATGGCTGATACTCCACTGTGTATAGCTATTACATTTGGTTTGTTCATTTGCTGATGGACACTTGGGTTGTTTTCACTTTCAGTGCATCATTTCACATTCCCACCAGCAATGTATGAGATTCCCCCAACACTGTGTTTTAAATAAGAAGGAAATGTTTATGTACCTGGACTGAAGAGTACTATGGCCTTCAGGTAGGCATATTCATATCCATCAATGCAGAGTTTAACCATGCTGTTACAGAACTCCTGTAGTTTAAAGATGTGCTCCATCAACAATTTTCTTCTTTCTGTTGACATTTTATCTTTAATTAAAAACAAACAAACGAAAGCTTCTAGTTTTTGGCTAAATGTATGACTATTTTCATCCAATATATTTCCTTCTCACTGATTTCTAGATTTCAATATAACCAATCTGTAAATGTTTAAAATTCATTATCTCCACAAGTAAAGATGAAACTTGTGATCTTCAGACATTGCTCATTCAAGAAAAAAAAAAGCTGTTAGAAAAAAACCCAAAAATAAAAACCCCAACAAATTTTATGTTTCCTTTCAAGATATGTCTTTGAGATGATAAGCTGTAAAGATAACCTCCTGAAAAACTGGCCTTCGAAAGACTCAAATTTTGGTAACAAGGTTTTATTTAAGCTTATAACTGGTTGAAAAAAATGAGGAAAAGCACCTAGATTTTTTAAAGGTACCAACACTACTAAAATAAAAATACTTAGCAAAAAAACACCACCAAGATCAAAGAAAAGTTGAGTGTAATAAAGTTTTATAATAACTTTTAAAATCTATTGTGTTTATGTTTAAAACATCTGATTCATCATCCACAGTTTTAGTGAAGTAGGCTATATATAACCTATCACAAATTCATGAGAAATGAAGCAAGACCAGGAGTCCACAAATAGGATGGAATGTAGTGCTGCCTTCTAGCAGATCTATTGTTGATGACATTTTAAGGTGATTCTTCTGCCTTCAAACAGGAAGTAGAAGAAGATGATTTAAAAAAATAATATAAAACAATGAGAAATGGGACATGCTAAGGAAATAAAACATGATTTCCAATTTGTAAATTATTCCTAAATTCAAAAAGCGTTCTCCCATGCTCATGGTTAGTTACAAGCCAAATTAAACATCAATGACGGCCTTTCCTCAATTAAAGCCGTAATCACCATGGCATCAAGAAAAGGAAAAAGAGTAAAGATTGCTTTGTTTCAGTGAAAGAATATATCCCAATGAATTGATTAAAAAAAAAAAAAATCAGCCTATGTTGGGATTCAAAGGCCTATAATGAAAAAAAGACAGTTTGAAAATTGGTGGGAGGTATACATTTAAAAATATCTGGTCACTTCTATATAAGCTAACCCTGGATTCTTTGGTGTCTATGTCCAAATATGCAAACATGCACAGGACCTACTGAGAAGCAGCCTGCCAGACTTAAAATAAAATTGTTTCAATTTTGTTATGCTCTCATTTGAAAATATTTTTGGGTGATTAATGGGCAAATTTATCAAAATGTACAAGTTATCTCTAGTAAAAAGGCTGTTGGTATCTAAAACATTAATCAGCTATGTAACTTGAATGATAACATGGTTGATAAAGCTGACGCCTCCTCTTATATCCTGGAAAAGGAAATAAATAAGATATTCCTTACCCTGTTGAAGGCTACTATGAAGACAATTGACAAATGTTGCTAATATAGTTGCCACATTCATCACTTGCCAACACTGGGCAAGACCAAGAGTAAAAAGTTCGTTCCAATAAGCTTTCACCAATGATATGCTATTTTCTTGCCTATTAAAATGAAACACAACACATATCAGATATTAACATGTACTTTATAAACTTTACAACTTTTCTTTTTTTAAAGATTTTATTTATTTGACAGAGAAAGAGAGATCACAAGTAGGCAGAGGCAGGCAGAGAGAGAGGGGGAAGCAGGCTCCCTGCTGAGCAGAGAGCCCGATGTGGGGCTCGATCCCAGGACCTTGAGACCATGACCTGAGCTGAATGCAGAGGCTTTAACCCACTGAACCACCCAGATGCCCCTAAACTTTACAACTTTTTAAAAAAAGATTTTTATTTATTTATTTTAGAGAGAGTGAGCACTAGCGGGGGTGTTCACTAGGGCAAAGGGAGAGGGAGGAGCAGAGTTCCTGCTGAGCAGGGAGCTGGACTCAGGGCTACATCCCAGGAACTTGAGATTATGACCTGAGCTGAACACAGCCACTTAACAAACTGAGTCACCCAGGTGTCCCGAAATGGTTTATTTTTTAAGCACATTTCAGATGGGATATTAGTATCCCTATAAATCAGACACTGAAGATTTTGCTAAGAGTAATGAAAATAAGAAAAGTCCCTTCCTGAACTTCTGAATAAGAAATCTCAAGAGCATCAGAGTAGAAAAAATATTAGAAGTCAGCCAGGGTTTTAAAAACTAGATCATCCACTGATTATCCATTTGAAATATAGCTAATATGTTTCTCATGTCGCAGCTGCTTAGCTTTATAAAATGAAGAGAAACTATATGTCCTATGCCCTGCTCAAAGTTATTATGAGATGTAAATATAAGAATTATGTGAATAAGGGATGACATAAAGTATATGCCAGACGCTATTCATCGCTCTGGAGAAGTAGCAATTAACAGGATGGATTAAGTCTGTCTCCATGAAACAGAAGATAAACATAAAAAATATCATTTCAAAGATTTTATATATTATATACACATGCATATGGTTATATATACATTAGATACTTTCAAGTAATAAAAATTTTACATTACTATAAAGTAGGATGATGCGTTAAAAAATAGGGAGGGGGTATTCAGGTAAGGTGGCTAAAGAAGGCCTGTCTGAGGGGCTGACATCTGAGTAGGGAAAGATGGGAAAGAATTTAAAAAACAAAAAGATCTAGGGTATTGCCAATTTCCTATGGCAATCAAAATTTAAAGTGAAGTTTAAATGAAAAGAAAACCAGTTATTTTCAAATCTCCACATATAAAATGATATAAAAGACAGCTAAAATCCAGACTTGAGGAGGGTGTGAGGAAATAAGCATTCACTCTCACATAAGCATTACTGAGGTGTTAATTGGCTCCACATCTTTTTGGAGGACAACTTAATAGTATCTATCTATCAAAAAACCAGAACATACACCCTCTGAAACTTAGCTATTCTACTTGTAAGAACCCATTTTTTTTTTTTTAAAGATTTTATTTATTTGACAGAGGGAAACACAGTGAGAGGGAACACAAGCAGAGGGAATGGTAGCAGGAGAAGCAGACTTCCCGCTGAGCAAGGAGCCCGATGTGGGGCTCGATCCCAGGACCCTGGGATCATGACCTGAGCCGAAGGCAGACGCTTAACGACTGAGCCACCCAGGCGCCCCTAAGAACCCATTTTATAGAAATACAGAAATTAAGCAAATTATACATACAATGCTACAGTGTTTATTGTAGCACCAGATAGAATAACAAAGAAAATTGGCAAAATCTCAAATGTCTACTAATAAAGAATGAGTAAATCAATAAAAGGGATCCTATAAAAGGGAATACCAGGCAACCATTAAGAAGAGAGCATATTTACATGTGCTGACATAGGAAGAAACCCATCTTATAAGTATAAAAAGAAGGGTAAAGAATAGGATATACAAGTGTGTAATGGATTATCAAAATATGGCCCTGAAAAGGTCTGGTAGGACACCAAACTGCTAATTAGTGGGGTTAGTTACCTCTGGAGAATGAAGCTTTACGTTGTATTTCTATATTTCAGTGTTGCTTTAAAATTTTATGAACAGGAGGAAAAGGTTAAAAGCCAACATGATGGGAAAGTTCATAGTAATTAAGTTTTCACCTTAACCTCGGGTTCTGAAGTTTTAAAGAGGAAACAGCTAACCAAGGTAATTAGTGGATACAGGACAGGAAAATCAATGAGCCAACTGACAAAAACAATCAAGGCTCTTTCTGGCCTGTGTTACTCCTAGTAGGAAGACAGTACTCTGACATTGCGGTGGGAGACTCAGAGGAGAGTTTAAGGAGTAACCGTGCAGAAGATGAGGGACACCAAAATTGTTACGAGTACCCTAAAGGGAAAATGATGAAAAGAGGCAATTGAGGAATAAGCCACCAGATTACTTTATTTACAAAGGAAAAGTGAAAGAACTAAATATGGACATTAATTACAGAAAGAGATCTATATTTAAATTTTTATCTAAAACAAAACCCCAAATATCCATGGAGTATAACTAGCTATGCTGTTCAAATGTTTTTAAAAAGTTCATTAGGAAAGGAAAACAGCAAATTCTTTTTAAAGAGAAGGTTCCTAAGAGAAGGAAAATGAGCACTGATAATCAATCTAGTTTGCAGCAGCACTGGATTAGATCATTTACACCCATCATCTGAGCCAAGTAGCCTCGTCAGCAAGAAAGCATTTCTGCTCTTAATTTATACGTGTAGAAATAGAGCCTAGGGGGGCGCCTGGGTGGCTCAGTCGTTAAGCGTCTGCCTTCGGCTCAGGTCATGATCCCAGGGTCCTGGGATCGAGCCCCACATCGGGCTCCCTGCTCGGCAGGAAGCCTGCTTCTCGCGCTACCATTCCTTCTGCTTGTGTTCCCTCTCTTGCTGTGTTTCTCTCTGTCAAATAAATAAAATCTTTAAAAAAAAAAAAAATCTATGCTTTTGTATAAATCATTGGGATTTTAGCAAATGCTAAACTCAAATTTCTCAGGAGAGACTCCCCTTTACAGCTAATATTTTGCGACGGGAAGGGGATGTTTGCTATTAACTTCTTTCTGTTAAAATCGAATTACTATTGGCATCACATTATACTACCTATTTTCGAAACATCTTTCGTTTGAAAAGCAAAAGAGCTGGAAGGGGTAATTAAAGTATCAGTCAGGTACACTGAAAGCAATGGCAGTGTTAATTAATAGAGGCATTAGTTTGCATAACAGTAAATATGTCAACTTCTTTTACAAATAGGTACAGGTATTTTTCTCTAACTATTCTTCTATATTGTTAAGTTCATTAAAATATGTACATGTACTCATAATTAGAGATCAGATCATTGCTTATACTATTTATTTTGATAAAGTAGTATGACTTTCGAAGTTACATGTGGAGATAACCTAACCATTTGTCTTCTAAACAAATAAACCCAAGGCCTTATAGTTTACTAGCACTGTGTGTTTAAAAGGAAAGCATGGTCCTTAGGGAAAAGTAGTCAATGATGGGAACAACAGCAATAAAGTTGATTTTCTTTTTCTCTTTTTAATTTTTTTTTTTTTTTTAAAGATTTTATTTATTTGACAGAGAGAAACACAGCGAGAGGAACACAAGTAGAAGGAATGGTAGTGGGAGAAGCAGGCTTCCTGCCGAGCAGGGAGCCCGATGTGGGGCTCGATCCCAGGACCCTGGGATCATGACCTGAGCCGAAGGCAGACGCTTAACGATTGAGCCACCCAGGCGCATCTTCTCTTTTTAATTTTTTAAAAAAGATTTTACTTATTTTGACAGAGAGCGCAAGCAGGGAGAGTGGCAGGCAGAGGGAGAAGGGGAAGGAGGCTCCCCAAAGAGCAGGGGGAACCTGATGTCAGACTTGATCCCAGGACCCCGGGATTATGACCCCAGCTGAAGGCAGTTGCCAAACCAACTGAGCCATCCAGTCGCCCAATAAAGCTGTTTTAAACCCACATCTATAGTAAACATTACTTTGTTTCAGTGGGATTCAACTTTCAGGCTTAGCATTTATGGAAGGTTTCTTAAATTACACAAAAAAAATAAACTCTCCTGTAGCAAATAGTGGTGGTTTAGAACTTTAGGTTATATTACGAGAATCCAGGTAGAGAGGACTCCTGACAAACCACGCCAAGTGCCCGTAACTGAACTTCCTACTGTGTAATCACCTAAATCATGCAGGTAGAAGTGAAAAACAACTGAATTCCTCTAAGTTTTGAAACTACAAATCTTAAACAGAAAAGTAATAGCCTTGTGAAACATAAAGGACTGTACAATACAAACAGTATTAACCACCCACTATTCCATAGGTTCTTGAAGCTATTGTTCCCTATTCAATAAGTAATCAAAACAAACTTGACTTTTAGTAAGTGATTAATGTTGCTTCTCTGTTTCTCTCTGTAATATTAGGGCTTTGTTCCCAAGTTTTGTGTCTATGGATAAAAATGCAACCAATGTCAGTTTCTAGGAGACTCAGAATAGCTTTTATCACCACACAAAATTTCCAATCATTGGTACTTAGTCCTCTTCCATCTGATTAACTTGAACTACAAATGATCTAGATGGGGACAGTAGGTAAGAGTTTATGTATCGATTAATGGCCTCGCATGCTACACCAATGGTTAATTCTGATTGTAAAGAATCCTGTGGCTGTTACATTAAAATCAATTTTCAGTACAGATCAGAGAGAAATGCAGCTGCCGCTGTATGACTGTATTCTAACTGGAAACCTCAGGTTTTATTTTTGTTCTAACATGTGGAGAATGTTTCCACAGGATAATCACACTTAATTTAACAAAAGAACTTAAGATCAACAGTATTATATAAATTCAAGGAGTTCAAAGCACTTCCTACAAATCGTTCCATTTTTTTTTTTTTTACTGTAATAGTTGATAGATTATAAAAAATATCACTAGGTTACTTTTCAACACAGAAGTACTCCAGTTACAAGCTTAGGGAACTAATTAAACCTAATCCTTTAAAATACGCTGCTATTATGTAAATTTATATCATATTTTAATTCTTGGTTAAAAAAAGCAGACAGGAGAAATTCTGAAAACTAAATGTTATTTTGAGAGAAAGGGCTAATAATAGTTCTAAAGGTTAGCCATTCTAAATCAGTTCTAAAGGTTAGCCATTCTAAATCAGGCTTTCAATCTATGTAACTATATTAGTTAAGTATGTGATTTAACGCATGGTATACCCAATGCTAAATTATAGTGGGGTTCTTTGTGTGCTTTTTTTTTTTTAAGGAGGCTCCATGCCCAGTGCAGAGCCCAACGTGGGGCTCGAACTCATGACCCTGAGCATCAAGACCGAGCTGAGATCAAAAGCCGGACATTTAATTGACTGAGCCACCCAGGTATCCCTATGTATGCTTTTTAAAGTCATCACTGAGATATTCCTTAGTCATATTAACTACTCTGTAAGAATAAAGGATGGACACTCATCGTTCCTATTTGGCAAATGGGAGAACAGAAGTACAGGATATGAAAGCATGTTATTTATGAAATCATATTGGTGAGCAGGGCTCTGTGGCTAGAAAAATACTTTTCTAACTATGCCCTGAACTTTTTCCATGGTCTCTTTGCCTCTTCATACCAGTTACTTTAATGCATTCTAAATAAATTTGACAAACTTTAGGTAGTACAGATGTAATACAGATTACTGATGTGGTCCTTAGTGGGACCTCCAAATTATCACTGTGGTACTATGAGGTCTACATTGTCTCCCCCTTCCCCACTTTTTGTAACCACAGACTGGAAAACAATTGTTCCTATTTTGAAACATTCACTGTATGCAAGTTTCAGCTCCTTATGAACATGCCTGAGATGAACACTGGAATAGTGGGGCTGGGAGGGAAACAACAAGCCCAGGGCAACCTACAGCCTCCCTGTCTTCAAAGACAGCCTATTACAAATGCTGGCCATGATTTATCAGCTCCACTGCATATATTCCATTTGAATAATTAACTCAGTCAAATTATGAAACATGGATACTCTTCCTACATAGAAATAATATAAGAAAACACTAACTGCCATAATTTATATCATATAAATAACAAATCTTAATAATGTTATACCATTTTTTTCCTTTAATGCAAATCCATCCAAAATAAAAGTTCTTGCTTAGTATACATTTGTGCAATAAAATCACATTTATACTCAAGGACTTCAAAACACTTACCCTAGAGCCTGGAAGGAAGGAATCGAAAGTGCCCAGTGCATTGATAAGAACAGCAGTCTGGAGGCAGACTCCCCAATGTAGTGCACATTCAGGTACTCAGGCATAGGAGAAGGCATGGTGAGCTAGCGTGAACAGGCACTGAGGTAAATTATCTTATGACAGTTCTAAACGATAATTTCTTTGAAAAAGTTTCATGTAAACATATCAAATATGAGTTTGATACATTCACCAAAAGGCAAATCTTGAAATAATCCAAGTGACTGGATTTTACAGCTATAAATAGGATTTAGAATGAGTAGATCATAGTTGTTAACAAAGCAATATTCAGACAAGCAGAACCCATTTAATAAATATCAGTTATTATATTCTTTGGTTATGTTTTTAAAAGTTATTTCTGTCTTGGTCTACCAATGTGCTTTTTTCCTTTCTTCTCTTCCTTCATCAATAATGGTATATAACATGTTCAGTTTAAGGAGCAATCCTGTATGTAAAATGTTCCTTTCACACAAGCTATGGGGAATAACAAATTCAAATCTTACAGGGTCAGGAGAATAATGAGTGAAGTGGGCTTGCTGGTGCCCTCTGGGAAGTGCATATTCCCAGATAAAGGGCACAGCTGTGACTCGATATACTGAAAATATATGGCAATCTGGACTAAGGACTGCCTGCTCTATTTTTCGAAGAGCAGGTTCTGTGTGAAATCTCCCTGTTTAATCTACAGGTAAAACAAAATGTGTCTCTGGCTATAATACTCACAGGCTGTTAGTTTGTACTGCTGACCTCAGTTATTTTAAGTGTTTCAACTGCTGAAAATAAATATCCCACATCAATACACTTCTAAAAGCATTTTTCTTTCCTTTTTTTTTTTTTTTTTAAGATTTTATTTGAAAGAGTGAGAGAGAGAAAGAGAAAGAGCAGGGCAAGGGGCAGAGGGAGAGGGAGAAGCAGGCTCTCCACTGAGTAGGGAGCCAGACTCGAGGCTCAATCCTAGGACTCCAGCATCATGACCTGAGCAGAAAGCAGACGTTTAACCGACTGAGCTACCCAGGTACCCCGAAAAGCATTTTTGAAAAGCTTTTTGTAAACAGAACTTTCACTGCTATAAATGAAATGTAATTTCATCCATAAGAAGTACTAACTTAAATTTCTATCACTAAGGAAAATAATCTATGCTATAGAGTACTTTGTAGGCATTAAAATTAGTGAGATAAACTGAGATGTAACGGCATAGAAAAAAAATACCTTATAGACATCTAAGTGGAAAAAAGATGAAACAATATATAGATGACCCAATTTGTGTTAAAGAGAAAGGCACTGTGTGTGTGTGTGTGTGTGTGTGTGTGTGTGTATAAAAAGGACAGAAGGAGTCTATCACACAGTTCACAGTGGCCACCTAAGAGGTACAGTAGGTGGATATACCGATACATATTTTTCTGGAGAAAGGACAGCTTTAATCAGATTCTCAAAGGTGTCTACGATGCCTAACAGATCAAAGCGTTTTCATCAAAATGATTTAAAAGTTGTCCAGAAATGTTAGGCAAAAATATAAAAAATATTAACTGCCTTTGTTCATTATCAGCCACAAGTGGTTTATCTATTTATAAATGGTGCCAACTAATAAAACAGAGAAATTAACAGTTGAAAAACCATGTATGAGAAGAATACATATATATTTTTTAAATATTTTATTTATTTGAGAGAGAAAGAGAGTGAGCACAAGCAGGGTAAGGGCCAGAAGGAGAAGACTTCACACTGAGCAGGGAGCCTGATGCGGGGCTCAGATTCTGGGACTCAGAACTCCGGGATCATGACCTGAGTTGAAGGCAGATGCTCAACCAACTGAGCCACCCAGATGCCCTGAGAGTAATTTTATTTAAAAAAAAAATTTTTTTTAAAGATTTTATTTATTTATTTATTTATTTATTTATTTATTT
>CM053611.1:88135136-88146752 GCA_028646535.1 Procyon lotor
GCTTAAACCCACTGAGCCACCCAGGCGCCCCAAGATTTTATTTTTAAGTAATCTTTACACCCAATAGGGGGCTCGAACTCACATCCCTGAGATTAAGAGTCACACATTCCACTGACTGAGCCAGCCAGGCACCCCCTGAGAATATTTTTTAAATGCTTAAGAAATGTTTACTGGAGCAGCAAATTAAAATGTCACCATTTAAAAAGAATTCTTAAGAGAACTGTTGGCAAGCAGATACTAAACATCTTAAATTATCAGATGCCATTGTTTCTTTCTATATGTAAGTACATAAAAAACAAACTGGGAAAACTATCATACCTTTTCAGAATTGCCCAAGGGGAGCTGCAGGGGAAAAAGGCTGAAAGATCAGGGGAATTACCAGAGATTACTAGTTTTAGGGGGTTGGAGTAAGTAAGATGCAAAACAACAGTTGTTTAAACAAATAGTTTAGTCACTTTTAAGAAAGTAAAATAGTTACAGTTTTAAAAATTAGACATAAGGGCTAAAAAAAAAATTAGACATAAGGGCTAAAAGATACATATGTACCTTGACCAACAGAATAGTGGTGGTAATGTTGATAACTTTGTGCTTTAATCTTAAAATTGAAATCATTTGCAATACATACTAGAGGAACTTATTATTTAAAAGACTGTCATGCTGAATTACAAAGAGAAGAAATATCTCATAATTTATCTATTTTAATACTCAATTTTTTTTTTTTAAAGATTTTATTTATTTGACAGAGAGAAACATAGTGAGAGAGGGAACACAAGCAGAGGGAATGGTAGCGGGAGAAGCAGGCTTCCTACAGAGCAGAGAGCCCGATGCGGGGCTCGATCCCAGGCCCCTGGGATCTGACCTGGGCCGAAGGCAGACGCCTAACAGCTGAGCCACCCAGGCGCCCCTTAATACTCAATTTTCTTAAAGCAAGATACATCTCTAGCATCATGAATCAGTCAGTGCTGGCTTAAGAAACAAGAATTTATTCAACAAGTCTTTTAGAATGCGAAGAATGATTTCTTCCTCTATACAAAGAAGATGATTTTCTACTAAAGATGTTAGAGAGCTTCTCATGCCTGTGGACTTTTTGGTTTATAAACTGAATTATACACATTTTAAAAATTGCACACATTCAGTACATTGAGATGATTTTTTTTTTTTGTCATTTGAGATGATTTTTTTTTTTTAAAGTAGGCTTCATGCCCAGAATGGAGCCCAACACGGAGTTTGAACTCATGACCATGAGATCAAGACCTGAGCTGAGTGAGATCAAGAATTCGATACTTAACCAACTGAGCCACCCTGATACCCCAGTATACTGAGATGGTTTTTATTTTTTATTTTATTTTTTTAAAGATTTTATTTATTTGACACAGAAAGAGATCACAAGTAGGCAGAGAGGCAGGCAGAGAGAGAGGGGGAAGCAGGCTCCCTGCTGAGCAGAGAGCCCGATGTGGGGCTCTCACCCAGGACCCTGAGACCATGACCTGAGCTAAAGGCAGAGGCTTTAACCCACTGAGCCACCCAGGTGCCCCGAGATGATTTTTAAAAGAGTGTTGACATGAATTAAATTTGGCTACCCATTTTAGAAGTTACTTGTCTACCATTACCTTTCTAGCACTTTCTGTAATTCTGATAATAAGCTAAATGACTGAACTTTAAAATAATCATTTGACTTGAGTTAGGAGATCTGAATTCTACTCCCAACATGTCATTAATTAGTTGTGTGACTGTGGATTACATATTATAAAAACACTGACTGAGATCTCTTTCTTTTTTTTTTTTTTTTTAAGTAAACCCAACCCCCAGTGTGGGGCTCATACTCAAACCCAAAAATCAAAAGTCATATACTCTACCAACTGAGCCAACCAGGTATCCCAACCGAGATTTCGCTGTAAGGTACTAAGCTAAGTGCTGAGGTTTCAAAAGAATAAAAAGGATATGGAATGAGCTACAGAAAGGGCATGGCATTTCTGATAAATTGATGGCCAACTGAATCAACACGTGTAAAGTCCTAAAAGGTAATGGACTTTTATCTCACATGGGCAATAGGAAGCTAATGAGGGCTTGAAGGCTTTTAGGTAGCAGAGTGACACAACTAGACTGATTTTTTTTTAAAGATTTTATTTATTTATTTGAGAGAGAGAGTGCGCACATATACATGACGAGGGGAGGGGGCAGAGGGAGAGGGCTGAGCAGGGAGCCTGACTAAGGGCCCGATCCCAGGACCCTAGGATCATGACCTGCACTGAAGGCAGATGTGTAACCAGCTGACCACCCAGGCATCCTATAACTGGACTGATTTTTAACAAACGTCACCCTGTTACCAGGGCACAGGACAAGATGAAGAGACTGGAAGCAAAGACATTACTCTAACACTTTAGGTAAGAAAATTTAAAAGCCCTTGAAATGTGATAAAAATGAAGAGGAAGGGAGATCTTCAAACAAAAGAATGGTCAGGATTCAATTAGGGAATGGATGGGAGTGAGATGTGGGGAGAATGATGATGACTCTCAAACATCAAACATGGTGTCTCATACACTTATTTCTAAATGGGAATTCTATCCACCTTGATAATCTATGTAATCAAATTATAAGAAGCAAGAATGGAGTATATGAAATCACACCACAAACTCTGAAATTTAAGAAAAATATTTAATATTTCTATTGTCCTAGATTCTCCAGAACCAAATCCCAAGATACATTAGATTATTTCTCCTTTCTGTTTGCATTGCTTTGAACAAGACACAGAAAACCTCCAAGTCTTTTTTCATTCACAAAATGACAATAAAAATCCAAACCTTCACAATGAACTGTGATTAAGGCTCAAACGTAAGGATGTACACATGAAAGCATGCTGCAAACTACCCTGTATGTAAAAATGCACGATAGGAACAAAATGCTATTTAACTCAGTTGTTAAGACAGAACTGAGTTTTTGATCACAGATGTCAGGTTTTGAAACTCATGACTATAAAACCTCAATGAGAAAGCCAACTATGAAAGTACTGAACTGGATAGTGAGGGAAAAGTAAAACTCTTGATTTCACAAAGGCTGTCAACAAGCATCAGAGAAAGAAGAAGCTGTCTTTGTCAGGAGACCAAGAAACTTCAGAGTGCTGATTCTGAGGACACCCAGAGAACAGCAGGTCCACGACTGTTCCAGACACAGGAAAAAAGTTTTAATTTGCCTAACTCATCTGCCCAAGCAAATATTTGAAAGAATCAAACATTTTGAGGACCAGCATCAATAATTAAAAAAGGACTGTTTCTGCTTTCTATAGAAGTACTCTATAGTACTTGCAGTGGGTCCTCTTCCTATCTTTTCCCTTTCCTTCCCATTTAAATCCAAAGGTAGGAAATAAAAGTAAAATAACAAAAGGATGTCTTTTATTTAGAATAAAAAAGAGCAATGGGGAGAATCAGTTTGCCTTGCTCCACCCTTGTCCATAGCTCCTACCATAATTTTTAAGGATGACATTGATTATTCCCATTATCTTTTCTTACAGCCCTCCCCCCAAATTTTCATGTACAGTACAAGTAAAACATTTCTAATTTTTTCCATATAGGTTATCTGTGGTAAAATTTTACATGAAGGTCGGTTTCACTGTTATGTTTTACTGACTATCTCAAATTACGACACTTTATTAAGTCACTCAGTTTTCTCTATGGCTACTTCTACCAAGTCAAATTTTACAAATATAAATTTTATCGTATGCAGTTTTAGCCAATGTTAGATCTGTGTTATTTGTACCAGTCACACAAACTGCTATTTGATAACTGTTTATATTCTCATTAGAAACCCATGAAAATTTACAATCAAAGTTATACATAATTTCCTTCAGGTATTCTAGGACTGCTGTGTATTGCTAATTGAAATCTCCTATATACTTTTAATCACTTTGCATACAATTTACTGAGAGTACTCATTGCTGGCAGAGAAAAGATATAGAGTGGTTAAAATGGAGGGGTCAAAACATCAGAGTCTTAATGTAAGGCCTCAATGGTCAGGGTATCTATAGCTATAGTCCAAAGGTTATTTGAATGACAAAGTTATTTTCTAATATTCTACATGTATTGTTTCCATCATAAATTAATGTATTTAGAGGAGCAAAAAAGAAACTACAAATGTCACCTCCTCCAAAATGGTTAAAGTGTAAAAGGCTAAAAGCCAGAAGTTAAAATGTATTAAATAATTTTTACATTCTTAGTACTGAGAGCTAGCTAATTAGGGCAATACATAACAAATGGAGTACTTTATAGTTATTATGGTAGGAATAACTGGGTCTCACATACTAGCTTACGCAAAAGCACTGAACAAAACTGGTATATACAAACATGATGAATGTCAATACTCAGAGTTAACAACATCTAAAACTCATGTCTAAAATGTTCTAAAAGCTAGCTTTCATAGACTTAAAACCACTAATCAATATAACCATGATTTATAAACAGGATGCTTTATTGAGCCATCACTTTAGCCAGATGTGCATGTTTCAGTTGCTATTTTGAATTCTATTAGGAATATTTCTGATTTTAAAAGCACAACAAATATACTTTGATTTCTGAAGGGAAGACTAAATAAAATCAAAATGTTTAACACAAGATAAAATTATATTAAAAAAATATGGAAATACCCTGAAAACTACATGTGAGTCGCTGAGAAGTGGCCCCTCTTTTTCGATGTAATTTATGCTCGAGTCTCCAGCAATTAGGTGTACGCTTGCTTCCATGCCCTCCACTGAGCTCTGACAGGCTGTGCTCTCTCCAGGACTCAGTGCTTTTGCAAGAGTGTCAAATGCCCTATTAGGAGACATTAGATGCTGTGAGCGTGGTCAATGTCCAAAATAAAATAAAAATTCTACATAAAACTCTGGAATTAAGATTTAGGCCTAAAAAGTTATTGAGAACACAGAACTTCTTTGGTGTATCACTGATTACTCTATTTCAGTGATAACTATACCTGCTTCCAAAAGCAACAAATAAACTTCAGTTATGTACAGTACGAATAGCTGTATTATATTAATGTATTACCAGAGAACTAATGTCTTAAAAAAAAAAAAAAACTTATGTAACTACCAGGAGGAAAAATCCTTATACTTTGGTTAAAAAATATGCTTTTACAAGTTATACATTTGATATTACAAGATAACAGCCCATTTACTTTACATACAGAAGTTATTTAGAAAGAATAAGGTTAAGAACTTAAGTCAACTTTGCTACATTCTATAGATTAGATTTTAACTTTATTTAAAAATTCAGAAAATATTTTAAAATTTGTGTTAACACAGCTACATCTAATCTATAAGAATTTGAGATTAGGATGGCAAATAATGAACTAATGTTAGCAAATAATTATTAGCTCCCCATATTTTTCAATGAGAGGCCTTTTAGAGTTCCTTAAAATCTCATGTTCAATAAAGTACATATCGAGACTCTTAAGTGCAGTTTCCTCAACATTTAGATGATGAACAGTGTGAAAAAAGCCTGAAGAGATCCAGTTTCTACATCCCATGTATTCATATAAAGAGAATGAAAAATAGAATTCTCATAAAGGTTTCCTGAAGTGTAACTTAAAATTGTAGCTGATTCAATTAAGTCTTATAAATCTATTTTCATCATTAAAAATTGGTAAGGCAAATGAACATGGCTGCCTGGGGTAAGACAAATATTTAACTCCAAATACACAGGAGATAAAATATCACCTTTATCGAGAAAAAAAATTCCCAATTTTTATGACTACATTTCTAATTTTATAATATTCATTTATTGCTCATTATTTGGAATGTTATCTGCTGAATAATATTTTACACTGAATGTGCTTTTTCAGTGAAAACTTACTATGCTTTAAATTTTCTAAGTCTAACAGAAATACTTGTTTTCTGAAACTTCTATAATAGTATTCAACACAATATTGTAAGATATACTAATAAGATCAAAACAGACCTTACCTTGAAACATCACCATTAGTCTGCATCTCTTGATGAAATTCACACAAAGAGGTATCACCATTACTTAAGCTTTCAATCATAGACATTTCATTACTATTCTGAGAAAGATCTTTAGTTTTTCCAAGATTTGCTAATGATGTAACCACACTGGCCAATGTACTTAAATCTCCCTGACATGATTCAGCCTTAAAAAAAAAAAAAAAAAAAGTATTAAAACCTGCAAATTGGTATCAGGGAAATTTGTCTAAATATCCAATTCTAAATTACGAAATGCCAAAATTAAAGTACTCTAATTAAGATAAATGAAATCTAGAAAGTAAAATCAAATAGCTCTGAGATTTTAGAAACTTCCTGAGGAAAACGTAAGTTTAAAAACATCAGGTACAAAAAACCAAAAAACAAAATATCAGGTACATTTTCTGGGAATGTTTATACAAAAAAAATTTTTTTTAATAAAGATTTTATTTATTTATTTGACAGAAAGAGAGAGAGAGATTGAGAGAATGAGTGGGGAGAGGAGCAGAGGGAGAAGCAGATTCCCCACAGAGCAGGAAGCCTGACTCTGTGGAGTCTTAGGAAGCCTAAGTCCTAGGACTTAACCCCAGGACCCTGGGATCATGACCTGAGCTAAAGGTAGAAGCTTAACCGACTGAGCCACCCAGGAGCCCAAGATAATGGGCTTTTGCTATACATTGCATATTTTCCCATTTGTCTTTAGCTTTCATTTTTGTTAATCATGTACATATTCTTTATTCACTAATTAGCTATAATTATTTTGTGAAAAAGTACTCTCTCTTTAACTCTTTGACTATCCAGAAATATAATTTCTGTAGGAAAGGCAGATAGATGCTTGATTTTTCTCTATTAATTTTCAGAGCAATGAGTCAACGCCCTTAGCAACCTCTACTGGCAACAGGTGAGTTTCATTTATTTTCATTTATTTATTTTTTAAAGATTTTATTTATTTGACAGAGAGAAACACAGCGAGAGAGGGAACACAAGCAGAGGGAATGGTAGCGGGAGAAGCAGGCTTCCTGCAGAGCAGAGAGCCCGATGTGGGGCTCGATCCCAGGCCCCTGGGATCTGACCTGGGTCGAAGGCAGACGCTTAACGACTGAGCCACCCAGGCGCCCAACAGGTGAGTTTTAAATATCATTTTAAATTCATAGGTTTTTATATATTTGATGTGTTTAAATGAATCATTCTTGTTTAAATACTCAAATTACCCATCCTAACCTATTGAGAGTGCCTTCAATTGCGTTCTATGGCCAATTGACAGAATCCTTTAACGAAATTTAATTTTTCCATTTTTAGTGCTTTTAATCCTAAGAAAATACATGTTTCCTTGATGTTTCAGGTTATATCAATACTTCAGTTTATGGAAATTGGTTTTGGTTTTAGTGAACAGAATGAAACAATTTCTGTGCTCTCAAATTAGTGAATTGTCTCAGAATCATTTACTGAGAAACCTACCAGTTCTGGAGTTCTTACTTGGTTCCTACTTATATGTGTATTTTATTTAATCCTCATAAGAACCCTGTGAAATAGGAATCATCATCCCTTTATTACTGACAAGAAGAATTGCCCATTGTCACTCTGCAGCAAACAGTGGAGGCAAGACTGGGAAGTCAGTTCTGATGGGAAAGTCTATGCTCTAACCACTGTTCCAGGCTTCGTATATGTGAGTAAAAAGAGTTAACATTTTTAAATGTTTTAATTTTCAACTAAAATTTAAACACATATTTTCTTCCATTTTATAACATGCCTATTTAGCTAGAATTTTAATTTTTTGCCAGTGAAGACTCTTAGGCAATGTGAAAAGACCTCACCTTGTGACTTGACAGTTTTGAGACTGTCAGAAACTTACCACAAAACGTTATTATAATTTAATACAAAGACATACAGAAAAGTAGTGTCTGGGAAAATAGTAATTTCTCAACAAAACTTAGTTGTCTTCCTTTCCTAAAGGAATTAATACGTCAGTGCAATCATAACTACCATCCTAACCTTGATTCATGTGTACAAGGTGAAGCAAAATCTTATAATTCCAAAATATATGGTAAAAGGCCAAATCTCTTCACTTAATAAGAAAATGCTAAAGCCCAACCTGTAG
This sequence comes from Procyon lotor, assembly GCA_028646535.1. NCBI lineage: Eukaryota > Metazoa > Chordata > Mammalia > Carnivora > Procyonidae > Procyon > Procyon lotor. The sequence goes on from CM053611.1 coordinate 88,143,200, forward strand.
GGTTGACACTCTTATTTGCCCTATTTTAGAGATGAGGAAGAAAACAAGCACTGGGAGGTCAAATGACTTGCCCAAGGTTATGTAGCTAGTAAGTGGCAGATGAAATTTGATTCCAGAGCTCAAGTATACTAAAAGTCCCTTAAGACTATCAAACAACAGGGGCACCTGGGTGGCTTAGTGGGTTAAAGCCTCTGCCTTCGGCTCGGGTCATGATCTCAGGGTCCTGGGATAGAGTCCCACATCGGGCTCTCTGCTCAGTGGGGAGCCTGCTTGTGATCTCTGTCAAATAAATAAAATCTTAAAAAAAAAAAAAAAAAAAAAAAAAGAATATCAAACAACAAATATATAATAAATCTGGCCCTAAACAGAATGAATAATCTTATAGGTTATATAAACCAGATCACATTACAGGCTGAGAGAAATACTATTCATAGGCTCCCTAAGATCTGTTTCTAGACATGAGTCTTCAGGAGAAATTTTTGCTTTTTGTTCTCATAAAGGGTTTCTGAACACTGCATAAACGCCACATGCTCCATCTAAATAAACCTTTTTTCCTTGAGACTCCTTGCTCAATAAAGGACTCCAACCTTTAAGAGAAACCTGATAACTTAGACACATAATGAAGGCTCTTGCAGTTCTATGCCTACTCTTGACTTAAGTCAATGTTTTGAGTAAAAGACGTGCCAGGAATTTCTCTTCACCTGAAATATTTTAAGTATTTCATTACTATAAAATCTGTAGGGTAGCATAAAAATACTATGACTTTTGCACTTGAGGTGCCTGGATGGAGCAGTTGGTTAAGCATCTGACTCTTGGTTTTGGCTCAGAATGGGATCTCAGGGTCATAAGATCAAGCCCTGAGTCAGGCTCTGTGCTCAGCACAGAGTCTGCTTGAGATTCTCTCTCCCTCTCCCTCTGCCCCTCCTGCTCATGCTCTCTCTAAAATACATAAGTAAATCTTTAAAAAAAAAAAAAGGAATTTCACACTTAATATAAATTTCTTTTTCTAAGGACTTTTGAGATGAAAGAAACCTAGAAGACTTTTGTCTCTCACTTTCATTTCGAAGCTGTAATTGTCCCAGTGGAATATAACGAACATTTGTACTGATAGTTATTCATATATGAGGACACACAAAATGGAGGCTATCCTGGTCACAAATCTAAACCCAAGGCAGCAAACACTTACAGGAAACACCTGTCAAGGAAACCTAACATACACCAATCACAATCTGGAACTCCGCTTTAACTAGCTCACCTTACCCTAAGAAACAGGACCTGCTAGCGTTACAAGGAAATCTTCAAGTTCCTAGTCAATAAGGCCATATCCATATTGCTGCTTCTAATGTTCTCTAAAACTCACTCTTGCCCAAAATCCCTCAGCAAGAGTGCTCTTCTGATCTACAGACTGTTTTTCCTTGAATAAAGCCATCAAATTTGTTACTAAATTGTTGCAGCTGTCATCTGACACTACCAAATAGTAGATCATTTATATTTAAAAAAAGCAATTTGTAATAGGGAATATTTAAGACCAGATCGATTAACCAAAGTAACGGCAGAGATTAAGGAAAAAATATTAAAAGCTTAAAAAATTTAAGCTTTAAATTAATTGCACTAAACACACCTTATCTGGTGTCATCAGCACAGTTGACTCAGTTTTTATTCCAGACTGGTGAATATTCACAAACATTCCTGAATCTAACAGTCCTGCTGACCTGTAACAAACAAGTACATGTTTTAGCCTTAGTTTTACTAGGAAGAAAAACAAAGGACTAAGCTACTTAATGTATGTTTTGCTTGTTTGTACTATACCTTGCAGTTTCACTATCTGTTACAAAAGTTGGAGTTGCAGCTAATGGACTTCGAAGGTCTTTTCGGATGTAGATTTTTTCTGTTGAAGCGGCACAGTTGGAAGACTTTTCTCGTGATACTTCAATAGGTTTTCTTTCACACTGAACAGCTACAAAAATGCATTAAACTATTACATCACAGTGTGGAATTTATAGGCAATTATAAATGTAACCATTCGGTCAGCAATGTTGCTCACGGGAGACAGTTACCATAACTGAACTCTAAAGATAATCTTTAATCTTTAGAAATTATTTCCAACTTCAACAAAGTTGCTTCGGAATCGTAATTTGCATCTCTTGTTCTCTTTTCTCTCCCTGACCCAGCTGTGGTAGAAATGTAGAGAAATTCTTAATTTTTAAATGCTCACCGTCAAGAAGGAAAATCTGAAGATAGGAGTCTCTTACTTATCTATGTGAGAGTTAAAAAAATAATATTTGACCAACTGAAAACAATACTAATAGAGAGCCACAAAAAGTTAAATCCTTTTTTTAGTTAAGAGCAGAGAGATTTTTTGAGAAGTAATTCAACTGTTTAATCTTCATTTATAAAATATAGATAGTATATTTCACTTATTTTATAGGCATTTTATTTCATGATACTTAGGAGATAGTATAGTTTAGTTGTTGAATGTACATTTTCTGAGGGAAAAAAAAAAAAACCTGTCAAGATTCAGATCCAAGTTCTGCCACTTATTAGTTATGTGACCTTGGAAAAGTTACTAAATCTGTTTACTCAAATGTAAAATGGGTAAGAGTAGTATCTACTGCATGGTGTTTTGCTATGAGAATAAATAAGTTAATTCCTATGCTATACACAGAGTTAGGCATGGTGAGAGCTCAATCAATATTAGCTACCTTACTTATCACCTTAGTAGTTTAATAGAAAACTAAACTGGTATCTAGTTAGTTTTGTGTTCTTTTTTTTTTAGTTAGTTGTGTTTTTAAAAGCCATGTTCAAACATACATACATACATGCATAGCATATAGGCACTTAATAAAAATCTTGTTGAATGAATAAAAATACATGCATATGTACACATTTCTAAACTATTAGTTGGAAAATTGTAAATTAAAAAGTACATATATTGACATACTGTGTTAATTTTGACATACTTCTAGAGGTTGCCTGAATTCTTAAAATTATTTTCTCCTTTAAAGCTAATACATACAGTCTTGTCTCATTCCAAACGCAATACATCTCTGTAACCTGCAGTATTGACAGCGGTTTCGATGGTGTTTATTGATAATACAGTCCTTTGATCCTCGACATGAATAAACTAAATTTTTTCGGATGCTTCTTTTAAAAAATCCTTTGCAGCCTTCACAGGTCACTGCTCCATAATGACGCCCTGGAGACAAGATGTTTAAGAAAACACAAAAGTCACATATTTTTGAACAGAGATGGAAATAAGCCCATTTCTTCCCTTTAAGTAACAACAATATATGTGATGAAATGGAGATTTTTGAGTCTGTGACATGGAAAATTTTTTTAGGAGTTACTAAGCCAGACAATGAAACAACCATATTCTTTGATAAATATATTAGATAATATGAAATTTGAATTCTGTAACCTTAAGTAACCTTAACAATGATATGGACAATTCTGGAAAGAGGAAAAGCAAAACCACCCATAACACCTTAAGTAATTTTCACTTCTGAGATCGCAATTATAATTCTCTTATACAATATATACAATGGACTAATAC
>CM053611.1:88146852-88158617 GCA_028646535.1 Procyon lotor
TGGACACTGGGGAGGGTATGTGCTATGGTAAGTGCTGTGAAATGTGTAGGCCTGACGATTCACAGACATATACCCTGGGGTAAATAATACATTATATGTTAATAAAAAAATTATCTTATACATTATATAAGGATATTTTATCCTGAAAATTCTGCTGGAAAAAAAGATACATCAATTAGTATTTGAGCTATAGCATTCTCTTTTTTTTGGGAGGGGGTGGGTAGGAAAGGATAGAGGGAAGGGGAGAGAAGAATCTTAAGCAGGCTACACACCCTGTAGAGAGCGTCCATGGGGCTCAATCTCACAACCCTGAAATCATGACCTGAGCTGAAATAAAGGGTCAGACATTTAATCAACTGAGCCTCCCAGGTACCCCTATAGTAATCTCTTTTCATTGTGGGTTCCACTTTTTAAATTTCTGGAGAAATCTGTTGCAATTGGATTAACCTACTACTTCACAGGCCATTTCTTTGATAAACATCTATTAAATTGAACATATTCTGAGAAAAGCTGTAGTGGAGATTTTTGCAATGAAGCTATATGGAAAAGACTAAAGATTATATATGAATGAACATGGGTGCTTTCCTGTCATAAACTAACAATGAACATAACTGAGATGACATAACATCTTGTACTAGTAATAATTCTTGGACAAATACTGCTCAGCTACACACAGCATTCAAGAGTAACCAGAGTTCTTCCATCTTAATTCCATATTCCTGGACTAGCAATAGGGCTCAGCAGGGTAAGTTAACAACAATGTTATGTATCTTAAGGACCACAATTCATTTTTAAGCAATTCCTTTGACAAAACTGACTATTTTCAAGAAAAATTTCCACATATTTTTTTTTTTTTTACTGTTTTTCACAATTCCTCAAAATATGCATCTTATGTCATTGCAAGATTAAATTAAATTTTATTCAAGTAAAAAAAAAAATCTTTAGGTGAATAAAAAGCTTTGGGGAAAAATCAGCTAAGGGGTGCCTGGGTGGCTCAGTCGTTAGGCATCTGCCTTCGGCTCAGGTCATGATCCCAGGGTCCTGGGATCGAGCCCCGCATCAGGCTCCCTGCTCCGCGGGAACCCTGCTTCTCCCACTACCATTCCTTCTGTTTGTGCTCCCTCTCTCACTGTGTTTCTCTCTGTCAAATATATAAAATCTTTAAAAAAAAAGAAAAACAGTTAAATTTTATAGGCTTCAAATATGAACCATAAAAACAACATGTTTTTTTCCTTTTACTTTCAGAAGAAGAAACACGGTAGTGTGGTAGTTATTTTAACAACACAACACATATAGAAGGTTATTTTTAAAATGTTACCTGATGCTTTGTCTCCACATACCACGCAAAGATCAAAAACCTTATTTGGTCCTTGGTCCGGGGAAGAATTATCTGTTAAGAGCTAAAGAAAACCCCCCAAAACAAAAAAACAGAATAATAATTTGTTAATAATGCTCTTAAGTAAAATGTAAAAGAAAATTCTTAATTATTGCTTTCTTTCTCGTATTTCTTTCTTTCAAAGTTTCTGAGACTTTGAACTCTTGTTATGCATATATCAATTAAACTACTGTTAATTTTCTTTATAAATAAAAATTTCAGTGTTATTAGAAGCAAAGTTAGGAATACTATCTTTTAAATTTGTTCCATAGCAATCTCATTAAACACTGTTAAACACTCAAATACACGAGTATTTAATGTATCCTACCTATTAAGCATTTATTATTCGTTATTCATCAACACACCAAATTACTGCAGCAGTTATCAGCCCTATCATGACATGTCTTTGAACAGCTCAAAATTTTTCCCCATGGAAAACTAAGCTATAACAGCATAAAAAGATAATTGGATTTTTAAAATAGAAAAGTAGTTAAAATTTTTTTGAGTTATTTACTTATAATTATGGAAATGATTGATGAACATTTCATCAGTGAGTTGTCTTAAGTTGATCTTAATCTTAAGATCCAATGTCTTAAGATTGGATCAGGTGTAATCATTGACAACCTGGGCTACAGAGTCTGATAAATGGTAGCAGATTAGTGGAACTGGGTGGAGAGGCTTTGGGCAAATTATAAACCTTCTTTAAATTTTATATAAAGAGCTAATCACTTAGTTACAGCTAATATAATGCTGTAAAAGAACTACTAGTTTCTTCTTTTAGGTTTATCTTCTAACCTTTTAATCTTTTTTTTTTTTTTTTTCAGTCTTTTGAAATGTGAACAGAGTAATTCAATCCCAAAAAAGTGATAGGGCATTATTCACCATATAGCCTTCCTCTGGCTTTAAAACAACCCACACCTAATCCTCCACTTTGACTCTTATTCTTCTCTTAGGGGTGTCAATGTCTTCAGGAGTAATTCTGATTTAAAAAACTTCAAATGGTCCTTAAATAGCTGGTCCTTGTATGTTATAATGGCATCATTAAAATTAGTCTTTGACAGAAACTTAAAAAAAAAAAAAAAAAAAGCCATCCTTTGAAAGTATCTATGAAAGGCATTCCCTCTTTTCCTTAATAGCACATCTATTGTGAATGCTGTTAATCTTTTATCTGCTATTATTCTTTAGGGTAGAAGAAATATTGAGAAATTAAGAGACTTGCCCACATCCTTTAGGTCACTAGATCAGAAATCCAATCTTTTTGACCCAGAGGAATTTTATCCTATACCTGTTTGTTTCTTTGCCCTGAGAGGTGATCCATAAAGTAGGCAAAGTACCAATATTAACTTTTTTTCTTGAAACAGAATTTTTTTTTTTATAGAACAACTTTACAGTGGAAAAATCTGATACATACTAACTACTTCAGCCAGATGGTGAGGATCAATGGCACCAGTTATAAAACATGATGACAGTAAATACACTTGATATGATGTGATGAAAACGGCACTTAACCTCTGTGATCCTCCTCACCAAAACCAACAATCCCAGTCTAATCATGAGGAAAACAGTAGTCCAAGTCCCACAGCAGGGCCATCTACAATATACCTGACCAGTACACCTCAAAATCCTCAAGGTCCTCAAATACAAGGAAAGTCTGAGAAACTGTCACTGCTAACAGGAATCTAAGGAGACAAGATGACTGGAACCAAAAAGAATATTAGGTAAAAATCAGGGAAAGCTAAAAACATCTATGGATTTTAATAAATAATATATCAAAATTAGTTCAGTAATCATAATAAAGGTATCATATTAATAGGAGAAATTGTGTATTGAGAGGTTATATGGAGACTGTACTAACTGCTCGACATTTCTGTAACTATAAAACTTTTTAAGTCTGTTGATAAAAAGAAATTAAGGTATTCGTGATGTTACAAATTTTTTAGTGACTTCTGTCTTGTTGATAAAATAACTTCTTATAGATCTCATCTACTTTTAATAAAGTACTTAGAAGAATAATAGAATCTATCAGGATATACAGGCAACATTTTGTATTTTATGAATTAGTTTTTCAATCCTAAAAGGAATTTTCTTTGATCAGGTTTTCATCACAAAATAGAGAAATCGATTTTAAGCAGGAATTCCACCAAAAAGTCTCCAAGGCAAACTTAAGGGTTTGTTGATTTTTTGTGTTCAATCACAGCAACCAGCGGTGAAAATATCTACATAATCACAGGCATGCAGCGTGTATAAGCCTTAACTCTTCGAAAAATATGTAACTAGTAAAAATTAAAATGATGTGAAGTTAATCTAGACGACTGACTGACTTCCGGTGTTAAAGCAGACGGTGGGGATAAAATGGTCTGCTACATCAAGGAAGATAGAGATGACAACCAAGGAGGCCAAGTGACAAAGACGCAGCCATTAATACCGACTTCTTGATTTGGTAGCTTATTTGCCATGCTTCTAGGCAGCATGGGCTTGGAAAATGCTGCTACTATGAAAGAGGCTTTTAATTTGGCAGTTTCCTAACCATGCAGAAGCAGCAGGTCTCTTAGAAGCCAGTTCTGCAGCATGTCTGAGTGGTTATTCTTGGAAACCTGACCTGGAGCTGTATCTTCAGCCTTCCCAACAAATCTATTAATTCTCTATACCCTTAATGGAACCCCTTCCTGGACAAACTAGCCAGAGTGGCACTTACTATATTAAACTAAGAACCCCCCCCAAATATATGGATGTGAGGGTGCGTGAGGAAAAGCATAGTGGCATATAGGAAAGGGCAGTCACCACAGATAATCTGCACAGCACATAATTTTATGCAACATTTCCTACAGACCAGGTAGGATGTAAAGTCTTAACATTAGGACTTATGCTTATGACGTGCTTTTTAATTCTTTCAAGTGTAAGATGAAAAGACACTCTAAAGTTATTTACCTGGAGATGTTGTGCAGACAGATCAGGAGTTGTAAAAAATAACTGATTAACACCTGCTGCATCTGGAGTAGTGAGGAAAACTTTCCCTGGAGTGGAATCTTGCCTGGCCAGAATGACTTTGCTTGGGGTAGAGCCATCGTGATTTGTCAGAATGAACTGCTTGCCTTGTGTGTTATGATCAAGTGCCGTCACGATCTGGATTTTCTGGCCAGTTTGCTGCTCGGTAACAATCTAACACAATCATGTTAAATTAGTAATCAATTCAACTTATTATTATTATTTGTTTTCCTCTAAGGGCACAATTTTCTCCTACCTTCAGACAAAGCTAGGAAAGCATACCATACATACATATTCAATACAATACATATACATACATACCTTTTAAACTAGCAATTCTACTCCCACAAAATCCCATCCTATAGAAAAACAAATGTGCAAATAAAGGTACAATAGTAAAAACATTTGGACCTCATTACTGGGATTCCTTCCTTCTCCTTCCCTCCCACCTTCCATTTAGACAAATGTTTACTGGATGCATTCCATTTGCCAAGCACTATTTGTTCTGGGTCCTGGAATATAGCAATAAACAAAACAAAACCTTTGTTCTCATACTGCTATTTCAGTGAGGAAAGGCAGACAAAAAACAAACAAGCAAATAATACTGTCAGGTGGTATGGAGTCCTACAAAAAAATAAAGCAGGGTAGAGATGGTGAGAATCACTGATGGAACAAGAGCCATGAGGAGATGACATTTTTGCACAGACCTGAGCTAGCTAGAGGAAGTGCATCTTCTACCTGGGATACAGGGAGGTGGCTGTGGGGCAGAAAGAGTATGTTTCACATATTTGAAGCAAGAGGCACTGCAAAGAGCCATGTGAGTGAAACAGAGTGGCAGAGGGATTATGGTAAAAGACGGGATCTAAGCGCCAGCAGGAGCCACATGGTATACGGCTGTGTAAGGACTACAAAATCTGGATTTCCTCCTGTGTGAAATGAAGAACCACTGGAACGTCACAGAGCAGAGTGGCAAGATCTTTTTCAAAAAGGGTAATTCTAGATTAAGTTTTGTAGACTAGCCTGTGATGTTCACGGGAAGAATTAACGAGACTAGAGAGGAGGCTACTGCTCACACAATGGCAGTGTCTGGGAATTACCTATGGGAGAGATGCTGGCAGGGCCCAGGGTAGTGGCCATGCTGGAGGACAAAAATGATTGGATTTGGGATATTTTATGAAGGGAAATGTGACAAGACATGCTGATGGACTAGATGTGGAATATAAGGAGAGAAGAGTCAAGGATGACTACCAAATTTTGCTCTGAGCAACTGGGAGACAGGATTGCTATCTACTGAGTTGGAGGAGCCTAGGGAAGAGCAAGTTCATAAATAAAGAGGACTAGCCTCGCTTTGAGGGTTTTTGTTGTTGTGGAGCAAATAATTTACAGAGTAAACTCATTAAGCTAATTTAATCCCTTGGTTGAAATTTAAAATTGCAAAGTTGGTTTGTTTCCAACTTTTTCCCATTTCCCTGAAGTCATTTTCAAGATTCTTTTCTATGCAAAATTTACAACAAAGTTCTGAATTATGAATCAGTTTTTGTCTAAAGTAGAACTGTACCGATCATAGCTGCTACCAATTTGAATTTTCTTTATTGACCATTGTTGCCAGCATGCCCTATTTTTCTGGGTGTACTTTTCACTGCTGTCAATTTTATTTTGCATAGGTTATCTCCACCACCATCTTCCCTAACAATTTTCAATTTTACCTATAAGATGTGAATTTGAATCAGTTCACAACAAATTTTACCATGTAAAGCTTAAGCTGCTGTAGGCTTCACTGTGGATTATTTCTCTCACTAATATTACTGTGAGGAAACAAAATTCTAATGGCTGACAAACTCAACATGTGGTAGTTCTTTGACAGTACATTCAAACTTGACAAGTGGTAGCTTTTTAAAGGCTGGTTGCAATGTGAAATTACAAACTGTATTAAAATCCATTGATCTATCCTGCAACTTGAATGGATCCTTCACTTGTCAGTGATTTTGTAATATCACACTGGCCCACTGAATGATCTACATCTTTTACATATTACCATGTTTCATCATACCATATCATCACATGGCAGGTAGCCCCTGGGGAAAAAAGGGCAAAGACCGTTTCAGTATTATTACGAAAATGGTTCTGACCTTGCTGACTCTCTGAAGAGTCCCTAGATGATACTTTGAAAACCTCAAGATTATGGTACCTCTTACTAAGGAATAGGGCATAATTGTTCCAGGTCTCATCACCCCTCCACAACTCTTCATTAGCTGTTTTTCTTCTGCATTCCTGTAAGACTCTATACAGTCATCTATTATAGCCCTTACCACTGTATTGTGACAGTGGGATGATTCGATTATTTCCCACTAGATTTAAAGCTACGTTAAAGTTGAGAGTATCTTTTATTTCTGTACCTTCAGAACCTAGCGTATACATTTGATTTATTTATTTAAAAAAATATTTATTTTATTTATTTGAGAGAGAGACAGTGCACACACACAAGAGCAAAAGTAGTGGAGAGGGAGAAGCAGGTTGCTCATCGAGCAAGGACCTTGATGTAGGGCTCGATCCCAGGATCTGAGCCGAAGGTAGATGCTTAACCGACTGAGCCACCTGGGCACCCCTATACATTTGACTTAAATAGGTTTGATGGATCTGCAAATGAACTGTAAATCAAACATACCTCTCCCATCTGTTGTTCAATAATTTGATGTGCAATTTCTTCTATGGTTGCCATGTTCTAATTGCCAAAAAGTCCTGCCAGAATAAAAAGATGCCTTTTCACAATTATACTCATTAAAACATATTTACTGAAGAATTTACAAATGAAATCACATGATAGCTAAGATTTATTTCAAAATAATCCCGTTGGGGTAGGTGATGGAAGGACAGAATAAACAAAACAAGACTGGCCATGCACTAACAATTATTGAAAACTGATGAAGTTTTTACAGGGGTTCATGAAATTATTCTCTTTTATATATTTTGAAAAGATCTATTCAAAAAAAAGATTCAATACCAAACAATTTTACTTTTCAAAGACACTGAAGACTAATTAGGACAATTCCGATACAGATCAAGAGTATTTTATTAATTTAAATAAGGGTAACCCAATCTGTAAATAAATATGTCACTATAGCCACTTGACACACTCTTTTACCAATATATTGTAAAAATTGACAAAAGAATTGCATTTGTTCAGAAGGAAAGAAGATTTCTCCAGAATTATGTGACTGTTCTTCATTAGTGGCAGTTTCTTATATATTAAGGTTAATTTGAATTTAAGCTAAAAGTTTCTCTAAATGGACTGGAGAGCCTGAAAGATTAATGCATTTTGACTTTTGCTTTTTCTAGCAATAGACAAGAATATAAAAATTGTTTCTGACTTTGTCACATTATATGTTATAAGTTGACTTTAGCTGTAGTAAAAGCAATGTTCAATACTTAGCTTTATTGAACTAGCCCACCAGACTGAAAAGCAGTGGCTTCATCCACTCTGGAACTGACTGAGGAAACAGAGCTGCTCCCTGGGCGTGTGCCTCGGGGCCTCTACCCCCATGAATAGCAGGGAAGGCAATAAGATTTTTGAGAATTTTGCATCAGCAGAAATGCTGCCAGTTTGGACTAAAGGGGACATAAATGGGATGAAATGGAGAAAAACTGCTGGACTTGTGTGATTCTTCTAGATGGGCCAGTAGAGCTATTCAGTTTCAAACATTTGTTATCCTTCCAGGAAGGGATGAAAGATTCAAACATGGGTCAGAGGCCCAACTAAGCCACCACCTAGGTGCCCCTTTATTATTATTATTTTAAGATTTATTTATTATTTGAGAGAGAGTGTGCGCCCATGCGTGGGGAGAGGGGCAGAGGGAGAGAATCTTCAAGCAGGCTCCCTGCTGAGCACCCAGCACAAAGCGTCATGCAGGACTCAATCCCACGACTCATGAGATCATGACCTGAGCTGAAACCACAGGCCAACACCCAACCAACTGAGCCACCCAGGTGCCTGTAATGTTTATTACTTCTATCGACATTCTGTTCCTGGAACCATCTGTGTATCTCTAAGATAATAGCTTTTCTACAGTTCTCTTTTCTTTCTGAATCCTTACCAAAATTGCTTTTGGCATCTATATTTCTACCAACAATCTCTTCAATGAAGTTTAGGCTTTTTCTAGCATTCATCTCAAAACTCTTCCAGCCTCTATCCATTTCCCAGTTCCAAATTTTTAGCCATTTGTTACAGCAGCGCCCTACTTCCCAGTACCAAAATCTGTATTGGTTTGCTAGGGCTGACATAACAGGGCTACTTCTGGCTGGGTAGTTCAAACAGTAAAGTAATAATAATAAATACAATTAATATTTAAATATATATATTATATAATATATAGAAGGGTTTTTTTACCCATATATATACTATATATAAAAATATATAAATAAAAATAATTATATTTATTATAGAATAATATATATAATTATATATATAATAATATAATAGTAATAAAAAAACAAACAATAAAAATAATTTCTCATGAGGGCGCCTGGGTGGCTCAGTCGGTTGAGTGACCGACTCTCCATTTCCGCTCAGATCATGATCTCAGGGCCATGAGATCGAGTGCTATGCTCAGCTCAGAGTCTCCTGAAGATTCTCTCCCTCTGCCCCTATCCCCCCAACCTGAGCTTTCTTCGCATTCTCTGAAATAAATAAATCTTAAAAAAATTAATTTTCTTACAATTCTGGAGGCTAGAACTCTGAGACAAGCAGTCAGAAGAGTTGGTTTCTGAGACCTATCTCCTTGGCTGTCTTCTCTTGATATGTCTTTCCTCTGTTTGTGCCTGTGTTGTAATCTCTTAATCAGGATAACAGTCATATAGGATTGGGGCCTACCCTAATGACCTCATTTTAACTCAATTACCTCTTTAAAGGCCTCATGGTCAAATACAGTCACACTAGGAGGTACTGAGGGCCAGGACTTCAATATGAATTTTGGGGGGAGGGGGTGTGGGGAATATTCAGCCCATAACAGGCACAAGCCTAGTAAGAAATACGCACGATATATGTAAGGAAAGCTTGCTTGCTTATTTATTTATTTAACAGAGGGAGGGAGGGAGGGGGGAGAGAGAGAGAGAGAGAGAGAGAGAGAGATCACAAGCAGGCAGAGAGGCAGGCAGAGAGAGGGGGGAAGCAGGCTCCCCGCTGAGCAGAGAGCCGAATGTGGGGCTCAATCCCAGGACCCTGAGATCATGACCCCTGTAAGGAAAGCTTTAAAATGCTATCTAGAGAGAACAAAAACTAGCTGAAAGAATAACAAAGAAAATGATTATAGTGACTATCTCCAGGGAGAACTGGAAGTTTGGGAACAGAGGTAGTATACAGACTTACTTTTCACTGAATAAGTATCTGTTTCTTTTAAATTTTACCTACAAGTATTACCACACACAAAAAACTAATTTTAGGTAGAAAACAAAAAGCCAGTTTAAAGCAATCTTTTCCAGAAATCCTAAAATCAACACAGTGTTATCAGCACATCAGAACCAAACAAGCTACTTCATAATGAAAACTTAGGTAGATAAACCATTATGTATATTATTAATGTTTGATTACTTAAAAGTGCATGAAGAGAAAGGACTGAAGTTAAATCTCAGTACTATTATGTGAGCAAACTAAATCAACTATCATTTTAGCCGAAGAGACCAAAGAGTATTAGGGTATTATGTGTGATGCACCTATGTGTGTGGTATATATGCAGGTCCAGGTTCACGCTTAATTGTGTACTTTATCAGCAATGCTAAGGGTAATACAATGCTAAAGGATTTGAATGCTGATACTGGAGTAGTATTCTTGAATACAGAATTCAGGGATATATCATTTTGGGGGGGTGGGTGCTGCTGAAGAAAAGAGCAGGAAATGACAATGAATTCATAACTTTTGGAGTTAAAAACTCTAAGCTTAGAAATCTATACACTCTCTTCAGAAAACATACACATGCATGTATTTGGTAGATTACATTTTGTGGTCCAATACATCAATTTTCTACTTTTATTTATTTTTGGGGGGACAAGGTCACAGGGAAAGGTAGAGAAAATCTTAAGTAGGCTCCATGCCCAGCAAAAAGCCCAATGTGGAGCTTAATCTCACAACCCTGAGATTATGACCTGAGCTGAAATCAAGAGTCGGATGCTTAACTAACTGAGGTACCCAGGCAGTCCTTTCTACTTCTTTGTATATAAACTTTCTGCATTACTGCAGTAGTCTAGAACTCTTATATTGTTTTATAGACCCATATAATCCAAACTGGTTAGCAAAAGAATGCTTAGGCAAAGTTTTTGAAATACTTACCTTAATGAGCATATATATCTCATTTGTATTGAGTGAAATAGAAATGAAAAGAAATTAGGGAATAGATTTGACCAGAGAGGTGGGCTAAGAACAATTTTTCCCCTTTGGATCCCTCTCAAACCAAACATAGTATGTATGGTGCATACACAGCAATATCAAACTACTTACCTTATCCTACTTGTAAAGCCTGTTATGAGTCTGTAAAGCCTGTTAGGTAGTAAAGCCAGCTTATTAACTTAAGATTCAAGTCTAGAAAGGCACACACACAATGATATAATGTCAAATCTATAATCTCAATTTTATTATTGTTTATTTTTCTCATTAAACTATCAAGGAATATAATACATATTTGTATGTAAATAAATCCATAAGATAATTCAAATATATCATATAATCTTGTTCATTAATTTTTTTTTCCTTTTGCAAAAAGGAAGCAGACTATCTAAATTAATCACAAATTATGGGGTGCCTGGGTGGCTCAGTTGGTTAAGCGTCTGACTCCTGATTTTGGCTCAAGTCATGAGCTCATGATTGCGAGATGGAGCCCGGTGTTGGCTCCACACTGGGCATGGAGACTGCTTAAAATTCTCTCTCCCTCTGCCTGCCATCCCTCCCAACCCCTCATGTGCTCTCACTCTAATAATTACAAATTATATCCAAATGTATTAAGTTTTACTAAAATTTAGAAATTCCCAGAGCATAGTATTATTCACATTGATAAATGAAAGTTTTAGTAAGTGGGAAGTGATAAAAATTGGTAAGAATGAAATAGGTATTTGGCATAAAATCAGGCATTTATTAAAATGCATTTAGTTACTTTGGTTGTAATAAAGCTCAACTATGGCTAGTTTAAGCAAAAAGGCAGGGGTGGGGGAAACAGGATACACACTGCTAGGACCTAAGCAGAGCTGACCTTGGGAAAAACTGGAGCCTGGATTTGTTATGCTGTGAGTAATCTCTGTACCTCTATTTCTTTCTCCATTCCCCCCCCCCCCCCAACCTCTTTCTCCTCAGTTTGTTTCCTGTGATTAAGAATCTCTGTCTCCCACTCAGGTTTGTTTCCTTCCCTCCCTCCTTCCTTCCTCC
>CM053611.1:88158717-88169589 GCA_028646535.1 Procyon lotor
CACAATTCACAATTTTAAAATGTTGGTTAATATACTCTGATTGGCCCAGCTTAGGTTATGTGCTTATCTTTAGAATTAATCACAATAGGAAGGCCAGTAAGTAAGAGGGAAAGGAAGGTTAGTAGGACAGTAAGATTGGCAACTTCCACTTTTGGAAGGTCTGTTTACCAAAAGATAGGAGGCTAGCACAGACATGGTGACTGATATAATCATCATGAATCAAGCAACCACTTCAATTTGTTTCTGCTATTGATACACAGAATCATTCAATCAGAAGTCCACTGAACATTAAGCTAGTCAAAAAGCTTACTTCAGCATTGACTCTAATCTTCTGTTATCTGATGGAGAAATCCTCAAAAAAAGTAGGGTAAAAAACCCTTATAAAATATTCTATCAAGAATTCTCCTTTTGACTACTCCCAGATAAAACTCCTAATTTCCTGCTCGGTGAGTTTAGTAAAAGACAAATTTAGTTTTATAGCCATATTGTTTTAAACAACCTCCAGTTTATAGAAAATTCACAAAATAAATTAATTTTGTTGAATTTTTTTCTAAACATACCAAAATTTTTTTCAAGATGATAAAAAGGCATAAGGAGAGCAATGCAGCCTTTTAAACCTCAATATTAAAAACCTGAGGCCTGGAGCCTTAAGACTGGAAGCCATTAGACTTTCTCACGAAACAAAATGATATTAGGGGCTATCAATTATCCTGATATATTGAACAGAATCTTCCTGATGAAGAGAGACTACTGACATTAGAAAAGAATCAAATTAGTTTTGGGTTACCAGTCCAGATTTTATTCCCAGCTTTCAAGTTAAAAAATGAGGAAGCTCATGAAGTTGAATTCAGTAACAGGGTAAAGAGGTACAGTCTTAAATCCTTTCTACAGAAAATTAAATTTATGCTGAGTGAAATAAGTCAATCAGAGAAAGACAATAATCATATGATCTCATTGATATATGGAATTTAAGAAATAAGGCAGAGGATCATAGGAGAAGAGAGAAAAAAATGAAACACACAGAAACCTGTCAGGGAGACAGAGGTTCTTAATCATAGAAAACAAACTGAGAGTTACTGGAGGGGCGAGGGCTGTGGGGGTTGGAGGGATGGGGTAGCTGGGTAACGGACATTGGGAGGGTATGTGTTGTAATGAGCACTGCTAGGTATTATATAAGACTGATGAATCACAGACCTGTACTCCTGAAACAAATAATACATTATATGTTAATTGGATTTAAATTAAAAAAAATTAAATTTAAAAGATATCAATATTCTTTTTAAAGGAATCATTCATTATTCTTAATATAGACAATAAAATACTTCAAAATAGGCAAATGAGCATGAAACTATTAATCTTGTATTTATATGTATACATATACATATAAATGAGCTGCATACACAGCTCAAGGACAGTGCTAATATTGTAGGCCTCTAAACAAGGCCTATTTTCTCCCTCACCAAAATCCTCTGAGAT
The DNA here is from genome assembly GCA_028646535.1 of Procyon lotor. Classification (NCBI taxonomy): domain Eukaryota; kingdom Metazoa; phylum Chordata; class Mammalia; order Carnivora; family Procyonidae; genus Procyon; species Procyon lotor. Next base: position 88,160,194 of record CM053611.1, read on the forward strand.
TCTTTTAAATCAGTTATACCATAGTTTCTAACGATTTTATTACTGTCATTCATTAGCTTCTGCTCTAAAACCATTATTCATAGAAAATTTAGACACTGAGTGTTGTCCCTTTCCTGCCACCAACATGGATAACTTCAGTGACCATGGACAATCCAACCTACAACCATTGTAGTTCCAAATTTCTTGACTTAAAAGTCCAATAATACTTACCTAATTGCAACTATAATATTTTGCTGCCAGATTGCTCTAACATATGTATTTAATATTATTTCACCTCTTAATATTCTTCAAAGCCCTCCCTTTCTCTATAGGATTTGAGGTGTCATTTGTTAAACCTTATATTCTAGCCATACACACTACTTGTAATTCCTTGAATTTACCATATTTCTCATGCTTCCATGTCTTTGGTAATGGCTTCTCTTTCTACCGTGACCATGGAATCACTAGATCAATGTTTTCTAAGACCAAATTTCACTCCAAAAATTAGGCAAAACAAGCATTCTTCACATATTGATGGAAGTCTAAATTGCTATGACCTTCTTAGAAAAGTTAATTTGCCATGTGTATCAAGTCTTAAAAATGTTCATTGACCTATAATTCATTCACTATTCTAGCCAACAAATACTTCTTGAGTACTTACTATGGGCCAGGCATTTTTCTATGTGTTAGGGATACAGCAGATAGTATTAAACTTCCCCTTGTGAAGTTTCTATTTTGGTGAGGTTCAACAGACAACACACAAATATCCGATACCAATAAATGGTGAAAAGTGGAATGGAGAAAAATAGAGCAGGGACTAGTGATGAAATGCTTGGGACAGGGAAGAAACAGCATTTTTTTTTTTTTTAATAAGAGGTCAGAGATGGCCTTTGTGAGGTGACATCTTAGCAAAGACAAAGAACAAAGATTTGTACAAAAAATTTTTTCGTTAATGTATGAGGAAACTTTAATGACAAAGAGAAAATGCTAATTACAAACTAAATGCAAAGATCAAAAAACAAAATTTTATTTAACTGATTTTAACTATGCAAAACATACAAGGACTAAAAACAAACATTCCCAAATGTGAAGTGACTTTTCTAGGTGAGAGTTACAGGCTACTTATTTTTTCTTTCTGCGTTTTGAATGGGTATCTATAGTTCTAATCAGAAAGTAAGAATTCCCTCATCTTTAGCCTACTGTATCTTCTACAACATCCTGTCCTTCACACAGATGACCCATCTCTAATAGACTTCTAAAGAAAACAACTGTAGTTTTCAATGTACCTCTACTACTTAACAGCACCTCGTATTCACATCTAACTTCAGTAAGTATTTACTGGAACATATTTCCCAGGCACTGTGAGACTTTGGGATTTGACAGTGAACAAGGCAGAAAAAAATCTCTGTTCTATAGGGCTTATATTTTAACAAGAAAACAGATTTTTAAAAATTACCATGTGCTAAATGCTATGAAGCACACTAGGAAGGAGTGATAAGGAGAAAAACAGAGAAATGGTGAAAATTTACATAGGTAGTAGTGTCCTATCAATCCCATTTTACCACTTATTCAATGTATGACACAAATGAAATGGATTCAATATAACCTTCTTCAAAAAGTTGTAAAAATTCAATGTCCGTGAAAATATCTATACCAATGGTTAAGTGTCTTTATAGGTCAGAGGTATTTCCTGAAAGCTGAATGAACAAAGTGCTCAATAAACAAACAAGAGGAGCTTAGAACCACCACACTAGGAGGCTCTGTAAAAATCCTATAGAAGAGGCTTCTGAGTTAGGCATCAAAGATTAAGTATTTTCACCAGCCTGAGAAACAAAGCAAAAAACATGAGCATGCTGTCTTTACTGCTCTAGAGCTAATAAACATACGGAAAACAAAACAGTCCTACTTTTTGGCCCTGAGTTTTTTCAACTTACCAAGATCTCATTTCTACTTATCTTCTCCATAGAAAAAAGCAGAGTATGAATGGTGCTATCCTTTTTCCATTCAGATTCAAAATTTTAAGTCTGTGTTCTTTGACATCAGAAACAGCTCATTTTTCCTCCACCAGCCCCACTACCATCAACTGAATGTAGGCTGCTGTCATCTGAAACAGTATTTTGCAAACTTTATGTTGTGAGCCACTTACGGATGGGGAAATTAATTCAGTAGGTCAGATTTTTTTTTTTTTTTAAGAAAATGGAAAAGAGTGCATCAGATATAGTGAGGGTAAGAATAGTTTCATTAAGACTTTATTTCAGGGGGCGCCTGGGTGGCTCAGTGGGTTAAAGCCTCTGCTTTCAGCTCAGGTCATGATCTCAGGGTCCTGGAATCGAGCCCCACATCGGGCTCTCTGCTCAGCAGGAAGCCTGCTTCTCTCTCTCCTTCTCCCTCCGCTTGTGTTCCCTCTCTCGCTCTGTCTCTCTCTCTGTCAATTAAATAAAATCTTTAAAAAAAAAAAAAAGACTTTATTTCAGTTTAATCTCTGAGTGTGCTGAGTCATGATACAAAATGTATTTTCTTCTGGGGGATGCAAAGTTTGAAAATATGATATAAATATGACATAAAATAATGATTCTATTTTTTCCAGTAAAGTGGGTCAAATACATTTCTCTTTGAAAATTGATGGAAGTTAGGGTTTCTCTCACTAGAAAACATAAATTCACATTCATTCACATTACAAATGACAATATATGCTGAATTTCAAGGGGTTCATAAAACCTCTCATAGCCTTGAAGGTCTTCCAGTTAACCCTTCAGGTCAAATTTCAGCTACTGTTATTTCCAGAACATAAATTTAATATATATGACTGTGTACATGAAAAGCCCCTATTAGGCAAGAACCATCTTTGAATATACTTGAAGTGCCAAGAAAGCAAAACCATTAGTGGTCTGCACCCTTGATACTGCAACAGTATCTCAGGGCACTTACAGAATTGAAACATCCTTATTCTCCTGCTTCAGAACCATCAATGTCTCTATAACGGCCAAAGGATAAAGTTTCGGTCCTTCTCCTTTTATTTTTCTCAATATTTTTTAAGCCTCTGAAACATGACTGCCACTGTGGACAGAGAGTTTCTTTATAGTTTGACTTCATCTTCCCATTTTATCTCTTATCGCTCCCAAGAGGGGCCTCTCTTAGGGTCAAACTGGGATGTTCTTTATGCCTCAGTATACCATTCTAAGCTCCTCTTCCCTCCCTTAAATTCCACCTGACCTTTAACACTCAGTTCAAATTTTTAAAAAATCCAATCCTTTGAGATGAGTCCAGCATTTGTTGTGTATACTAAAGCAACTGATTAGAATTCACCAAGAGACTTTCATTAACTTTTTAATATGATATACAAAATTTCGGTAAAGATACATTTCCCCAGGGGTTTCATAAAAGATTTTAAGAAGCTGCAGAAGGGCCTATAAATTAGAAAAAGCTAACTATATTTATGACATTATTTATGCTGTTTGTCTTTACTATTCCCCAAGGGCAGGAATTATCCGCTTTGTGTGGCAAAAACACAAACAACATATCTCAGGAACGTCTGATGCCTTTGACTTGTGTCTCCCTCAAAACTCTTCCTAAAAGACTGAAATGCCCCTACAAAGAACATGAAATTTGTTACATTTATGTGCGATCCACCTTTTTTTTTTTCTTACGAGAAACGTCCGTCTTTAAGATCTACCAGCTGGACATACAAACAAAATTTCCAAAACAATCATTGTTACCATGCAACCACACAACGTTGTTCAAAAACATCCAAATCGAAGGCCTATTTACAACTTCCAGAGGTACCAAAACCCGAAAGGCCTTAATTTCCAGATTTTTTTTGCTTCTCCTTTCATTTGTTTGTTTAAACAGACCGACCTACTTAGTGAAGGTTATGAGACACCTTGGCAACATTTGTAACTCATGAAACGATTATGTGTAAGAGTTGCAGGCAGAGTTTCTTAACAAAAGAACTACTGGAAGTTCAGACATGCCCAGACCAGTAAGGACCCCGGGCCGTTCCATTTTCCCCAAAAGATACGGGTCCAAAGGCGGCGGCTGCTGTCGCCCTATTTGTCGTGAAAAGTCAAGGCCGCTGCTCCGTCCGTCCCGTGCAGGCACGAGAGTTAGCAAGCCAGCCTCAGGAAGGGACGGAGGCCTCGGCTCGTGGACGCTCGAGCCCACGGTGCGCCCCCCGAGCTCGGCCGCGGCGCGCGGCTCTCTGAGGCGGGGGAAGCTGCGGCGGCGGCACCGAGACGGAAGCTTTTCCTGTAGGTGAAAGGTCAGAGGCGCGGCAGGAGGTGCCGGGGGAGAGGATGCAGTGCGCGCCGCGCAGCTCGGCGGACTTGCCTCCCGCGCCCCGCCACGCTCCCCGCCCCGCGCTCCGGCCCCGGCTACTGCCTCAGCCTCTACCGGAGCCCCGCACGTTCGGCCCCGCCACTCCGGCCACTCTGCACGCTCCCGACCTAACCCGAGCAGCCTGCCGTCGCGCCGCCATACGGGCTGGCCCTGCCGGCCGCAGCCCGCAGGCTGTTGGGGAACCTGGGGGTGCGTCCGTTGGCAGTTGGGAGGAAGGGACACCCCGCCCACCGGCCCGGGCGCGGCCACGGCTGCTTTTCTCCCTACTGGGCACTTCTTACCGGCGCTTCTCCGACGAGCTACGTCCCGCGCCGGGCGTAGACCGGACAGTCCCGCTGTGGTGGCTGCTTGGGGTTCCGGGAAGAGACAGGTTGGAGAAAGCTCAAAGGAGTAGGGTAAAGAAAAGTGGGGGCAGGGAGCTTTCTGGGTTTGTGTATTTGGGGGGTCAGAGTTCGTGACCCCTCCCTCGGCTCTGCCGTACGTGCTCCCATCTGCGCCTGCGCATTACTGGTGGCGAAGCGGCGAGGAGGTCGTGACGTTCCCTGGGTGGAGGAATGAGAAAACCGAGCTTGTGAAGGGACACTGCCCCCTATCGGCTGGGAGGGAAACTGCCTTCCAGAGCGGCCATATCAAGGACTTCCAGAAGCCGCGTGCGCTTAGCATCCCTCTTTAAAGGAAGTTTTGAGATGTTTCAGATTCGAGTAATAGTAGATAACCTCATCAGTGTGGGGCCGATTGGTTTCTGACTTGTGGAAAATTGGGCTCTGTTTTAGGGTATCTCTTACCTTAAAGTTCATTAGAGGAGTTAACAAGTCGGGGTGGATCCCAATAAAATATTTAAAATTCCCTTAAAATAAAACAAGCTAGGGCAGAAGCCTCCACAGTCAGGCAACGATTTACTTATCAGCTCTTGTGGGTAAGTACATGTAGTGGCTAAATGGAGCAAGAATTATTATCACTTAGACTATAAACTTCTTTAAGGCTGGCCTTTTTGTCCAGTGGTGTATTGCCAAACATACAGGACAATGCCTAGTGGTCACTAAAGAGTCATGAAATGAAGAGGCATTGACAGAACATTATGATGGTGACCACTTGTGACACAGGTGTCCTGTGTGCAAACAAAGCACTGTGTGGTTTGGACTTTAAGATAAGGGGTCCTTGAAATTTCTTTAGTATTGATTGGCACTAGACAAGCAGCCCCAGATTCAGGCCAGAAACCAAGTCAGGAAAAACAAAGGTGCACTGGGAAGGAGAACATCTCCTCTGTCCTTTCCCTCTGGAACTAGGCAGCAGGACACAGAAAAATGGCATACAACAATCCCCAAGAAGGGGAATATGCTTTATGCCTCATTCTCTGAAAACCCCTCTGTGTGGTTCATCATTAAATATGTGACTCTAGAAAAATATATGACTTAAAAGACATCATCATACCAAAAGTAGATACAGTAAATTTATTTTCTACAAATATAATACATATTGACATTATTTACAATACTAGTAATTTTATTTATAAAGGATCTATATCTATATGGACAATAAGATACAAACTATTATCACTTTAAAAATGTTTCTAGAAATTCATGTTATTTAAAAAAACAATATAGTATTTCAAGATTGGTTCTTAACATGCTATGACCAACTCATATTAAAGAGAGTTGCCTCCTTTCATCTCCCCCGCCAAGGGAATTTGATACTGAGGCTTTCTAAAATTTTCTACTGCCTTTATCTTAAAATAAAATTAAGTCCTACTAGAAATTATCTCTTTTCTTAAAAGGGAAAGTCATAGATAAGATTCTCCTTTAGGCATGTGCACCCCAATGTTTATAGCAGCAACATCCACAAAAGCCAGACTATGGAAAGAGCCTAGATGAAAAGCCAGACTATGGAAAGAGCCTAGATGTCCATCAACAGATGTATGGATAAAGATGTGATGTATACACACACACACACACACACACACACACACACACACACACACAAGAATATTATGCAGCCATCAAAAAACCCTGACATCTTGCCATTTGCAACAATGTGGATGGAACTAGAGGCTATTATGCTAAGCGAAGTAAGTCAATCAGAGAAAGACAATTATCATATGATCTCACTGATAGGAAGAATTTGAGAAACAAGACAGAAGATCATAGGGAAAGGGAGGGAAAAATGAAACAAGATGAAACCAGAGAGGAAGACAAACCATAAGAAACTCTTAATCTTGGAAATAAACTGAGGGTTCCTGGAGGGGAGGGGGGGTGGAAGAGATGGGGTAGCTGGGGGATGGACATTGGGGAGGGTATGTGCTATGGGGAGTGCTGTGAATTGTAAGATTGATGAATCACAGACCTGTACCCCTGAAACAAGTAATACATTATATGTTAATTTTTAAAAAATATTTCCTTTGGAGAATATTAAATGTGGCACAGGCTCCAGAATATTTGTATATTGAAGGCACTTAAAAAAAGTAAAAATCAGAAGGGATCCATTTGGAGTAATTTAATTCACTAAATACTGAGTGTCCATAGCATGCAAGGTAGTCTGCCAGATACTGAGAAGTCATCTCAGAGTCTCAAGGACAAAATGGGATAGGCACCACAAAAAGTGTGTTTCCTAGCTAGAGGCTATGGAGACATAGAGAAAAGAAGACTAACTCTGGTCTGGAGGAATAAGGGAGGAGGAATAGGAGAGAAAAGGAACTAGGACCAACTATCACAGAAAGAAAAGTCTTGGATGCATAGGCAGAAATGGGTTGGGAAGAGGGTGAGAACAAAGAAGAAAGGTTGGGGTGCAGTTAGCTGGAGTGTGTGACACCTGAGGAAAAGTGTTCCATGCCAAGCCACTGGGAAACCAATGGAGGCTGCAAAGAGCAGGGATGAAACTAGGTTAGAGCTATGCTTTATAAGATAGCTCTGGCAGTGTTTGAAATGAGGCCACGCAAAGGCGGCATTGGAATTAGAAGAGAAGTTATTCTAATCATTGGGAAGAGGTAACAAGGACTTGAGCCAGGGTCTGTGCAATAACAGGAATGAAGATGGACCGAGTACAAGAGCAATAGCAGAGGGTCTTGTTGAGACTCGGAGGCAGATTCTGTAGCCTAGAATGGTGTTTTTCCATTACAGAGGAAAATAAATAGATCCAAAGGAACAGAAAATGAAGTCGTGTTAAGTTCAAAATGCTTAAGAAGGACTCAAGTAGATGTCCAACAGGTAGTTACAAATATGGCCTTGCAGGATGGTGGAAAGAGCAGATCTAAGTTATAATGAGGGCATGGTGGGGAGAGGGGCTGTGTCTGAGTTGCAAACAAGAATCCTGTCCTCACTTTCTATGCATTTCAACAATTATTTTCTCTTAAAAGACACAGGATAGGTATTTTGTGAGAAACAGATAACAGTATTTACCTTCAAGGCTTGTACGGTAGAACAAGAGAAATAGGATTTACCTCTCTGGAAATCCTAGTGATTCCATTTGACTGTAATGGATCTCAAACTTCAAAAATGGGAGTACAAATCGGTACATACTCCAAGACAGATCAACATATGCTGTGATAATATTTACATTTTACCTAAATTACTAAATAGCAGGCTTTCCCTATTTCTGGATATATCCTACCAACATCTGGTTAACAAAACTACACTTTAAAGTTTTCTTCTTCACTTACTTGTTTCATTACTGCTTTATATTAAAGTTGCTATGATGATCTCATTTTAAGGAACGCTACTACATACTCAAAGAATCAAGCTTTTGGTTGAAAGGAGAATTAAGGATCTTGGGCAAAGGACAATAGGATCATACTGGGTGTATTAGAGAATGGGAAAAGAGGTTGGGGAGAGGTTCAGAAATGTTAGATGATGCCTAAGATAACGTTCTTATTTTTCTAGGACTCTGATGGATCCTCTACATTTACAGCTGTCACAGCTACAGAGGAACCTAGCTTGGGGGAGCACACTAAGAATGCCAGCCTTCCTCCAGTTTAAGCTGGCATCTTTTATCAAGGTTACCTTTAGTGCCTTTTTGCTTAGCTTTACAACTGCTCTTCTTTCTCCTCCTTCTGAATAAAAGGAGAAACCTGAAAAGGGTGTGATGGAACACATGTATCAGTGTAATAAATAAAATATTCTTGGGATCCTGGTACTGTGTATATTTTCTCACAGAATGCACCTAGGTGGCTTAGTTGGTTAAGCTTCCTTCTCTTGATTTTTTTTTTTTAAGATTTTATTTATTTATATTAGAGAGAGAGAGAGAACATGAGAGGGGAGAAGGTCAGAGGGAGAAGCAGGCTCCCCGCAGGGCTGGGAGCCCGATATGGGACTCGATCCCGGGACTCTGGGATCATGACCTGAGCTGAAGGCAGTCGCTTAACCAACTGAGCCACCCAGGCGCCCCCCTTCTCTTGATTTTGGCTCAGGTCATAAACTCAGGGTCCTGAGATCAAGCCCCCTCTTGAGGGTCTGTGTTCAGCAGGGAGCCTGTTTAAGATTCTCCCTCTCCCTCTGCCCCCCCCAATCAAATGCACCCAATATCATTTTTTCCTCTACAATGTTAGCTGTCAAGAGATATATTTTTTACAGTAACTTTATAAAAAAACATACAGTTAGGTTTCTCAGCTGACATTAAATGAGCCAGGTTAAATAAATAATTGATCAGCTTTAATAAGTTATGAAGGATTGATGAGGGGAAAAGGAAAAGTAATAACATTCCACATTTAAAACATTTTTGGGGGGGGATGGCAATCTGATAGCTTCCTCAAAAGGCTATACGTATTTTATATTTTCAAAACCCTCCATGGGGTGAAGCCAATAGCCAGTACAATCATACATGTGTTTTTGTTGTTGTTGTTGTTTTTTAAAGATTTTATTTATTTGAGAGAGAGAGAGAGACCACAAGCAGGCAGAGAGGCAGGCAGAGAGAGAGAGAGGGAGAAGCAGGCTCCCTGCTGAGCAGAGAGCCCAATGCAGGGCTCGATCCCAGGACCCTGAGATCATAACCTGAGCTGAAGGCAGAAGCTTTAACCCACTGAGCCACCCAGGCGCCCCTCATACATGTGTTTTACATGTAATTAGAATTAACATTAGTTTGTGCAGTGTTTTT
>CM053611.1:88169689-88201274 GCA_028646535.1 Procyon lotor
TCAAATAACTTGTCCTTCGCAATATGCTAGATCCAAAGAAGAAGGAAACACTTTGTAAGGTATAACCTTGGTCTCCAAAAAGGATACACTAAAAACTGCAAGGATTTTAACATGGAAGCCTTATTTATGCTCTCTTGATTAAAATGAGTGAGCTGTTGGGGCGCCTGGGTGGCTCAGTCGTTAAGCGTCTGCCTTCGGCCCGGGTCAGATCCCAGGGGCCTGGGATCGAGCCCCGCATCGGGCTCTCTGCGCCGCGGGGAGCCTGCTTCTCCTGCTACCATTCCCTCCACTTGTGTTCCCTCTCTCGCTGTGTTTCTCTCTCTCAAATAAATAAAATCTTTAAAAAAAAAAAAAAAAATGAGTGAGCTGCAAAGAAGTATTAGTTTTCCTACTGTGACAGGAAGACTGGGGAGATAGCACGTGAGGATTGTGGGTGAGGGTGCAAAAGGGTTTAAAATGATCCCACAGCAAGAAACAGCCAGAAAAAACTACAGCAGCCAGCTTTAGATTTAGTTGAGACTCTGGTGCTGCAACAAACAACTTCAGAAAGGCACTCAGTAATTCTCTTGGCAATGGTATCACATTGAATTAGGAAATACACTATATAAAAGCAGAAAAGAAAACTCTCATGTCCTTTTGTGAAATAGTCTATGGATGACCTTGCCTTTTAAGATAATTTATTTTAGTTTAAGCTCAGTCAATAAATGTATATTATAAACATCAAGAATGACTTTAATCATAGTGTGAATTTCATTTTTCTTCTACTCATCAACAGTTTTATGTATAAAGCAGTTCACATGTTAAATAGTAAGTGCACCAGAATTATGAATATAAATCTTTCCTAATGAGGTGCATTTGGCAACTGGTTAAAGGAATGAAGGATTTGATTTAATTGCCAGGGAGAACATGACACAAAGTAGTATTAAATAACCTTTTAAAAATGAATACCATTTCAGTTAACACTGGTTTAGAATCCGTGCTTTTATGGTATGGTAATTCCAGTTCATTTTTTAAAGCGCAGTATTATAGGGAACGGAACATTCTTTTTAGATGCAAACACCACCACCGAATTGGGCTCAGAACACTTACAATAGCAAAGGATATTGTGTAATATAATGCTTGCTGTATTTTGCTTTTTTAAAATAATAATACATTTATGTTTCTGTTGAAGTGGTAGCTTTAAAAAAAGGATTAAACTTAATACAAAGACTTGTGTTCCTCTGCAAATGAAAACATCTTCTTTCCCACTCAGCTCAGTTCAATGAGGATTTTCACATTCCATCCCTTTGCTCTAATTCCTTGATGATGTAACATTATCTCATGCCAAAAGAGGTACAATAGAAATACTCTAGATAATTTACTGGAATTTCATTTCACAGTTACTGAGGTAGGAGTTGGCCGTGTGTTTTTCCATTAAAAGATACAAAAATCCATCTAAGTTTATTGATTCAAAAACATAACATTTTTTTCATCAGCAGTTTTATAAGTAATTTCTAAACCAAACACTGTATGGAAATTTGCTCCTTGATGGGTGTTTTTTATTTACAAAGACTTACCTCAAGTAAGAATGTTACAATGTAACACTACAAAACACATTGAGAAATCTGTGTCACAAACCATTAATACAGTATACAATATTAAGATAAGTTTTCTGGTTTCTAAAGAAAAGGTACTTTAGAATTCAGTGTGAATCTCAGAAATAATTCTGACCATTAAGTAAACATCAAAATTTTAATAAATAACATACACGAAAAAACAAACATTAAAAAAAATTACCTTATACCTAACAAAATAATTCATAATATTTGATGAAGATTTTGGCTGGATTTATCTTGGCAGTGTTCATTTATATAAAATTTTTGTACTGCATTTACTCCATTCTGATGAAATTCCACCCATTTGGAATCACAGAAGGGATGAAACCAATATCGCTACAATATTGTGCCTTCCTGAAATGCTTCTATCCACCTATTGGCAAGAGAAATTTGTTAGATTTGTAAAATGCAATCCTCTGATAGATGTTAAGACAATATACATCACAGCGTGCCTGTGAATCCAATCACTCTAGCAATATATTTCAGAAGTTTCCTATACTAAATTAAAATTCTATGAATATGAAAGTGTCCTTTACTTAGTAATATGACCAAAAATTTGGCCTGAAAATTGCATCTTTTATGTCCATGAGTCGTGAGGAAGGGGCCATTTCATGTAAAAGCTCTATGAAGTCCTGATGATTCCATATGATTGGTTTGGGAAATGAATACAATGGACAAGGCTTTTATTTCAACCCCCTTTCTGCTTTTAGGAACACCAGTTTTCTCTCTGTGTCCTCTCTCTTTTTGTTTTTTTTAAAGATTTTATTATTTGACAGAAACACAGCGAGAGAGGGAACACAAGCAGAGGGAATGGAGTGGGAGAAGCAGGCTTCCTGCCGAGCAGGGTGCCCGATGCGGGGCTTGATCCCAGGACTCTGGGATCATGACCTGAGCCAAAGGCAGACACTTAACGACTGAGCCACCCAGTCGCCCCCTCTCTGTCTCCTCCCTTAACTCTCTGGGCATCCATAGTCCAGACCAGTTTTAATATTTTCAATGAAAGAGAATCTAACATCTGATCTACTTCAGTTGATCAAAATTTTGCATGCAATATGAAGTGTATTAAAAAAAATTGTCTCAGGGGCGCCTGGGTGGCTCAGTCGTTCAGCTTCTGCCTTTGGCCCAGGTCAGATCCCAGGGTCTTGGGATCGAGCCCCGCATCGGGCTCCCTGCTCCTCGGGAAGCCTGCTTCTCCCGCTACCATTCCCTCTGCTTGTGTTTCCTCTCTCGCTGTGTTTCTCGCTGTCAAATAAATAAAATCTTTAAAAAAAAAAAAAAAAATTGTCTCAGAGTTTCACAGAAGTCTTTCCAAAAGTCATTAGTCTCAAAGCTTTATCTGACAATACCCACAGCTGCAATTATTCAGAAAACACTTGGAGGTAGTCTTTTTTGTACCTCCCTAGCATTGTAATTGCTTCTGAACTTAGTATGAACATTTGAAACCACTCAACTTAATTAGTAAACATAGCCTATAACAGATTTAGCTCAAATTTCAAGGATAGAATTTTCAAAAATTTAAATGCAAATAGCAAAAATTATAATACAAAAGTCTTTTAAAAAGCTAAAATTTCCACAGAAATTAATACATTTTAATATTCTGTAATTTGTAAAAACACTTCCGTGATATTAGTGACTTCAAAAAGAAACTTATAATTTTGCCTGTATTAATTCTAAATTACAAGCAAGCAGATTTCCTTCACTCAACTACATTCAATCATATTGCAGGTTTTTCTACCTTGTCAACTTAATGATATAAACAAAAGATATATATTCAGAAGAAATAATTTTTATGAATTTGATGACAAATACAAATAAAAATCATGAGAAATATAATTTCTAACAGAATATTAGAATAATTACTCTTATCCAAGATAATTTCTACAGAAAAAATAGTTAAGTGACATAATTTTAAATAGTCTTCAGTTCAATTGAAAAAGAATTATTCGGGGGCACCTGGGTGGCTCAGTGGGTTAAAGCCTCTGCCTTCAGCTCAGGTCATGATCTCAGGGTCCTGGGATCAAGCCCCGCATCGGGCTCTCTGCTCAGCGGGGAGCCTGCTTCCCCCTCTCCCTCTGCCTGCCTCTCTGCCTACTTGTGATCTCTCTCTCTTTCTGTCAAATAAATAAATAAAATCTTAAAAAAAAAAAAAGAAAAAGAATTATTCGGAGTTATAGATACACACTAGATATCCTAATATAGAATGAAAAAAAAGTCTTACAGAGTATCTGTCACACTGTACCTGATTAATATTCAGGAACATATAATTCTGGCACATTAATTCTAACTGCCTTAAGAAAAGACAAGCCTTGTTTACTTAAGGCATTCTTTTTTATCTGCGTGCACGTTTTAAGCCTTTGAGAACACATGAGCACTAAGCTCTCTTAGTGGAAACAAAAACGTGTAACTTGTGAGGCCACAGTAAAAATCACATGAAGATCCAGTGAAAGGTAAACTGCACTGTTTTGTTTACAAAGGACCTGAATTTCACAGAGATAGGCTTCTCTATGTTAAACAACCTTATGACATCAAAATAAATATTCTCGTCGGAATTTTGAAGAGACTGTTTAAAAAAGCTTTTACCATCTAAAATGATATCCATTTCCTTCCACTCAGTTATTGGGAACAGCATGGGAGCCTCTTAATGTGTTCGACCCTTTTCCCCAAGAAGTAAGTTAGCAAGCAGCTGTTTAAACTCCCGCTGTTCCACGGCACAATCGAATCACTGGATTGCCAAAGTCCTGGAATGTTTTAAGAGACGATCCTTCCCCTCATTGCAGGAGAGGTCAAATGCCTCCGCTTCCTTTCCTTTCAGCAGAGCAGCTTCATGCTGCTTCCTCAAAGGTCATGTAGAGACAAAATATTTTGGACAGAACTACCTATTTTCTTTTCCCGTCTGCCTCCTGAAAATATTCCAGATCCTCTTGTCTGTCCTTAAAACAGTTCTAAAGACTTTGAAAAATATGTTAACTCTAACTAATTTGGATCTCTGATTTAAATTCTTAATTGTCCCCACACATGAAAGTAGGTTATTTTAAAATCAATCCCGTGACAACTTGAAACTCATGTATAAAAGAAAAATATGTCTAAATTACTTACTTCTGAGCTGAGTGAGCATCATCCGCTTTGAACACATAAAATAACATATTTTTGTGTAGTAACTGGAACACTCTGGACTCTGAGTTCTCATCTTTGACTTGAGCGACAGTGAATCCTAGTAAAGGCTGACTCTCCAAAGCTGCCACGTCCTAATTTAAAAAGACACAAAGGGACATGGGATGTTAAATTGATAACAAAATTCAGATTTCCAAACCCTTGAACTGTATAGCTATAATTTAATTTTATATACACACATATAAAACAATGACAATTCTTTACTTTTCATTTTCATTTATTCAACAATATTAAGCTGACCACTTCCCACCTACCTCATGAGCCAGACACTGTGCTACAGTTTTCAGTGTGTTCACATCCATTGAGTATTACATACTTCCCTATAACCATGTGAGGTAGGTAATTATATTACTTTCAATTTATGGATGCAGAAAACAAGCTCAGGAAGTGATTAACCCTGTCCCACTAAGGAAAAGCTTGGCTCCTAGAGCAGTGGTTTTTATAGGATGTTATTGGAACACAGGGTGATCAGACAGTCGAAAAGGTACTATTAGAGCAAAAAGCCAGGCACTGTTTATAACCCAAACAAAGTATCTTATCTAAGCTTGAGGCCTCATCAGTATAATCTGGGGATAGTCAAGGGAGTGTCAACCCAGAGAGCTTGGCAGAAAGGATAAGAACCTTTGCCTTTAGCGAAGTTCTTAGTACTCATATGACATCAAAAAAAGTTATATTTTAATATTACGGAAAATTCCTAACATATTTGAGTAAGAGCTCTAGGACACTGTTGACATTAAAAATCACAGCAACAACATCTTCCCCTCCAAAACCAAAGCAAAGCAAAAAAATACACAAAACAAATAGATTAAACAGGTACTGTAATTATTTCCAATTGGCATTATAAAACCAGACCCCACAATTATTCATCTTTAGATTTCAGATCTTACCTCACTTGCAGCATATGTATACAGCACTTTATTTTTTATGACAAACCACAAGTGTTTCCAAGGTTTTTTATTGCCCTTTGATCTGTACAAGTAGCCACTCATGGAAGAATCTTCTGTGTTTGCTGATACCTACATAAGCAAACCCATATACTTTAATGGTTTTTAAACAAACAAAAGGTAAAGTAACAAATTGCTTTTGATCACTGGTGCTGAGAGTAATGACCATAATAATGTTTCAGAATGAAATTGTTTATTTTCAAAGCCTGCTACTATGGGGCGCCTCGGTGGCTCAGTCAGTTAAGCATCTGCCTTCAGCTCAGGTCATGATCCCAGGATCCTGGGATGGAGCCCTGTGTCGGGCTCCCAGCTCAGCAGAGAGCCTGCTTGTCCCTCTCCCTCTGCTTGTGCTCTCTCTCCCTCTCTCTCAAATAAATAAAAAAGAAAATCTTAAAAAAAAAAAAAACCAGAAATAAAAACAACAAAGTCTGCTACTATACAAATTGAATACTGCCATTTCCACAGGCATAAAATACCCTTCTGTTTAAAAGCAATTCCAGCATTGAGGCACTCGGGTGGCTCAGTCAGTTAAGCATCCAACTCTTGATTTTGGCTCAGGTTATAATCTCAGGACTCTGCACTGGATGTGTAGCCTGCTTAAGATTCTCTGCCCTTTTCTACTACTTCTCTTAAAAATAAATAAATAAATAAAAGCATTCCAGCATTCTGCCTGGTTTAATTGAGCTTGCATGTACGTATTTCTTTGTGGTGTCACTGATATTTTCTGGGTTGCCAGAGTAAGAAATATAATTCTAAAGATCAGAAATGCTTTTTGAAAGTTGCATTTTTGGGACTGTATATGTTGTTTACTGTTTTTCATATTTTGCAATATTAGGGAAAATTACTTAAACTCTTAACTCTTCCTGAAATAATTTTTTGGAATTTTAATTTAAACTATTAACAGGGGTGGTGCCTGGGTGGCTCAGTCATTAAGCGTCTGCCTTCGGCTCAGGTCATGATCCCGGGTTCCTGAGATGAGCCCTACATTGGGCTCCCTGCTCGGTGGGAAGCCTGCTTCTCCCTCTCCCACTATCCCTGCTTATGTTCCCTCTCACTTTGTCTCTCTCTGTCAAATAAATAAAACCTTTAAAAAACCCCCACAAAACTAGAGGTGAATGGAAAATTCAATTATGGTGATTTTAAGGGTTAGTTTCTGATCCCCAAATTTTGTTCTGAGAGAAGCTTATTTTGTTTCATAAAAGGATGAAAATGTCTTAATCTAGTAAGCTCTGAATGATTATAATCTGGCAGTTGAAACTTCTCTCTTTTCAACACAGAACAACAGAATTAAAAAGCCAAGTTTAGGAATTGTGTTATTAGTAGAATGGTGAATAGACTTTGTTTTTTAAGATTTATTTATTTTAGGAAGAGTGTGCTCAACGAGTGAGTGAATGCATGTGGGGGGGGGGGGCAGTGGGGCAGAGGGAAAGGGAGAGAATCCTCAGATTCCCTGCTGAGCTGAGGAGCCTGATTCGGGGCTCTATCCCAGGGCACTGAGATCAGGACCTGAGCCGAAATCAAGAGTCAGCCAGCTGCTCAACCAACTGACCCAGCCAGGTGCCCCTAGAGTGGTGAACAGATTTTTAAGGTAGTTCCCCATGAGCCTTGCCTCTGATAATCACACTACTATATGGTATCCTCCCCCTTGTGTATGGGGAGGACCTGTAACTTCCTCCTAACCAACGGAATATGGGGCAGATGATGGCATGTCACTCCCATGATTATGTTACGTTCTATAAAACTCCATATTGCTAGTAGATGGGCTCTAGAGACTTTCTCCCCTGGTTTTGAAAAAGTAGTTGTCTTGGGAGGCTTGTGTGCCATGGAGTTGAGGGCAAACTCCAGGCAAAAGCCAGCAAGAGGCCAGGGCCCTCAGTTTCATAACTGAAAGGAAATGAATTTTGCTAACAACCTGAGTGAACTTGGAAGTATACTCCTCCCTAGTTACCCCTGCAATGAGAACTCAACATTGGCCAACATCTTGACTGCGGTCCTGCAGAAATCCCAGCTAAGCAGTGACTGGACTCCTGGGATAATCAATATTTGTTGTTCTAAGACACTAAGGTTGTGGTAATTTGTTATGGGGCAAAAGAAAACAAATACAGGATACAGGTGGATTCTATGAATTTTAAAAGTCTACCTTTAATCATGTGTTCATTATATTAATTTCTTAAGTTTTATGAGAAGGATGATATATTACTGTCTAGTGAAAAATTTAATATCATGTTAAATTAGAAATATGTGTTAAGTGCAGGTAAATTTATATGAAGTGACACTCTTGTAGAAGAAAATGATTTTTTTTAATCAGAATGTTTACATTCAAATGAGAGTTTGCTTAAAATGTACTTACACTGAGATACTACTATGTTATTATGTTACATGTTACTGTCATTAATCAAAATATTTTGTATGTTCCTCTTTTGAAATATTCTTAACTTAGTTGATTAACTGTAAAATAGTATCAGTCACAATACTGGATAGTCATGCATAGTCCTCTATTATCTTTTTTAAGAAAAGATTTTATTTATTTATTTATTTATAGAGAGCACAAGCAGGGGGAGGGGTACAGGGAGAGGGAGAGAGAATCTCAGTGTGAGACCTGACACAGGGCTTGATCCCGACCTGGAAATCATGAGCTGAGCTGAAATCAAGAGTTGGACACTTAACCATCCTGGTGCCCCTGTCCTCTATTATCTCTTTAAAAATAAAATTGGTCTTAAGCAGCTTAATCACATGAGTCACAAAACTTCCCTTCCAGTGATTTATTATTTAAAATATAAATCAAGTCTAACTCAAGAGACATAGCTTGCCATTACTGAGTGTATTGAGGCTCTGAATGGAATCCTAAAAACAAGGGGTTTCTAAAAATGTACTGGACATTACTGGAATAAAAACACAACTTGCCAATTCCTTAAAAAGTTAAACCTAAATTACCATATGACCAGGCAATCATACTCCTAGGTATATTATTAAGACAAATGTTCACATGGTAATATGTTCACATACATTTATAGCCCCATTATTCATAATAACCCAAAGGCAGAAACAACTCAGATGTCCATCAACAGATGGATGGATAAATGGTGGTATATACATACAATGGAGTATTATTCACATATAAAAAGAAATAAAGTACTGATACGTGCTATAACTTAAGTGAACCTCTAAAATAATGTGAGAAATGAAAATAGCCAGACACAAAAAGTCATGTATTATATGATCTCTTTTATTTTTTAAAAGATTTTATTTATTTATTTGGGAGGGAGAGAGCGAGTGCACAAGTTGGAGGGGAGGGGCTGAGGGAGAGAGAGGGGCAGACTCCCCATTGAGGAGTGAACCCCAATGCTGGGCTTGATCCCAGGACCCTGAGATCATGACCAAAGGTAGACACTTAACCAACTGAACCACTCAGGTGCCCTCGTATGTCTGTGTGTGTTTATTTATTTTTATTTTTAAAAGATTTTATTTATTTATGATAGAGATAGCAAGAGCAGGAACACAAGCAGAGAGGAGCGGCAGAAGGAGAAGCAGGCTCTCTGCTGAGCCCGAAGCCCGATATGGGGTCCAACCCCAGGACACTGGCATCATGACCTGAGCTGAAGGCAGATGCTTAATGACTGAGCCACCCTGGAGCCCCTATATATTTTTAAAAGAAAACTCTACACCAAATGTGGGGCTCAAACTTAGGACCCCAAGATCAAAAGTCACATGCTCCACCCACTGAGCTGGCAGGGCACCCTTGAATTGTATCCTTTAAATAGTTAATTATAAGTTACATGAATTTCACCTCAATTACAAATAAAAAGACAAAAACCACAGCTTTCCAAGTAGAAAACTTTTACTTTTATAGTACTTGACCAGATAAATTATTTTTCCCAGTCTGGTTGCAAAGGAGAAAGCAGTGGTTCTCAAAATTTAGTATTCTTCTGAATCACACAGAATGCTTGCTAAAGTTTCTGATTCTGTAGACTTTGGGTGGGGCCTCGGAATTTCCATTTCTAGTAAATTCTCAGGTGATGCTGATGTGCTGCTTTGGAGGACACTTTGAGAGCCAGTGGAGCAAAGGAAGAGATGGTTGCAGTCAGGAAGGAGAGATCTGACAGTGGAAGTTCTATTTGTGTGGCTGAATGGAAAGATGTACAAAATGCAACTGGAGTCGGGCTGGGTCTAGTCTAGACTAGAAATAGTTCTGTAACTAGCCTTGTGGAGATTAGACTGACGAGAAGAGCAAATTTAAGAATTATATTTATAAACTGTGACATTAGCATGGAGAGGCGAATAATTATAGAAAACTGAAAACTATTTCCATTGGTTAAGAACCTTAAAAGTTCTGAAAGTCACTTTAGATTCAGGAACTGGGTGACAGAAGAGACAGTTCAGAGTACTAAATTGGCTCAATCAGTTTAAGAAACTTGGCAATTAAAACTTTATGTCCTCTTATTACTATTCTATGAGACTGGCTATATGGATCATTTCCTAGTGTTTTAATGGCCATGATGGAATACACTCAACTTCACATAAAGAACACAATCTTTTTAGAGTTGTTTGCTTCTGTTTGCCACAGTAGAACACTTCTAGAGTAACCAAGTAAGAGAACAAAATTTAAAACTCTGCTGGCCACAAAACTGGTTACAGGTGCAACTAATTAATAAACTAATAAAAAGGGAGGTGGCCCAGGGGCACCTGGGTGGCTCAGTGGGTTAATCAGCTCCTTTGGCTTAGGTCATGATCCCAGAGTCCTGGGATCGAGCCCCACATCGGGGTCCTTGCTCAGTGGGGACCTGCTTCTCCCCTGCCTACTCCCCTGCTTGTGCTCTCTCTCTTTGTCAAATAAAAAAATAAAATCTTAAAAAAAAAAATTAAAACAAAACAAAACAAGAAAACGGAGGTAGCCTAGATAGGCAGTGCCCTATGTTAACCTGGCTGACTGAACATTTGAATCCGAGGAGATGGGCTAGGGTACCGGTGATGCCTGTGGATCACGCCATTGGCACTTCTAACTGTGCAGACTATCCTAACCTTTTAAATTTTTCTTTTAAGTTGAAAGGAAAGATAATATCAGTGCAGCCATCTATAGCCAACCAATACTTACAAGTAACAGACTGTGCAGATTAGTAAGTGCTAATAAAGTACCCCCAATTCTAGACTTCTTCCCTCTGGCATGGGGTCTCCTCAAAGTAATTTTAAAAATTCCCATCTGTAGAGACACCTTGGTGGCTCAGTCAGTTAAGTGTCTGCTTTTGGATCAGGTCATGATCTCAGGGTCCTGGGATCAGATCAGGTGCTGCAGCGGGCTCCTTCCTCAGAGGGAAGCCTGCTTCTCCCTCTGCCTGCTACTTCTCCTGCATATGCTCTCTCTTTCCCTTTCTCTTTCTTTGACAAATAAAAATCTTTAAAAAAATTCATGTATGTCTAAATTATCTTTATTTGCTACCATTGCTATAAAATGTTCTCCAAACCTTTCAACTACCAGTTTCTTTTCTTTTTTTTTTTTTAATTAATTTTTATTAACATATAATGTATTATTTGCCCCAGGGTACATGTCTGTGAATCTTCGATCAACTACCAGTTTCTGAATGACTCAGGTCATAAGGGAGACCAAGCAAGAGAGTGCGCCATCAGCCACATCTAGCGCCAGTTTTAAAATGCATGTCTTAATAGTAGTGGGAAATGACATCTTCCTTTATTGGAAGAAAAACAGTATATTATGTGCATATGAATAATTCAGCTTATATCAGGTTGCAAGTTTAATGGAAACACTTACTTCTTTGAGAGCAGCTGGGATCTTTTTCTGTTTCCTCCCTGATGGAATACTATGTAAGACTGATGATAAGGCACTTGAAGGAGATTTGTGATTTCCGGGAGATCCAACCTTGGGAGAATGCTGGTGATCTAAAACAAATCAGGTGCACTTATGTAGCCAGTGGTAAGCATTTTACAAGTCAATTTAATTCAGATCAATAAACACTGTTACATAAAATATCTATGGAAGGATACTTGAGAAACTGATGATACTGAGACCCCGGGAAAAAAGATGGATGGCTGGAAACTGAGTGGGAGAAAGACTTTCCACTGTCTATGATTTTATGCTTTTTCAGTTGTAAACCACGAAAAAGGTTGACCCTTTTTTTGTGCCTTCAGGATAATGAAACACGTTAATGTACCACCAGTTTTAAATAAATTATATAAACTTCCCTCCTGACTTAAAAAAAAACAAACCCACTAACAGAATCATTTAGTGCCTAGATATATGATGGAATAAAAATATTATAATGAGCAAAGTATTAGAAAAGGGGTTCTAAGACAAGATCAGGAAACCACTAATTTTGAGTGCAGGGATTAGGGGAAAGCTGGGGAGAGAGTAAGATATTTGAGTTGGCCATTAAGGTATAACAGGAATTTGCCAAGTCAAAAAGAGGAAGACGAACACTCCATGAAGAGAGGTCAGCATAAGCAAAAGCAGAGGTATGAAATTAGATCATCTATTTGGAGAATAATAAGGCTGAGGAAAAAAGGCTGGTTCTAAGGAATGTGGACTGTTGTTTAAGCCGTAGGAAACCAAAGGTCTTTTAGGCTGGGAAATGACAGGAGCAGATTGAATTTAGGAGAAAAAAAATCTGGCAGTAGAAAGGAGAAAGGATTTGCAGCAGAAAACCTGTTGGGAAACTGTGAGAATAGTCCTGATAAAAGATGGGGGCTGAGATGAAGAAATCAAGAGAAAGGTCTTTGAGGATAAATTAGTCAAGATTTACTGACTAAAATTGGTGTGGGTGATGAGAAAGAGGATTTTAAAATGTTTAAATGTTCAATGTTTAAGCCTATATGATATACCCAGAGAACAAAGGGAGGAACAAAAAGACCAGTGAAGGATTAGATTAATGTGTCTTCTTGGACAACATATGTAACAGTTATTATTGCTCTATAAATAATGGATCCTGAAATAGCATGCCATCTACTTTATTCACTGAGACATTCTCATTTGCTGATGGAAAGGTATTCTTTGTGGAAATGAAGGACAACCTTTTTGAAATTCAGATCCTATATATAGGTTCAGGAATTGAATGAAAACTCTCTTCCCAAAATATAGACCTGAGCAGTCCTGCTAGCTGCATTCATCTTAACTGTAGGGATGGATACCTACAAATAATGAGCAGGCAGATATGATTTATCATTTTACATTTGGTGAAAAGCTGAACATTTAGATATACCACCAAATCAGTCCAAGTGATTAGAAATAGGCTAACAAAGGGCCACCCAGTCTATGGCCATAGAGACAGATAAACATGATTTGTAAAGAGCACACAGCTGTGAAACTGGAAACTTCAAAATTACTTGAAAGTTAAAGTTCCCAAAAAAAAAAAAAAAGAAAGTTAAAGTTCCCTTGTAACTGTTTTAAAGCATTTTATCCTGTAATTACATTTCTACAATTAGTAGCCTATGCATTAAGAAAGCTTAATTAAATTATGAAAGTGAAATTCTTAATATTTTGAGATGAGTATCACCAATCATATCGCTAATGAACCTAAGAGGATTCTTGCTGAAGTTGTTTGAAAACATCTGGGAATAAAGCAATTTGTTAAATCTTTACTTATTATTACCTAGTTTCTGCAGTTCTTGAAAACAATGTTCACATACTCTTGCTGGTTGATTTTTCAGGTAATCTAAACCATATTTATTTGATGAACAGGCTTGGCATACAATCTGAAAACACATTCGAATTATTTTATTTAGAATAACCTCAGTATCAAACCATTGAGTATGCTACAATAGATAATGCTGTCTACCTAAAGTGCTTGCAAAACCCTTTCTCAGTCACTCTCACTAACACCTCTGTGGAGTTCAGGCCTGTAGTGAACTCACACACAACACCACAATGGAAGATGAAGAGGCTACACACTACAACTGAGTGCTAACTCCATGAAATAAAATACTAAGAGCATTAATGTGTGTAAATTGTTTAGAACCATGGGTGGTGTGCACGAAGTCCACTGTTAGCTGTATTTATCATCATGGACATTGCCCATCACCATCGCTAGGTAACCATGACCAAGTCTGCTGCGCCTCTACCAAGCATCTGGCCCTCTACTAAATGCTCTCTAAACAGACCCCGTTTAATCTTCACAGCAACTCTTTGACGTCATCGTTACAATGCTCATTTGACTAATGAGGTCATGAAGGCCTGGACACATCACTGGCGATAATTTCAACACTGAAAGTACCTCTATTAAATACTTAGTATCTAGATAAAGGTAGTTTAAATAATTATCAGTCAATGTGGGAGTCTAGTTGTGAATTTTTTTTAATGAAAATTATCTATTATTGACATTCTACAATAACCTTGGTAGGTAGGGGTAAGTTTCCTGAAAAGATTGCCCTATGCCTAAATATTTAGAGAAAATATCATCCACGATTCAGTATCTTTTCTTCTCCCTGCCATGATTTACAGGAGGAAATATGCTTCCTCACTATGCACAGCCTGGAGCTATTAAAAATCACAAGAGAGATGGATGTCAACTTCTCCAACCTTCCCGCAGGCCCGGCAGTGGTGTCGTCTCCAGGTCAGAGTAAATTCACTTGTGCAGATCATACACATTGTGGCTCTGGTATCAGGGATCCAGATGGGAGCCTTTGATCCAAGAGGACTAACTTCCTCTTTATTTTCTGAGTCAGCCTGTGGAAGAACGACTTTTCATTACCTCCATGCATGGGATACTACAGAATCGAGCCATTTTTTGGTGGGGGGAGGGCAATGGCGGCTCACAATGCTGATGGTGTCATTAACGACGTGGTGGACTACTATACTTGTCATGTTCTCAGGATATTAAGATTAGCTATATCCTAATAATCCTTTGATGCAAAATTAACTTAAAAAGATGGTAGTGGCATCTGTGGTAGTGGCAATGACAGCTGATTAGTTTCTTCCTTAATTGTATTTCCCCAATTTTTTACAATGAAGTTTTACAACCAGAAAAAATATGAATGTGCTATATGTTATCACAGACTTGCAGTTAGACATTAACAGGATAGTTAGCTCTGAAATTATACCCACACATATATCTTTCTGTGAAACATATGTTGCTTTTCTAAACCCCTGGGAAAAGTTTCTTTAGGTTAAACACTGTTTGAAATGCACTGAAAACAAAACAAAACAAAAACAAAAACCAAGAAAGAAAAGACAATACCTCATCAAGACTCCTACTAGGACAGAATGTGATTCTTTTTTTGGCATACTCTTCTATTGATCTGGAAATCGCTTCTAGCCATTCATCCCTTTCTGTGGCAGAACTGTTGGGGGCAAAAGAAGGTTCCATCAACCAGATGTCAGCTTTTATTCTTTGCCTTTTTCTTCCTTCTTTTCCTCCTGCCATGGCAACAGATTCCACCACCCTCCCCAACAATGCTAGTCACAGGCAGGAGCTCTGAGGTTTGCAGGCACAAATAATCAGAGCAGGCATTTAAAGAACACATGGCATTTTAGCAAATACGATACTTCTTTTCTTTTCCTCAAAGTACTGCTTTATACTTTTGAAGTCTCTTAAATTTGGAAATTTTTTTGATTGGTTTAAGAGCTAGTCATAGTCAAATAAATAAATAAATAAACAAAATCTTAAAAAAAAAAAAAGGAACTAGTCATACAATGAATAATTATGGCTATTTACATAACCAAGGACTTTCCTGATATAACCATAGAATTTAAAAATATTCCAAGGAATCAAGCTTCAAATTCAAATTTAAATGTGGAATATTAATTATTTTTAGGTTATTAAATGTCACTAAAATTTTCTAGAAAGGGCACTGGAATAAAGGAGACCTATATTTGGCTTCACAAACAGACGTTTAGGGAGTGGATAACAAAGGAGGCTGCAGTTGTTGTTACAGGGTCCCCCAGCCTATCCATCCCATAGTGCTACCCTCAGGCCATCAGGAGCTACAGGATTCAAATCAAGACAGAGATGGGCCAAAGAGGGGGAAAGCCTGCTCAGAAAAGGCATTCTTGTTCCGCTTTATTGCAACCACACCTCCTCCAAAAAAACTCTGGTGATTTCAAATCATTACTGGTATCAGCACATTTAGTTTTGAATACTTAAGAGAGGAACATTTTAGGTAGTGTGTGTGTGTGTGTGTGTGTGTGTGTGTAGACAGAATTTAATAATCTCTCATAATAAAGTAAAATCTATCATAATAATGGGAATGTGATTGTGTAAGGAAATGTCTATTTGTTTTAGAAAGGCATATGAAAGTACGTAGGAGTAAAATGACCTGATTATCTGCGATTTGTTTTGAAATACTTGAGAAAAAAATATTTGTGGCAGAATCTTGGTTAAGTTTTCAGTCTGGGTGATTGAATATACAGTTTCATTGTATTTTTCACTCTAATTCTAAGAATACTTGAACTTTTAAATGTTTTTATAATTAAAAATTCCATTATGCCTAGCGGTACGAACAGGCATATTTTGTTGTATTTTGATGAACGCAGAGCAGGTCAAGAGATACTGAAAAACCACTTGCCTTCCCCACAATAATTATAGTCAGAAATTTACCTTCCTGCTAAATGGTTTAGGTGCCAATCAGAATATGCACTCATATGTACAGTAAAAAGTAGAAATCCATTTTACAAATACTATTTTAAAACTAGTGTATTTCTCAAATTTTCATTATATACCGAGAATAAAATAAAATAGAACAGCTCTTATTTCTCTAGGCCAAATAAAACCCACCTCAGTTTCCTCTACTACTCTACCATTACTGTCCCAACTATTTGCCATTTAGTCAACAGTTACTACATGTCAGCTAACTGTGCTAAATGCTCTGCAAATGTCGTCACATCTCATTCTCAGAGCTACCCCACAGACTATATATTGGATCTTACACCCCCTTTCCCCAATACCATCACTATCACCAAACAGCACTGTTTACAGATAAGCAACCTGAGGATTTGAAATGTTAGACAATTTGTTTTAGACAATAGGCTACATGAGCTGGTATCAGACCCAAGTGTGGCTAAAGACTGAACTCTTCACCACCGTGTCATTCATCTCTGCTCTCTGAACTATGCTATGAGAATATATGCTCAAGCTTTCAAGTAAACATTCATAAAATAATGCTGTCCCTCCCTCTCTCTCCCTTTCCTCTACTTTTCAGTGGAAAAGATAAAAGAAAGCAGAGAGGCAGATGGTTAATTTGAGAATTGCCGTCTGATTTTTCTGGAGTCCTGGGAGCATGTGGAATGCGATTTGACTGTGCAAATCATGTCACATATGCTGTTCTTTCATTTAATCATTCCTGGCTCTCTCTTGTGTGGGGATCTGCCAAAACAATGTTTACCAGCTCTTGATAACACATTTCTCACAGACCACACACATTTGCCTGCAGTATTGAGTGGAGACATTCTAGGTCTTCTTTTGTAACACAGTTAGCAGAAGAGTCAGCACCTTTCTCAGTTAAACCCACTTAAAATAGAGTTAAACCAAGTATTCTTTTCTTTATGGAATGTGTGCATTACCCAGAAAGTAAATTTGTATTAAATAAGCCCCATTCTCCCACTGATTGGGATGCATTCCAAAAAACCTCCAATAGAAGGGATTTCTGGTATGTTAGATCTTGCGACACTATTTATTCCTTGTGTAACTGTGGAATGCTATTCTGAGGTCTAAAGGCCACATCACTTATTTCAATTCATCTGAGCTGCACTTAGTGAGAGCCTTCTGAGGGCCAGGTACTAAGCCATGAATCACACATACAAAACACACCACTTGTAAGGGCTCATATCTAATCGAGGTGAGACACAAAAGCAAGTAATTACTGCATGACACAATAAAAGTAAGGTATACGAGGAACAAAGAAGCAGTAAATTATGTTATTTAGGCAGCAGGGAAAGCTCTGCAGAGGGGATGAGTATGTTGACTAGAAGAACCAAGGAGTTCGACAGGGAACGTTGTAGTGTCTCTGTGCACCTGTGTTTTGGCCTCCTAGCTTCGGTTATCTTCTCTAAACTGATGACTCCCAAATATATGACAAGTCTGGGCTCCCTTCGAACCTCTAGATCCTTACAGGCACTGCCTCATTGACGGCTCCATTTTTTTTTCTTTAAGTAGGCTTCATGTCCCCAGCCTGGAGCCCAACTTGGGGTTTGAACTCATGACCCTGAGATCAAGACCCGAACTGAAATCAAGAGCTGGATGCTCAACCAACTGAGCCACCCAGGTGCCCCGATGGCTGCATTATTGATAGGCACCTCATATTGAATATGCACATCTGAAACTAAATTCCTGATTCTTCCCCTGATGCTGCTCCTCTCCTGGCATTTCCTATCACAGGGAATGGCACCACTACCCAGCACAGTGTACCAGTCAGAGACTTGCTCTTAATGCCTCTGGATCTCAACCCCATGTCCAATTAATCACCTCCTTTACCTCCCCTCTCAAACCATTTTCCACCTAGCAACCAACTTTTAAAAAGGCCAATCTGATCACGTCATTCCCTTGTACAAACCTTTCAGTGGTTTCCTGTGGCTCTTTGGCTCAAGACCAAAATCCACAAATTTTGCCTCAGCTTTTCCCTGTCCCTCCAGGCTTACCTTGGCTTTCCCTCTCAATCTCTATGTTCACACCATTCTGGTCTTTCAGTTCTTTGAATTTGCTATGCCCTTTCCACCTCAGGGACTTTGTCCATATTATTCCCAATGACCAGCAGCCTCTTCCTTTCCTCTTTGCCTTGTTATCCAACTCCTGCTTATCTTTTATTTATTTATTTTTTAAATATTTTATTTATTTATTTGACAGTGAGAGAGATCACAAGTAGGCAGAGAGGCAGGCAGAGAGAGAGGGGGAAGCAGGCTCCCTGCTGAGCAGAGAGCCCAACATGGGGCTTGATCCCAGGACCCTGAGATCATGACCTGAGCTGAAGGCAGAGGCTTTAACCCACTGAGCCACCCAGGCGCCCCCTACTTATCTTTTATTACTCAACTGACACAGCAGGTCTTTCAGGAAGCTATCCCTAACTGCCCTTTCTCCACTAAAGTTAGTTCAAGGTTCCTCATTCTACAGCCTCATAGCACCCGGTAGTTTTCCTTTGTACTACTTAATCACAATAGTAGTTGATTGTGTTGACATATTGCTAAGCCTATGTCTTCTCTAACAGAATGCAAGGTCAGGGAAGGAAGGGTCCTTTTATTTCTTCACATTATCCTGATGCCTGGTGCAATGCCTGGCCTATGGTAGACACTCCAAATTATTGAAGGAAGGGATGAATTCCAGGCGTAGGCAGCTGCCTGTGCAAAAGGCAGAAAGATGTGAGGGAGGCTGACATGCATGGAGAATAAGCAGATCCATGCTGGCGGAATATGCGATGCTCTGGTGGGGGTGGGGACAGAGAGAATGGATGGAAATCAGGCTGGTGAGGTAGATAGGACCCAGATCACAGGAGGCCTTCTCATCTCCTGCCTGCATGTTATACCATACCTACTCACTATGGTTGGTGGAGCTCAGAAGAAGAGCATGGTGCACTGGAGGCATTCAGTATGTGTCAGTTCCCTTTCCCCTTGGTAAATTTCCAAGGGAAACTCTCCTTTTATCAAGAGCTTTCCAGTTTTCTTGTTTTTCCTGCATAACCCAGGTTCAATCCACCAATAATCCTATTAACTCTACCTGATTCCAATCATTTCTTACCATTCTAGTCCAAGAGGGAATCATCTAGCCTCCTACCTGGTCTCCCAACTTCTACTCTACTCTCTGAATATTTATCTTCTGCAAAGAAGCCAGTGTGCTCTTTTAAAAATATACACGAGATCATACCAATTCTTAGCTTAAGACCCTCAGATGGCTTCCCATCACAAATAAAATTCCAATGACCTTACTAAGGTCTAAGAGGCTGATCTGGATATCCACATATTTACCTGGATGACAATGAAAGAAAAAAGGATTTACCATCATTTCCTCAATTATTTAATTGTTAATAAAATGGAATTTTGTTTTTACCAAAGCATATTTGATGAGAAAGAGAGAGAGCACAAGCAGGAGGAACAAGAGAGGGAGAAGCAGGCCCCCCTCTGAGCAGGGAGTCCGATGTGGAGCTTGATCCTAAGACCCTGGGATCATAACTTGAGCCAAAGGTAGATGCTTAACCAACTGAGCCATCCAGGCACCCAAAAATCACTTTCTTGATTTTAAGAACCAAGCGTTAAGTATCTGCCAGGAGCCTGATGCACAGAGACTTGATATTCCTTCTACTTTTGTTCAAACTACAAAAAAGGGGGTCTCAGTTCCAGGTGGCCAAGAGTTCAGCATCACTCTCCAAATTTTAATCTATAGGATGTTCCAGGTACCCCCCCAGAAACTGCTTGCTTTGGCAGGTAGTTGGTTTTTGACAAACACTGAACAAACCCTATTTGTCTTCTCTCATCCCAAGATCTGGTGTCAGGCAGCAGTGGCCATTCCATTTCAGAAGAGTGACAATGACCCAGGGGGCTGCTCTTGTCCTGATTATGGGAAGTCAGACATTTGGGTCTGAGTCCTTGACATCCATGGACACAGCCAATATTATAATGGTTGAAAGCATGACTTTCATTATCAGTTAAATCTCAAAAAGATGAGTTAACATCTCAGTTAAAATTTGAGCTCCATTGCCTATTAATTGTATAATCCCGGAGGTGTTATTTAACCTCTGAGTCTGCATTTCTTCTTATCTGAAAGGTCAAGACCACCTACTCTCCTAGTTATCATGGAAATTAAAAGAGAAAATGAATTACAAGTTCAGCATTGTGCCTGATGCCAGGTAATAAATGGCTCCAGTTAGGACTCTAGCTGCTACTAAGAATTCCAGTTGATTTTACTGGTATGGACACAGCTGGAAGCAGGCTGCCTGGGCCCAAATCCTGGCCCTGACACTTAATAGCTGGGTGGCTTTTTTCACCAATAAATGGATACAAAATTAGTAAACTCACCTTATTAGGTTTTTATGAAGACTTAATGAATGAAAACACAGAGAGTGCTTCGGATAGTGCCTGGCACAAAGTAAATGCTACGCAAGTGTTTGCTACTATTTTTATTACCTTAGGTTAGGCTTGAGAACTGACCAGATTTGATATCCCGATCCAGCAGTGAAGCATGCTGCGGCTGTTGGTATCTCTCCCTACACCAGCCAAATCCTGCCAAACATTCACTTCAGCTACTCGGTCAGTAACTCAGTAATGTACACGTATGAGTCATACAGCTTCTGGCTTCCTTGGCACTTGATTTAAATAATGGTAATATATTTTGATTTACACATAAGTTACTACAGGTTCCATTTTGAGGCAATGTGGTTTATCATAAATAACAACAGATTAAAAAGTAAAAAACTTCTATTTGTATCCTGTTTTTGCCAGCTATGTATCCTGAAGACAGAAATTTACTTTTTCTCTAACTCGGTCTTCCTCATTTTTAATGAGATGACACCTATCTTGTAGGTTTGTTATGACCTTTCAATGTTATGTGAAAACTTCCTAGTGAATTATAAAGCACTAGGTGTCTTTAAAGACATTAGGTGCCATTGTAAAAGATTTGAAGTATTCACTAAAAAAGGAAAAAAGATCAGCAAGGCACTTTTCAGCATTATTATTCTCTTCACAGGAATATTTTTATTTCTGTGCTTCAAACACTTTATTGGATCAGCAGTCAGACGTTTTACCTACATGGTAAACCAAGAATGAACTCCACGGTTTGGGGATCGAAAAGAAGGGGAAAAAATGTGTAAATCTAGTAGTTAACCTAAATGTAAAAAGTGCTGGAGATGTATGACCCTGTAATCCTGGCAAATGTTCACACATACAGATTTTAGAAATTTACCTGGCCGAGAGGATAAAGGAGCGTTCTACACTTTCAATCTTTAGTTCATTCTGATATGCTTCTTGGGTAGGTTTTCTGACCTTAAAGAAAGCAAAACAGTTTGAGCAAATTCAGCCTATTGCAAATCTCATCCCTGAAGGGTAGCTAACACTACTCAATGCCCTGGGGGCTGGGCTGTCCGCCACGACCAACCTTCATACTCAACTCTATCTACCATGACCCTCCCTCATCTGCTCTGTTTGCCAGAGTTAAATGCCTCTGTATACACAGGCCCAACTTTCCCACCTTCAGGCCTTTGCTCACACTACTCCCTCCACCTGGAATGCCTTCCCAGCATCTCAGTTTGGCCAAATGTGACCTGTTCTTGAAGGCTCGTGGCTCTTCCTCCAAAGGCCTCTCCAATTCTCCCTGTTTCCTAGCTGCGACTGATTCCTCCACCAGGTCCTACCGAAAGGGGCACACTCTTTATTTTCTGCGCTCCTCCTAATTCTTCTTTTTAAAAAAATTCTATTTATTTATTTGAGAAGGGGGTGGTAGGGGCAGAGAGGGAGAGAATACCAAGCAGACTCCACACTGAGCGTGGAGCCTGACTCTGGGCTCCATCTCACCACCCCGAGATCATGTACAAACTGAGCTGAAACTGAGATGCACGCTTAACTGACTGACCACCTAGGCGCCCCGGGACTCCCCAAAACATCATTGGTGCCTTCACAGTGATATTTATTACCGTCTGTTTTACAGGTATTCATGGGTGGTTTATTATCTTCCCAACTAGTTGCTGAGCTCCGTGGGGGGGTGGGGGAGACGGACTGAGCGGGGCAGAGACAAAAGCCATCATGATTCAACTCATCTCTGTATTCTTTACCAAATCTAATACCAAGTTTTGTTTATAGTTCTCAATAAATACCTCATGAATAAATGAATGTATGAGTGAACAAATGACTAACGAATGAATAAATGAACACATTAACAGTAACACAGGGAGAGAGAGAAAAGTCAAGGATGTAAGAAAGGCGATTATCTTAGGGCTTCATCTCTAAATACATTTGGGTTAAGAAAAGAAACATCTTCTAACAGACGCACAGACCTTCATCCCAGCCAACGAGAGCATATTGTTCAGTTTATACATCCCAGACTGCACTGGTGTTGTATACAGCAGGGCATCATTAAACTGAAAGTAGAAATATTTCATAGAATGAAGTAAAGCAAAAATGTCAGCTACCAAGACACTGATAAAGACACTGAAATAAAAGAAAAATATTACTTTCTTATTAAAAGTTCTCGGAATAAAAACACTTATGTCTGCATTACATAAACTATGACCACCCAGAATGCTTTTTTAGAATTATTATTAAAAAGGCAATTTCCAGAAAACGTCCTGTCTTTCCAAGTTCTGTAACATATATGTTTTCTGAATTCTAAGTCCCACTAAAGTATTACAATCTGACTAAATAATTGATTGAATCAACTTTTCTAAGGGAGAAGTGACATAAACTGAGTTCAAAAAGGAAATAATTTTCTGGTTCTGCATAAAAGACTTTGTTTCCGTTACTTGAAATGCAAGTAAGCAAGACAGTCAACCAAAGATCCCACTAAAACTCTCTGAATGTGTTAAGCTCATCTGTCATATACAAATGTCTCCTTCCATTAGGCAATCATCCCCTCCTTTGGCTCATCAGAAACACACACGGCCACTTACCAGGAAAAACACGCGGGGCTGCATGACTTTTCGAGATAGCTTCATCAGAGTTCCCTCTTTGAGAAAAACCTGATTCATCCAAACAAATGCCCATTTAGTCCCACCATGACACAATTACAATATACATATAATTTGTTTTTCAACTTTCTTTCCCCAGAATTTTCTTTGGAGGTAGGGCTGCGTGGACATAATTTCCATGTGACTTTTTACAGTCATGGTTTCTTCTTAAACCTTTTAAGGAGTTGGACAAGCCGGCAGATTTTCACAAATCCAGTACTGGTCCCAGGGGTACTATATGGTCTGAAATGTAATTGACTGAGCGTGTACTTGATCCTGAAGCTTAGCCAACATCCTGACAATTGCATTTTGTAATTTTGCTGAACTCATTCCCTAGGCCACTTTTGTGCTCTATAAGGAGCACAAAAATACCAATTTTCTCCCTCCTCTCATAATCCCCTCTTACGTTCAAGATCTTAAATGAAGTTGTCGTTAAAGCTGTGTGAGGTCAGTTAGTATTACACAATAAAATGATCCTATTTAATCAGATACTCTGTGGGGTCCCTTGCCATTCTAATTGAATTGGACTTTTTGTCACAGTGACTTAAGTCATGAATGTTTTGAAAGGATAGAATGAACTTAGTTGATCCAGAATGAGTCAGTGGAGAGTAACAACAACAATAACCTATTTTCATAACTGAAATGCAAAATAGCTACAAATTGCATTGCATTAAATTTGCAAAAGGCAGTCTAAAAACTTACGCGTCCAGGCTGCACTATTTCATGGTGTCCATTTAGGCTGTACTGAATCTGCATAAGCTTCTGAAAGTTGTCCTACAGAAAGAGAATATGTAGCATATGAAGGCCTGGGCCCCAGGTTCATCAGTAATGCCAGCCACTGAAATCAAGATACTTACTCCTTGCTTCATGGTGTCATTGGCGTGGTTGGCAACCTCTATAACGACAGCAAGGGCATCTAAAATGTGTAGAAACAGAAGGAACATCAGGTTAGTCCATTGGTTACAACATTAAGCAATTCTAGATGGCAAGATGGCGAATTTGTAGCAGCTGCCACTGGAGGAGCTTGGTTAACTCTGAGTAGGCAGAAATATGGACAATGAGGTCTGATGAGGGCAATAGCAAGGAAAAATAGGACTCATAAAAAAAAAATGAGCCTGAGAAAGACCCTAAGGAGACATTATAGGTGATATGTATCAACAGTATGAATGTCAGTCTTGCTTTGTGCTGAGCTTTGATTATCCTGTTGAAGTTTACAAGGATAAGGAGAGGACTTGACCTGGAAGTTAAGGACCATTCCAGTATGAACTGCCTTGGGAGAGAAGTACCCTGGGATAGGAAACCAGAACTATGAAAAGTGACAATTTAGAGGGTCAGGGCTTACCTGCCTTCTAATCCCAAGAGGGGAGAAATGCCACAAAGAAGCATACTAGGCCTGAGGAGATGACATGCATTACATTGTGAACTGACTCTTGGGTTTTGGGTCAGTCATGATCTTGGGCTCATGGGATTGAGCCCCAAGTTGGGCTCTGTGCTCAGCACAGAGTCTGCTTGTCCCTCTCCCTCTGCTCCTCCCCCCCCACTCATGCTGTCTCTCTGAAGAAAAAAAAAAAAAAAAAGGTGAAACATTTGCAAACAGAAGATGTTAGAGAAGTAGAAGTAAAATGATTAAGAGAAAAAATAAGAATCTCTACAAAATGGGTTAAAAACCTGTCCCATTTTATAATCTGAAAATATGAAGTATGCACACGAAGTGTGATCAAAATTCATAAAATTAATGGAGTGGACATGGATTTCTAATTAGAGCCAGGGATATACCTATTGCATTTGAAAGAGATACTTTGGGGATAAACAGAAAGAAACACGGCTATCTTGAACAGAATTAATCCGTGTATATGCATGTATGTATATGTAAAAGAGAAAGACACACATACACAGTGAATTAACCTATGAATATCAGTGAGTCCCCTGTATGGAAGTTTTCCTTTAAGTGCTACTACGGGTTAAGGGTAGAAGGTGGTAAGACAATTGTCCAGCATTAAACAGTCCCAGAATATGCCATTTTAGACCTTATCCCTGATTTGTAGAGTTTGATCACTTCATAGACTCATGATTTTTTTTTTCTTAAAGATTTTATTTATTTGACAGAGAGAAACACAGCGAGAGAGGGAACACAAGCAGAGGGAATGGAAGCAGGAGAAGCAGGCCTCCTGCTGAGCAGGGAGCCTGATGCGGGGCTCGATCCCAGGACCCTGGGATCATGACCCAAGCTGAAGGCAGATGCTTAACGACTGAGCCACCCAGGCACCCCAGACTCATGATTTTTAAGCCTGAAATGACTCTGCAGATCAACTGGTTCAATCCCTGCTTTTCAAAGCAACAGACATCTAGAGAAGGTGAATTTACCATGGCACAGAGTGACTGAGCATACAAGGAACCTTCCTCACTCCAGACAATGCTGGGTCCTGTGGCCAGCTATAATATAAGAATTTCTGCAACATGTTAATACATGAAAGTTATTTACCTTGAGTGTCTCTGTAATCTCCAGAGTCCTCTAGAAGATTTTTCAAATAATCTAGAAGAGGGAAAGGATTATAATATTTAATAAAATAAAGCACTAAGAAAAAACCATTTCATCTTTCTTATTCAATACTTCAGTCAGTCTTGTTGATTAACACATTTGCTAATTCAATGTGTAGTAACTTTCTAAAAATGTGAAAGAATAAAGCCCCGACATGGATTTGAAATCAGGACACAGGCTCAGAGGTAGAAAGAGCAGCAGGGGTCACACTGGTCATTTTCAAGAGAAATCAAGTTACTGAGCACAGGGTCTCAGCAAAACCACAACCCTTTGTGGCATAGCTAGGACTAGAAATCCAGGTCTCCTGATGCCCAGCTTGGTGCTTTTCGTTCAACACAGAGGAAATGCCTTAATTTCAAATCAAATGTATGTCCAGTACAAAATTCTAGGCATTAATAGACCATTTACCTAAGGGATTTGTCAATCTAAGAGTCTAACAATCAGAGAACAGCAGAGGAATACAAAAAATGTGTCTAGAACAGTGGTTCTCAAATGGGGGTGCATTTGCCCACCAGGGGACATTGGAAAAGTCTGGAGACATTTCTGATTGTCACAACTGGGGAGAAGGGGTGCTACTGGCATCTAGTGGCTACAGGCCAGGGATGCTGCTAAAAAGCCTACAAATCCACAGGACAGTCCTACAACAAAGAATTATCTGACCCAAAATGTTAATAGGGCTGCAGTTAAGAAACTCTGGTCTAGATGAAAATGGTCTTTATTTTATTATTATTTTTTTTTTTGAAAATGGTCTTTAAATAAGCTATGGTACACAGTTATTATTATAATACAGAAAAAGGTACTTCATCCTCTGTTGAGAAATGTTGGCTGGCTTCCCATTACCTCTCAAAACAAATTCTGGAAAAAAAAATCCCCCCCAAAAAAACAAAAACGGCACACACAAACACCCCCAAACAAAATCTGTTCCCTGTAATTTAAATTCCCCCCACTACATGATCCCTACTGACTCTTCTGATTTTTTTTCTCTACTACCTAACACAGGCCCTTTGTTCTGACCAAAGTCTGACTCTGCATAATGCCTTAAATGCTTCCCATGTGGTCCCTGGCTCCATACTTTTTCGCTCTAATGTTCCCTACTACTGAACCCTTTTCTCTGTCTCTAGATATAAAAATTCTACTCCTATTTTTCAAGGTTCTTCTCAAATTCCTCCTCTCTTATCAAACTTTCCATCTGAAAGAAATATTCTCCCCTTTGAATAATAGATTACACAGTAGTTCCTTTATGTCTTCTATCATTTTCTCATTAGACTCAAAGCTCCTTGTGGGCAGAACCCGTATCTGATTCTATTCCTTGCAGCACTTAGCCATACAGGGGCCTTTGCATACAGGGGCCAAGAAATGCTTAATGGATAAAAATATAAATAATTTTCTTAGACCAGGGTTGTGTTTAGGTAAAAAGCAATAAAGGCTGAAAGCATTCCTAATGCCAGTGGGAATTGGGAAAATAAAAAGAGGAAAGGCACAGCAAGAGACTGCATTTTTTTATCAGAATCAATCTCCATTCAGCAATATTATGGAACAGGTATAATTTCATGCATGGAGTGATGAAGTCATGCTCAAAGGCACAAAGGGAAACTTGGATGTTAGTGTCAGTTATTTAAACTCAATAGATCATACACACACACACACACACACACACACACACACACACACACACCCCACTGTTGAAATTCTGTCCATCTTTGCGATAGTGATACAGGAACCTATATGAGTCTAGACATGCACACTGTAAATACCCACCACTGGCAACACGCCCTGGAGAGACACTATGTATGACGACATGAAGTTTCTGTGTACTATGGGGTGAGTTTGATCTTGCCAGAGACCATCACTAGCAATTTAGCTCTTAAAGCAATCCGAATGCACAAGTTGGAGAGTATGCCACCAATCGCATGGGTAAGAAAAACCACAAAAATAAACAAAATACACTCTTTACACTTAGATGACTTCATTTCACCTGGAGATGAAAAATTAACTTCATCTCACTCTGACCCCATTTGGAATGCATTCCGTTTATAAGCCATGTTCAGTGAGTCCAAATATTAACTTTTCTACAAGAGTGATGGGGCTAAGGAGAAAAACCTACTCTTCTTCTTACATGTTCTTCATATCTAGGCTGTCTCCTTAATCAAAAGTGATATTCCTTAAAGCCTCTGGTCAGGTGAAGACTGTGGAAAGGAAAGCAAATTTACCTAAGTATCAGATTCACGTCAAGTTCCTACTTTGTCTTCGACTCTTATTCTTTAATAGAGAAGTATACCCAAGCAAATGAATGCATTTCTCTAAACGAAGAGAGCTCTGTGGAAGATGTCCGTATTAGGAAATACTGACCTCAGAATCATGGGGCTGCGCCTGATAAGCCTGAGTTTCATTTTCTTTCCCTGAGCTCAAGTTCAGCTGCTGCCTGCCATCCTGAACTTTCAGGAACAGAGTGAAAATACAAAATGGGCTGAGTGGGAAACCCACCACTAACATGTTGCCAAATCATCCTTTTAACCAAGGAGGTAAAGGCATTAGGTTTACTTTCCTTGCCAAATTAAACTTCAACTTTCAAAATCCAATTTTCCTTAATTTTACAAATTCAACTTTCCAATGAATCCTTCCATCCGTCTATATTTCCAGGGCATCTTGTTGCAGGATATCATTTTGAGAACTTTTACTTTTCCAGAAAGATAAGACCATGACCCCCTCGGTTCAGAATCACTCAGTGCCTTAACGGCAGAATGAGCAGAATGTGACTGATTGGCCTCTGAGTCAGACGGGAGGAGCACTGAAACCACCAGCTGCCCCAGTGACTGCTTTTACCCAGGTGAAACCCAGGAATGGAGACCAGACAGACACGCTTGTGTGAGTCACAGGGAATTCTTACTTTGCACCATTTAGAACCTAGTATCCTGCATGGGTTTCCTGAGAAACAATGACAACAGAGTAGTCATTTCAATGTGCCATGTCAGACTTAACAGTATTCCATGACTTTCGTGCTTTTGCCAAACCAAGCTAGGCATTTTTAAAAACTTCAGTAATAAAAAATGCTTCAAATGCTATTAAGCTTATTTATATTAAGGAAAAATAAAAGTTGACTGCAGCGAGCCTGGGCACCATAAAATGTACTTTCTGGCCACCAGGTGGCATCGTTGATTAATAAAAGTTAATTAACCCTTATTATTACCATTAGAAGCACAAAATTAAGCAAAACACAGCATGTGCCTCAAGAGATAGGCAAGTTAACTTTGTTGTCATATATGAGGCCCAGAATGAAAAATAAGGACACAGCAAATACTACATTTTGTGAGAGGTCTAAGTTTTATGTATATACATATAGGGTCCTAGTAAGCCTTATCACCCTGATGACCTAATCAAAAAATAATCAACTTAAAGCAGAAAACTGTTTAGAAGTTCATTAACCTTTCCTAAAAATGAGTCATCTGTGGGATTCTGGGACATTTTAATTCAACAAAAGCCCGCCAGATTCCTGGACTGCGTGCTGAGACACGGTTGGTGTCAGAGCACAGAGGAAATGAGCATACAGGACGGTAACGTTCCAAAGTCCAGTGTTTTGAATTTGAGGATGTGCCTTGCTTTGTATTACCCACATTTCTTCATTCCTCCTTCATTATGTAATGAGATCAGTGACACTTCCAGAATTATGGGATCCAGAGAAAAGTAATAAGTCTAGTCTAAGCTTCTTTGCCAAAGGTTCAAATTTTAAAAGAAGCAACTAAGAACAAGCCTGGCTTCTGAAACAAAGTACAAATTATTTTAAATACCAAAAATAAAGGTAAAGGACAGATGTTATGCTGCAAGACATACTGCTGCCATCTTCAAGGCAGCTTGGGGAAGTGGTCAAGAGCCCTCATTGGGAGTGAAGAGGAGGGAGGGAGAGGATAGATTCTTAACCGTCCAGTTACCTCTAGCTGAGGCACGGAACTTTGGCCATGCCCTAGAGCATTTATGTGTGTCAATATCCTCATACATAAAATAAGTAGGGTGGACAAGATTGGAAAACTGTAATGATTACCATTCTAATGTATTATGAAGCATATATACATATTTAGAGATTTTATTTGTCAGAGAGAGAGAGCACAAGCAGGGAGAACAGCAGGTAGAGGGAGGAATGGGCTTGATCCCAGGACCCTGGGATCATGATGTAAGCCAAAGGCAGATGCTTAACTGACTGAGCCACCCAGGCATCCCTATGAAGCATTTTTTAAAATTTTTAAATGTATTATAGGAAATTTGGAAAATTAAAAAATGGAGAAAACTCAAACCATGCACATCTTTCTAAAATAACTATTATGATTTAAGAGTTATTTCCTTCTGTTTTTATAAATGCTTGGTTTTACTTAATTTTAATAACATGTAGGATTTTATAGCCCACTTAAAGTATTCTATAGCCCATGTATTTTTCCCCCCACAGGAATAGCTGAATACTATCCCATGACAGGGATAGATTATTTACTACTTAGGTATTCTATTAGATTTTTAGGTCTTTTTAAAGTTATCTTATTTTGGCTGTTATAAATAGGATGGCTGCATATCCTAATTTGCCCATAATGATTCTGCTGTATACCTATTGCCCGCGCATAACTATAAATAGTAACCTTTGCACTCTTGAAAGTTACTGGGCTTGAATAATAAACTGTGTAATCATTTTAATTGTAAGTAAACTGATCAGTATCTTGATATATTTGTCTTTTTCCATAGTTCAGACTATTTCCTGATAAGTGAGAATAAAGTTTTTTTTTTTTAAGTACTGATAAATAGGAGTGCCTGGGTGGCTTAGTTGGTTAAGTGTCTGCCTTCGGCTCAGGGTCCTGGGATCAAGCAAAACATTGGGCTCCTTGCTCAGCAGGGAGTCTGCTTCTCTCTCTCCCTCTTCCTGCCACTTTGGCTCCTTGTGCTCTCTCTGTCAAATAAATAATAAAATCTATAAAAAAATACTGATAAATATATCATGAGAAACCTTCCCTAAAGGGATATTCCGATTTAAAATATCATTTTAAATATCAATTTCACCAAAATGATCCAGTTATGTGTATTGTAGTTTTTTATTGCTGATGTGGTAGAGGGAACTGGAACCTTGTTTTAATCGATATTTATGATTCAGAGGATGACACTGTGTACTTATGCATTTTCTAAGGGAACTGTTTGTTCCTATGTTTAGTCCATATATCTATGGGAGTTTTAAAATTCTTGGTGAAAAAGCAATTTTTTTCACATTTGCTATTAATATATTTTCTGATGTATGTTTATCTTTTTGGTTGTATTTTGGTTGTATTTTAAGCCTTTATCATGTTTTTATTATTTAGAATAATGGAAAAGTATCAATATTTTCCTTTATAATTTCTTTATTTTTCTGGGCATAGAAAACCATGTCCCCTTCTTTCCCTATCCTTAAGAGTTTAAAAAAAAAATAAACACATTTTATTTTTTCCTGTTTTTACTATAGTTTACTGCTTTATTTTTACTTTTTATTTTAGTTAAGCCTTTTTTTTTTTTTTTCAAGAGCAGTTTCACATTCACAATAAAACTGAGGGGAAGGAACAGAGATTTTCCACACATTTCCTGCCCCCACACATGCACAATGCACAGCCTCTCCCATTATCAACATCCTCTACCAGAATGGTGCATTTACTACAACTGATGAACCTGTATTGATATATCGTTATCATCCAGAGTCCACAGTTAGGCTGTACATTCTATGAGTATGGACAAAGACAAAATGACACATATCCGTC
>CM053611.1:88201774-88213279 GCA_028646535.1 Procyon lotor
ATTAAAAAAATCTAAAAAAAACCCAAAACTAATTAAAAAATGATTTATTTATTTGACAGAGAAGGAGAGAGAGAGAGAGAGAGAACGCACACACAAGCAGGGAGAGCAGCAAGCAGAGGGAAAGGGAATAAGAGGCCCCCCACAGAGCAGGGAGCCCAATATGAGACTTGATCCCAGGACCCTGGGATTATGACCTGAGCCAAAGGCGGACACTTAACTGACTGAGCCACCCAGGTGAGCTAAAAAAAATCTACATTTAAGCTATGTTTAAAACATCCCATTAGGGGCACCTGGGTGGCTCAGTCAGTTAAGCGTCTACCTTCTGCTCAGGTCATGATCCCAGAGTTCTGGGATCAAGCCCTGTGTCAGGCTCTCTATTCAGCAGGGAGCCTACTTCTTCCTCTGCCTGCTACTTTGCCTACTTGTGCTCTCTCCCTGAAGAAAGAAAGAAAGAGAGAGAGAGAGAGAGAGAGAGAGAAAGAAAGAAAGAAAGAAAGAAAGAAAGAAAGAAAGAAAGAAAGAAAGAAAGAAAGAAAGAAAGAAAGAAAGAAAAGAGGAAGGAAGGAAGAAAGAAAGAGGAAGGAAGGAAGGAAAAGAAAGAAAACTACTATGGCTAGAACAAAGAAAAATAAGGTTTGGGAAATTCTGAGTTATAATCTATGGCCCTCATAGTGAATAATACGGTTCTCCCACCCCTGTAAATTAAGACTATTTTTTTAGAGCAATTTTATGTTCACAGCAAAACTGAGAGGAAGGCATAGAGATTTCCCATACACCCCTTTCCTAGATATGCACAGCTTTCCCCACTATCAATATCCCCCACCAGAGTGGTATATTTGTTAGAATGGATAACACGTCACAACCCTCTCAAAGCCTATGGTTTACATTACGGTTTACTCTTGGTGTTGTACATTCTATGGGTTTGGACAAACGACAAGTATCTCCCATTATGGTAGGGAAAGTAAGTTTTCAACCTTCCTAACAAGCACAATAAAAGCAGGTCTGTGAGAGAAGAGAAGAAATATATATTGGCCTCTGCTCCCAATTCCTGGCATAGAGCTCCTAAAACCCTTAGAATTTTCTAAGTGATAAGAGCAGGAGGAGCATCTTTTGTCCTACCATTTGGCCTTTGACCCTAGTTCTGACAGAACTCCTAAATCTCTTGGAACTTTCTAGGTAATAGGAATGTCTTTTGTTCTAATGAGGTGAATCTGGGTGGGCTCCTGAACCGCTCCTAGGTAAGGGCTGGTCATCAGAAAGATCAAGCCATGATTATAAACTTGGGACTTTTAGCCCCATTCTCCATCCTACAGGA
Source organism: Procyon lotor (assembly GCA_028646535.1). Lineage (NCBI taxonomy): Eukaryota > Metazoa > Chordata > Mammalia > Carnivora > Procyonidae > Procyon > Procyon lotor. The sequence goes on from CM053611.1 coordinate 88,203,090, forward strand.
AGGGGAGAGAGCTAGAAGTGGAGCTAATAACGGATCATGACCATGTGATGGAGCCTCCATAAACATCCCCAAGTACACAGTTTGGAGCTTCTCATCACTGAGCATGTGGAGGCACTGGGACAGTGGTGCCCAGAGAGGGCAGGGAAGCTTCCAGATCTCTTCCACATACCTTGCCCTATGTATCTCTTCCATCTCAATGTTCACCTGTAACCTTCATCCTATCCTTTTGCGATAGATCAGAAAATGTAAATTAGTGTTACTCTGAGTTCTACGAGTCATTCTGCAAATTATCAAGACCCAGGAAAGGAGCAGGAGAGCCATATTTATAGCCGGTTGATTAGAAATTACAGGGGACAGCCTGGGACTTGTGAACGGCATGTGAAGTTTGCAGGGGGCAGTCTTGTGGGAGTGCGCCCTGAACTCTGTAGAACCCAACACTATTTCCAGGTAGATCATGCAGAATTGAATCAAATTGTAGGACACCTCACTGGTGTCAAAGAGAATTGCCTGGTGTGGGGCAAAACCACACATCTGGGGGCACCTGGGTGGCTCAGTGGGTTAAAGCTTCTGCCTTCGACTCAGGTCATGATCTCAGGGTCCTGGAGTTGAGCCCCGCATCGAGCCCCGCATCGGGCTCTCTGCTCAGCAGGGAGCCTGCTTCCCTCTCTCTCTCTCTCTGCCTACTTGTGATCTCTCTGTCAAAGAAATAAATAAAATCTTAAAAAAACCCACATATCTGGTGTCAGTACTGTGAGAGCGACAGTGGTATGTGAGTAAAGGGGAGATGCGCGAGGAGTACGTTTTTCCTTTTGGTGTCCTTGGAAAAGAGATGAAGGGACAATATGACAGGCTACATGGGGGTGGTGGCGGTGATAAGAGGCAGCACGACCAGAAGGAAGATACTACCACAATCTGGCGTGAGTTTAGAAAGGCCTGGTCTATAATATAACAAGGGAGATGGAAAGAGCAGGAAGCAGAGGCAGGGAAAATCTCATCGGCAGATACTACAACAGAGGAGTGAGGAGGAACGGGAAGCATTTCAGAGTCCTTTCCACAATTCTGTACCTGGGTAACTGGTAGAGTGTTTTTAACTTTTAACAATTTATTGGCCCATTCATCCATCAAACATTGAGGGGATTCCTAACCTTGTGAAAAGGAACAACATTTAATTCCCTAAGCCTTCCCGCTCAATGGAGTCCCTGTTATGGGCCAGAAGCCAGGCCAGGCTCAGAGTCAGGATAATAAAGACAGTCTCAACACTGAAGAGATGAGGAAGGACACAAGCACAGGTAAAGAATCAATGCTGCGCCTGTAAGAGCACCTGTTTCCTTTCATTGCTTTTTCTCTGTTGCCGCAAGGCTCTCCTAACTCCAGGTAGGTTTTGGGCCCCGGGCAGATTTCACAATCTGGCTAGCCATTTGCCTTGAGTGGCCAATGTAAAGGTAAAACTTACAAGTTTTTCTACTTAAGTAAATTACTTACTTTATTTTACCTTCTTTAAAAAGATAATTCTAATCTTAAGCATCAACATATGCATTTTCTTTAATCTTATTTTAGGTTGAGCTTAAAAAAGTACTACCAGGAATTTAGTGGGATGTGTTTTTTACTATGAAAGCCTAAGTAGGATCCCAGTTGAAGCCTAAATTATGTCCGGGAAGAAAACATTGCAAAACAATAGGATGGTTGTCGGACTAGTAGGGGCAGGTCCCCTGTATCGGGGAATTTCCATTCACCTTTCTCTAAAAGGATTCCAAAAGAAACTATCTTAGCTTATCTGCACTTCATCTCTACATTTTTCAAATGTTCCCCTCTTAAGAAACCGAGGCAGGCACAAATCTACACTGAGTCAGGCAGGGATTCTTCCTCTTGTCTGCCTAAAACCCATTAATAAATCAAAGTTGTCAAAAGTTGCCCCAAATGGTCTCACTGCTCCTCTCTGCTCCTATATATTCTGTGCACTTGGAATTACTCCAAATCCTAGAATGAAAAAGTGGAGGGAAAAAAACGAAAGAAAAGGAAGAAAGAAAGGAAGAAAGGAAGGAAGGAAGGAAGGAAGGAAGGAAGGAAGGAAGGAAGAAAAGTATTTATCCCACAAGGTTGTTCAGAGGATTAAAACATTGAGCTTGTTTATCCAAAGATGAGGACCCACTTAACTATAATGTTTAAATAGATGCAAACTTAAAGACTTAAAATCCAACTTCTAAAAATTTAAGTGCATAGACAGGGCGGCGGGGGGGGGGGATTTGATAGTAACTGTAGAAATATCTTGCAAAGTAGGGAGCAATCAAAACATCACAAAAATGATTACTAGAAAATCAGAATTTTAAATAAAAATATAAAACAAAACCATAGTATCACAACCTCTGTATGTCCTTAGTTTTATATGACCATACGTACACTTCAGTCAATACCATTTGTGTAGTCCTGGGAAGGACATTTCAACCTCTCTGAATGTATCTTCCATTTAGAAGGAGACACCATCTCTGAAATTCTCTATCTCAATGTTGTCCTTCGGGCTAAAGATGTTTTGGCCAACACGATGTTTCATTATTTATTTATATTTAAAAGATTTTATTTATTCATTTGAGAGACCAAGAGAGAGTGAGCGAGAGAGCACAGGCTGGGGAGCAGCAGGCAAAGGGAGAGGAAGAAGCAGGATCCCTGCTGATCAGGGAGCCCGATGTGGGACTCGATCCCAGGACTCTGCAATCATGACCTGAGTCAAAGGCAGACGCTTAAACAACTGAGTCACCCAGGTGCCCCAATGGGATGTTTTAAATGTAGCTTAAAAGCCGCCAAAATTATTTCCTAAATGGCTTCCAAGGTAACCAAAACTGACCCAGATAGATTGGGGTGCACTGAATTGTTGGTAAAGACTCACTCTTTGACCTCAGGGAGTTTATAATCAAATTAGGGAGCCACTATTTAAATTAGAAAAATATGAGCAAATTTGAAAGGCACTGAATACAGCAGTCCCCTCTTCTCTGTAGTTCCACTCTCTGTGGTTTCAGTCACACCCAGTCAACTGCTGTGCAAGTGGAGACAGATGAACCTCCTTACATGTCAGAGAAGGTCAAAGGCAGCCTAAGGATACATAGCGCCTCCTGTCACTCACCTCACTTCACCTCATCACATAGGCATGTTATCATCTCACCTCATCACAAGGTGGGTAACCAAAGTACGATAAGATATTTTGAGAGAGAGAGAGCACATTCACTTAATTTTTGTTACACTATATTGTTATAATTATATTTAATTATTAATAATCTCTTACTGTAAACTTATAAATTAAGCTCTATCACAGGTATGTAAGTAGGGGGGAAAATAAGAGTATGCACAACGTGTGGCACTATCCATGGTTTTAGGCATCTACTGGCAGTCCTGGGATGTATCCCTGCGAGTAAGGGGGGGATGCTGTAAATATTTGATAGGTCACATGGCACTAATAGTAAAGATCAAGGAGGACTGGACTGGAATAATGAGAGATGGCTTCAAAAGCAAGCGGGGATTTCAGGTCAGGCTTGGAGGAAAGGAATTTGAATCAATCGAAGAAAAGGCAAAGGATGAAAAAAAAAAAAAGAAAAGGCAAAGGATGAAGAACACGAAGTCTATGTTATTTCTTTACAAAGTCTATATTCTTTCTTAAACTTCAGTCCTGACTCTGTGACCTTGAACAATCCATTTACCACCAGTACCCTTCACTAAATCTTCAATTACTGAGGGTCTACCATAAATAAATAAATAAATAATGGAGATTTTCCAACCTAAAGAAGGGGTAAGTGCCTTTAACATTAAAGAAGAGGCAGCTCAAAACTGAACCCCAAGCTTATGTTATGTTGCTATCATAAAAGACATGAAATCTATTCTCTTAAAAAAGAATTTTTGAAACTTGCTTTTGCTACTTCATCATTTCTCAGTTCAAAACAGCCTCTTCATGAATCCTAAATTAAATGTGTAACTTTTTTACTTATATCAGTCATAGTGTGGGAGGAAAATTTCAAAGTCCTTCTCCATCTTTCTCTCATTGGAAACCACAGTACTCTTTTGCCACTAAAAACAGTATTTCATTCCACAGCTGTAGAAATAACCTAAGCCATTTGATAGCTTCATTTATGATACAGCATTGAACTTATCTAGCAAAAACACAACACATGTATCGGTACTTCCTTTTGTCCTGTGTATTCTAAATCTCTGCCAAATGCAGAGGAAAGAAAGTACAAATGGACAGGATATCCTCAAATTATTTGGTTTGCCTTATGCCATTCCAGAGAAAAATCTATTGTCTGATTCACAGTTAGAAATTCAAAGTAAACACGTGAAACACCTAGGGTAGTCAGGTCCTGATGCTGAAGGTGGGTCTTCTTCAATAGCACTTTGTCTTTTAAAAGGCAACCTAGGAAGGCCTTGCCTAAAGGAATGCTTTCCAGCATTCACCTACTCTACCCAACCCAGTTCTTGGCTTATGAGAAAGGATTAAGGAAAGAACACACACCATTTTTTAACAAAACCAATAGGAACCAAGTATCTCAAAATCTATTTACATGATAAACTTAGTACAGATGGATTTACAGTAGTAGTAGCATTTTGATATTCTTAACCATTTTGACACAATTCTTTTTTTTTTTAAAGATTCCATTTTTGTATTTATTTTAGAGCGAGAGCAAGAGAGAGGGAGGGAGAGAGCAGGGGGAGGAGCAGAGGAAGAGAGAATCCTGAGCAGATTCTGAGCTAAGCAGGGCTCAACGTTGGGCTCAATCCCACGACCAAGATCATGACCTGAATTGAAACCATGAGTTTGGACACTTAACCAACTGAGCCACCCAGGTGCCCCATTTTGATATAATTCTTTTTTTTTTAAGATTTTATTTATTTGTCAGAGAGAGGAGAGAGAGAGTAAAGCAGGGGGAGCAGCAGGCAGAGGGAGAAGCAGGTTCGCCGCTGAGCAAAGAGCCTGATGTGAGACTCCATCCCAGAACCCTAAGATCATAACCTGAGCCAAAGGCAGATGGTTACGCATTTGTCTTTGTATATATGTATATTAATTCGATGTACATCCACTATAGTTCAGCAAATACTCCAAGGACCTAGTAGCGTGTGTTGGATAATAGATTTGGTGTGAAACTGTACTAGATTTGCTGTGATGCCACTTATCTCTACAAGCCTGTTATTACATCTGTGTAAATAATAATGTGATAGATGCATGGTTACAGTGAAGACTTAAGGAGAGCCAATGAATGTAAAGCCCTGAGCACGGTATATGCCTTCACTGAACTCATAGCCTTCCCCTCTTTTTCACTTTTTTACTATTATAGCAGTGAGCCAGACAGACACAGCCCTGTAATCTGGAAGCTTACAGTCTAGTAGAAGATACAGACAAGGGTACAATTACTATTAATAGCAGCTGATACTGATTTAGAACTATCACCACACACCCTATGAGACAAGTGACCAGGGCAACAACAGTTGCTACACAAATGTGTGGGAGTGACTCCCTAAAACCCATTCTTGAGTGGTTGGAAAAGGACGTTCTTGGGACTAATACTATTTATCAGGTAAAGCGATGCAGAGACATGGGGTTGGGAGGGTACGGGAGGGTAGGAGACGGTGAGTTTCATGAAAACAATGTCAGTTGGTCAGCTGGCAAACCACGGAAGAGGCCCACCTGTCAGCAGCAGCCTGTACTGAGGGATTCGCTGAACTGGCTTGAGCAGGTAGTGCTTGAGGGCCAGGTTAGCACAGCGTGGGCTCATCTGAAAGGAAAACACATCCAAAGTAAACACAAGTGTTCTTCTAAGGAGCAAGGTATCCAGATGCAAGTGGCCAGGAAGCCAAACTTTAGAAAGCCAACAACTTTGGAAGGGGACTCACGGAGAAGCTCTCTTTATTTCAAGGCGCAGCTATTACACCGAGAGTAAAGCCACAGAAGACTCACCCGCTAGCCACACCCTCTCCGGCAGGGGGGTCTCTGAACTCAGCGGCTCACTCCCACAGCTCACTCCCACAGAGAGGGGTGGCCACAGCCCTGCACTCCAGGTCAGTGAGAGCCTGCCATACTCAGGAGCGCCCACTTCGGCAAGTATGTGCCAATGTATTCATAAGCACAAGCAATGAAGAATCGCATGGCCCTCAAGATAAGGCAGAAGACAAAGAGCTACGGGGAACTGGATTCAAATAATAAGCAGGCCCTATAGTCAATAGACCCACAATAACAATGGGTGGTAGTGGGCAGCATCGCAGAAATTAAAGATAGCCTAAAAAGCAGCTCTGCTAGGCACACCGTTTCTAGTAAGCCTGACAGATGTAAAATTTCTTTCTCAGATGAATGGCTCTAAAACACAGCTCCCAAATCAGCATATAGAGAAATTTGATTCTAGAGCCATTCTGACTTGACCAAAAGGACATCTGATTTCACCTTTAAAGCTCTCTTCCTCAGTATGTACGACAGACATTTCTTCCCAATCCTGGGCTTTGCAGATATTCTCGGACACAAGATTGTACTGTGAGATGGCATCAAAATGGCCAAATGAAAATGTCCCTGCATCCAAACATGTCCTTATTTCTACTTCCTCCACAGCTTGGGTGTGTGGAGAAGAGTTTTCTTAGATTTGCTCAGATCATTTCTTCTCTTTCTAAATATGCACCTCTAGGGTCTGGTACACAGAATAATTAGAAAGTTATAATGCTACTGCATTTAGGAAAGCATCTACCAGGTAAGCATCATTAACAAGACAGCTAATTTTCCCCTGCCTTATGCTTTCTTTGGCTGCCAAGGCAACGGAACAATGCACTGGACGCTGATGAAGACCTGGGTCAGTGATCAGTTGCCATAGCTATAGAAATCACACTTCCTTTCTTAACAGCATGAAGACATCAGAGGAGAGGAAAAGAAAAAAAAGGAAAAAAGACAACAAATGATTTTAAGTTTAAATATGTGTTTAATGTACAAATAAGAAATCAGCAATATCATAATACTTCTAAAGCTTTTCTAGTTTTGAGTGACTGGAATTTGCTGATTTTTTTTTCAGTTACAAGAGAGAAATGAGTATTAAAACATATAATAATTCACATTTTATCCAAGATTGGGGGAAGGGCTTAAATAAAATTTTAGTTAAAACTAATTTTCAAGAGATGTATTACATCATTTATCCCCAACCAAATCAGGCTTGTACTCTCTAGCTTTGAGTCCAAACACAACACTTTTTATAAACATGTCATTAATTTTTCTTAACTTTGACACTGAACCTGTTTTATTAATTTATTTATCTAAAGGGAAACAAATTACATTTCCCAGGCTTCACTATAGATTAGTTGTTGGAAGAATAAAAGAAAAGAGGTAAAAATAAATGTTCCTGGAGTAGTCAAATTCAGAGACAGAAGGTAGAATGGTGGTCACCAAGGGGCGGGGGAGGGGAGAATGGGGTTTCGTTTGAGCCAGTTTCAGTTCTGCAATGTTAAGATGAAGAGAATTGTAGAGATTGGTTGCAGAACAATGGGAAGGTACTTAATGCTACTGAACTATACACTTGAAAACGGTTAAGATGGTTAAGTTTTATTTTATGTGTATTTCCCCACGATTTAAAAAAAGGAGATACATCAACATATTCTAGTATGCAAACTGATTTTTCAAAATTAAATCTTGTACACATTCTCACCTTTTCATATACTCAATCCTCTCTTTGACTTTGAAGGGTTTATATGTATCTTTTTTTGTTTTCAATGATTGCAAATTATTACAGCTTTAAAAACAACAAAGAAAGAAGCAAGCAACATTATGTAGGAGCAAAAATACCTCAAAATCTCTAACAACGGCAGCAAAAGCTGCATTCTTCTTGCACTGCTCATCCAGCAAAGCTATATTTTTATCAAATTCTTTGATGTACGTGGAATACATTTTTAGATATGGTCCCTTCTTTACAAAGATATCAGCAATTCTATGTTGTTCAGTCCTAAGACAGAGAAGAGACAGACAAAAACATAAAGTCATTAATGTATCCAAAACATATCCAATATCCAATGAGAGTCCCATGTCTAAGCCATCAGCGCATCCTCTTCTCTCTTCTCATAAGACATCTCCTATTCTTAAATGCCTACTCTTTACCATTTCCACTGCCACCATCATGTCGCCTGGACTCCGCCAGCCCTCTGACTGGTCTCCTCGCTTCCACTATCTCATCCTTCTGTGCAGCCAGAGAGTCTAAAAACGTGTATTAGGGACGCCTGGGTGGCTCAGTTGGTTAAGCAGCTGCCTTCAGCTCGGGTCATGATCCCAGGGTCCTGGGATCGAGTCCCACATCGGGCTTCTTGCTCAGCAGGGAGCCTGCTTCACCCTCTGCCTCTGCCTGCCTCTCTGCCTGCTTGTGTTCTCTCTCTAATACATAAATAAAATATTAAAAAAAAAAAAATAAAAACGTGTATTATACTATGTGACTTCCAATAGTTTCCTACAGGACTTGGTAGGAAAACAAACTCCTTCCCTTGGCTTACAAAGCCCCACTGTTTCTGCTGCTGCCTACTCTTCTGTCACATTTCACACTTCCCTTGATCTTTCTCAGTACAAACACAATTGGCCTTCTTTATATTCCTTTGACATATGGAGTCATTCCCACTTTGCACACTTTCACTGATGGCTTTGCATGCCTGGAAATAAGAAACCCCGACCAGCTCTTCCTTTTCGTTCAGATGTCATGTTAAAGGCTCTGCCTTTCCAGAGGGCCTTGCTTGGCCTCCCAATCTTCACCTGCCAGCACATCATCTTATTTTACATCTTTCCAGATCAGAAATTGCTTTACCTAATGTTTCTTGTTCATTTTTCTGGCTCTCTCCCCACTAAAATGTCTACTCCATGCGGGCAAGAGCCTTATCTATTTTGTGCAATGTGATATTCCCACTATGCTTAGAGCCCTGACCAGCACACCATAGATAACTCAAAACCTTGTTGAAGGCAGAAATGAAGTATTTCAATAGTTATTAAAAGCCAATGAAAAATAAATGTTATTTTAGAAAGCATACTAAAACCAGAGTTTTAGTACTTTAGAAAGCATACTAAAACCAGAGTATGTCTTAACTTGAAGGCCCCTGAGAGAAAAATATTTTAGTAAGTAGAAAATATCTTAACCAAGGATTGGAAGAGTTTTGTGCTAGTAAGTGTGGCTTTTCCCATGATTATGATTTTAGCTGTCCCTTTCATCAGTTTAGCCTGTTTTTTAGGAATGCTTAATGCTTTAACACAGAACATCTATCGATGTAAACTTGAGAAAACTTTTAGCACAAGCAAAAATAAATTTAAGCCTCTTTTAACACCCGCTTGCATAAATATGCATATCTTTTAAAGGCAACTGAGTAATTTTAAAGATCATTTTTACAAGAAGAATGACAAAGTATGTACAGGAAACCTCTTTGTAATTGTATTTTATTTCTATCATGACTTTTAAAAATACCTTTTAGTCATTCTTCAGTCCTTAACCCTGTGTTATTTTACACTTAGGCTGCAGCTAGGAATTAATCACTCATCTAACATATTTTCCCAACGCGCAGAGGCACGATCTTTCCAAAACGGACAAGAAGTCTTTTTCTGGAAAAGAAAGCTTACAGGGGAATTTTGATCATGAAAGTAGGTGACATTATTTTGTTATTCTAATCATTTGGGGCTCCCCAGGGACAATAAATTCAAAATCCCTAGAACAAATTTTCTCCATATTTCCAAAGATGTCACCAAAGTGTCTTATTTTCTACAACCCAAAGAAGCAGTTAACCTTTTGGTAGTCTTTTCCAGTTTGGAAATCTATAGTCTACAATGATATCATACACATGTAAATTTTCTAAACCAAACAAACCTATTATCTGTGAACAGCTGCTTTTCCAAATGTAAAGAAAGATTCATAAAAGTCCAGAAAAGATAATAAAGTATTTAAAACCATTTCAGTGTGGATATATCAAGTAAACTCCCTCAGTCTCAAAAACTTTATCAAAGGTCACCTACAGAAAAGTTAAATTGGCTGAATATAATGACCCTTCTTATTTTTGAGGCACTATTACCAAAGAATTTAAACATTACTAGAATTGAGCTCAGCGCATCATGGTTGTGATTTTGGCCATCTAAAATGACCAATCTAGTGGCGCCTGAGTGGCTCAGTCAGTTAAATGTCTGTCTTCACTCTGATCATGTTTCCGGGTCCTGGAATCCAGTCCCA
>CM053611.1:88213379-88273072 GCA_028646535.1 Procyon lotor
TATTATGGCTTCATCTAAACTTGGGACTCTGGGAAAGCTGGTCAGTTCATTTTTACCAGTTTGACATCCTTTCCTCCAGTTCCTTCAGGAGATCCCGGTTGAGCTCATACAGCTGAGGCAAGTAGTACAGGATCTGATTTAGGATCCGGTCCTCAATCACGGGTTTCCCAAGTTGCCTGGAAGCATGGGCCACTGCATCTCGGAAATCCTATTGCAGTTCAGAGAAGGAAAAATAACATACATAGACATATAATTGATATAAAGCTTTTCTCTCCAGTGCTTCTCTTTAAAACAACATAAATCGCAAACTGTATTTTCCATGTAGAATTACAAATTCAAAGTGCCCACTTCCTCCTCTCCCACTTAGCTAGATAGAAACAAAGAAACAGACAAAAAAAAACCAAAAAACCAAAAACAAAAAACAACCCACCACAAAAAAGTGGCTAGGGTAGCTATTTGGTTTTAAAACAGTTTATATGATATTTCTCTTAAATCTTTTGATCTCCAAAGTTTGGGTATCTGGAAATTGGACTGCAACTCTAAGTAGCCTTTAAACTTATTCCCATGGTGCGATATGAACACAGTCCATTCATTTTAGAAGTCCCCAAGAGATCTTACTTAGTTTTATTCTGGAAAGTCCCTTTGTTCATTTTCAGTAATTATTTCCCAAGACAAGAGCATTCTAGGTAAGGCACATGGAGGAAACGGGCACATTCTTCATAATCAGAGAATACGGGATCCAGTATTATGAGGTTTCCTTGGGCCAGCCTCATTTTCCTCCTCTGTTAGATAGGTCATGAGACTTGCATATCGCACATCATCAGGTAACACACTTAAAGCTTTTTGCAATGTGTGTGGCACACAGAATCAACAAAATATTTTCACTGGGGACCTTAAACTCTCCTCTCCCTCCAACGGACTTCTCAGTAAATTCACCAGGATTTACGCTTTTCACAAAATAAAAGATTTTCTCCTTGTATATTGTCTTCCGTCAACTCTTCCCTAGAAAATTATTTACATACTATGTTTTAAGACAAGTCCACATCATCCCATCCTGTCAACCCACAGGACTTGGAAAGGGTGGTGGTGTCTGAGATCCTAACTGTCTGGTTTCACCCTATTCTGAGGCCCACCCTCAGGGGTAAGTAAAACAATAGTGGAATCTGTTCCAAAGTCCTGAAGACTCAAAAACAGAGACTGTTCCTTCTCAGAAACAGGTTTAATTAAAACCTTAAAGCAAAGACTGGTTAAAACACTCTCTACGAGGCTTCATCTTCCTTTATCTTTATTTCTAATAACTTTCCCTTCAGGGATTCACTGGGCAAATGAAATAGACAAAAAAGATACAGGTTTCTCGCCTGATCCCTTCAACTGCTTGTCTCCAACATATATACGTTAATCATAGGCACTTCTTATGCTTCTTGTGAAGGACAAAAACCTTATGTAAAATTTTAAAAGTATGTGAAAGGATTCCTTTCCTAAAGGATGGTCATTTCAGACAATTCAAATTCTCCTGTGCTCAACAGGTGCTAATAAACCCTTCACTCAGGCTTCAGTACCTGGGACTAACTTTATTGGTCCAACAGTCACATTGGTCCCAAAGAACCAAGTACTTACAATAGTAACTAAAGAACTACTTTTACAGCTAATTACTGTAATGTAAAATAGGAATTTGTAACTTGCATAAACTCCAATCCAGAAAACCACACAAAACATCTCCAGGAACCAAATGGATATTGACCAAATTCCACCTCCTAGCAGCTTGTTTCTATTAGCATTCACATGTACTAAGACAATACAGAGCTACTTAATGCTTTTAAAAGTCATTAGACTTTTCCATCAGGCAGAACTACAGAATATATCTACATGTCACAAATAACTTCCTCAGTTGTAACAGTATTCAAAGCACGGTTAAACATCTTCTATAGTACTTTCTTTTTTTTGGTACCAGTTTAATGATTAATATAATTTGAATGCAAAAATTCCTTGTTCAGCAAAGCAATGAGCGCTGCCCTTTCTTCTGGTACAGTAAGTGATGAATATGTTTGTCCCCTGGCAGCACGATGACTTTTATTTTCCAGTTGGAAGATATTTCCTCAGTCACAACAGTGACAGTAGCCATTAGCAGCTGAGTAGCTTAAGGACCCTATTTGACACGGCTTTTGCCAGACTCTTGCATTCCATATGTCTGCCACCACTGCCAAAAGGGAAACTTGTTTATTTAAGAAACATTCACCAGAGGCCAGCCAAATTCACACTGGGCTGACCAGTGAGATGGCTGCCTCTGACTGGAGGCATCTGTCACATATCAGGCAAAGCGTCACTTTTTCCAGTATTACTGGATGGCGGCAGGTAGTTCTGGACGAACTAGTGGCCCATACTGTCCTTGTTAAAATTATGAGTAGCGCAACAAAATATAACAGAAATTTAATAATTAAAAGAGCAAAAGAAGAACAATTAATAGAGATGATAGGAATTTACACTTTCTATGTAGCTATCTGTTACAAAATATTCGTAGGATCCAGGAAGTTATATATTCTCTTTTTTTAAAAAGGATTTTATTTACTTATTTAGAGAAAGAGAGCATGCATGCATACTTGCACACACATGTGTGGGAAGGGGGAGGAGCGGGGTGGGGGGGAGAAGGAGAGGGAAAGAGTCTCAAGCAGACTCGGTGCTGAGTGCAGAGCCCAATGCAGGGCTAGATCTCATGACCCAAGATCATGACCTGAGCTGAAGCCAAGAGTTGGACATTTAACTGACTGAAGCAGCCAGACACCCCAGGAAGTTACAGATTCTAATCAGGCATTACTAGGGCCATTGATTACTCTTCATGGTCCCCCTTACCCCAGACCAATGCAACTCACATCTTCATAACTGCACACAGCAGCTCTGGCCCAAAGTTCATCCCTTCACCTCTTGGGTCATCATCCCCTCAAAGCAATGGACTACGGCCCTGGTGTCAGATGTAACTAATTCATACAAGAACTACACGCAGAATCTCTAACTTCTCAGCTCCTCATGAACCTCAACGTTCTCCAGAACTGGTGCCACCAGAAGGAGGAAAACATTTTTTTTTTTAAGTAAAAAGCATGATTACAACATATGTCTGGTTATTTTTCTAAATGCTAACAGCCAGGATAATTTGGGAAAGTGTGATGACACTTCAGAGCCAGAGGCAAAACTATTTTTGGGCAGAAGAATTTAAATTCCCCAACACCTCCTTGACTAAATCAGTGAGGATGCAAGACCACACGACTGGCACTTCAAAAATTAGATCCAGAGGATACTTTCCCACATTGGAAAAGCCGGGTAATTAAAATGAAAGGGGTGTGGGAACTGGGGTGTGAAAATGCGAGGCAAGCAGTGGAGTTTACTGGTATCGGCCACATGTACTTCAGGCTCTGCTTCCAACATAAACCCCACCGAAGATTCTGCATGTAAAGTGGAACCGCCTACAGGTTTCCGATTACAGTAACCAAATGTGTGCTCAATTTGGCATTTTTAGAAATAGAAGGAGGCTCCTGAATTATAAAGCATATCACAATATTATTCTTAATAATTTCCAGAAAACCTACAAATGAGAACCAGATCAACTTCTAAAACACACTCAGTGCCTTTGAGGTTATTAACATACTAGCCTCACAAGCTCTGATCGCCCGGGCAAGACCTAAGCAAAAATCAATGCAAATAAAGTAATGTATGAACATCTAAAGCAGTGAAGCACAAAACAGATGGTCTTACTCATCGGGTCAGGCTTTACATCTCTGGTGCCAAAGAGAAGTAAGTGACTTAATGAGGCTGTCCGGACTGGGCTTCCTGACCTGGGGGCATTATTAACCACTATGATGATACAGTGGATTACAAAGACTAAATGAACATATGGACGGACGGGGAACTCTGCAGGGCCCCCTGTCTTCAAAAAGGGCATTAAGAAGCACTTCATATTAAGCAAAAGCAAAGCAGCTGCGAAGGTCAAAGAGCTTTGGTAAATATGCAGAAAGGAGTGTGAAACTATGAAGTAAATGTAGAGGGGGTAGAAAGTCCTAATGTTAACAATTTGATTTTGTTTTTAAATTAAAAAAATCTGACCAATGAAATGAGTCCTCCCTCTTAAGCTCAGACCTAGTGATATTATACACAGTCATCAATGCATGCAAAGTGAATAAAACATGACCAAAACCAATCCTTTCTCTCTCCAGTCTCTAACTCCCTTAGCAACATTAACAGGCAATCATCCTAATATATCCTAAATGACCAATATCTAGCCTCACTTTCCTCTTTAGAAGACGAAAAACTAGAATTTCTCTGGTTTCTTGGGCCAACTGAAAGAATTCGGAAAACAAGTTCATATACCCAAAAATATACTACTGTTCTCTATAGGGCATGCTAGAAATTTCAAGTAATAATTTTTTTTTCAAGTAATAATTTTTAATCAATTTCTGAACAATCACTAAGTGCAAGGTCTCAGAGAGACCAGAGTTCAAAGTCTGGCTTTGCCATTTAGTAGTGGGTTACTTTTGGCAATTAGTTTTCTTCACTTAAGAAAGAGAAATAACATCCATTTGATAGTATTTTTATGAGGATTAAAATAGACAATTTATGTAACATAGTTTTATAACATAGCATGTTTCAAGGCGCACAGAGAGTGCTCAATAGAAGGCCATTTATTTAAGTAAAGAAGATTTGATTAATAATGTTCACATGAATATCATTTATGATCCACAAGTCCCTAAAAGTCTGGAAAGAGAACGCTGAAGTAGAAGCATATCATGAGAAGGAAATACCAAACCAAAGTAAGGAAAACAAACACCTCAGCAGTAAGACAAAGGGGCTCTTAACAATGAACTTCATTCAGTGAAGGGCAGTCACATGAAGGAAGCTGCTCAAAAAGGAAAGGTTAGGCAGCCATGTGAAGAGATGCTAAAAGAGCATTCTTTACCACTGTAGAACAAATAAATGATAATTAAACGGTTAAAAAGATTCAAAAGACAGGGTGTATTCAGTAGAACAGGATGAAGTTATTTTAAGATGGGAAAAACTGAAAGGTTCTGTGAGAAAGTCTATTCTTTTTTATAATGCATTTAAAAAAAAGAAAAGATATAATTTGTTACTAACAGTCACAGAGATGTCCAAGTAACTTTGCCTCTAACTCTATGGATTTTACTGAGAGTCCTTCAAATTTTTAAGGTAAGTGTGTCCCAACCTAAAGAAATGAGTGGAGCAAAGATGCTTCATTATTACTTTACTACTTACTCAGTCCATCTTTGTAAAAAAAAAAAAAAAAAGACCTCAAAGTCTCTTATTGTTCTCTTGCAAAAAATATATCTATATTTTTAAATCATGCTATCTGGACATTCATAAAATAAATTTATAAAGCTGTTTATTAAACCAGTCTCCCATCAAAGGGAAAATAAGATAACAAAAACAACAAAAAATTGTATCACTTGCACTGAACTATATTAAGTATCTAAGAAAGTGTGCACTTATATACAATATAATAGCAACCTCCAGATTGGAAAACATCTGCTATGACAGGGAAAAACAAATAGAAATAACTAGAGTTTTACCAAGTACTATTTTATTCATCAGTTGTCTATCATTCATTGAACAGATATGAATTTACTGGGATAAGAATCAATGACACGTAAAAATCCCCATCTTCACAGAACTTACCTCCCAGTGGAGGAAGAAACTTGGTAGGGTCTATTTCAGAAACAAACTATTTTGGCTGATTTGATTAAAAGTTTATTTGATAACATCATAATTAAATAGTATGCATTCTAATTGATATAAATAAGTTCTGAGTAACAGAGTAATTTATCTCAAAGGCCCTCCAGCACCCTGCAGCTAAAACTATTTAAGTGTTTAATATTTATTATTATTTTTTTGAAGATTTTATTTATTTATTTGAGAGAGAAAGTGAGAGCATGAGAGGAGCGAAGGTCAGAGAGAGAAGCAGACTCCCCGTGGAGCTGGGAGCCCAATGCGGGACTCGATCCCGGGACTCCGGGATCATGACCTGGGCCGAAGGCAGTTGCCTAACCAACTGAGCCACCCAGGTGCCCAGTGTTTAACATTTATCTTGCATGATCTCATTTAATTGCCACATTCACTTTATTTTTTAAAGATTCTATTATTTATTTATTTTTAAAGATTTTTAAATTTATTTGTCAGACAGAGAGATTGAGAGAGAAAGAGAGAGCAAGCGCGTGCCAAGCAAGGGAGTGTCAGATAGAGGGAAAAGCAATCTCCTCGCTGGGCAAGGAGCCTGATGTAGGACTTGATCCTAGGACCCTGGGATCATGACCTGAGCTGAAGGCAGATGCTTAACTTACTGAGCCACCCAGGCATCCCAAGATTTTAAGTAATCTCTACACCCAATGTGGGACTCAAACTTACAACCCATATACAACTTGATCTTACAACGCAAGATCAAGAATCACACACTCCACTGACTGAGCCAGTCAGGTGCTCCAGCATCACACCAACTTTATGTGATTATTATTATTATTCCTATTTTCCAGAAGAAACCGAGGCTTGGCTAATTTGTCCAAGAGCACATAGGCAGAACTCTTAACGACTGATCAATTAGTAATACTCATTCATTCAACAAATGTTAACTTCTAACATTTGCCTTCTAAGGAACAGGAATGAGGCTAGGTGCTGGAGATATGATCCCTGCCGTCACCTAGCTTACATTTTAGTAAAGCAGGCCCAAAATAAACAAGTAAACAAATACACAAATTGTATTAAATGCCAAAAAGAACACAAAGGGAAAGTGAAAGAGAAAAGGATAGTCAAAGAAAGCCTCTCTGAGGAGATCACATTAAGCCTGGAAGGATAAAGAAAAAACTAGCTATGAACAAAATGAAGAACAAAGATTACAGGAAACTGAATTAGCAAAAGCTATGAGCCAAAATAACCTCAGCACCGAACTAAGAACTGGAAGGAGGCCTGTATGGCCAAAAAATGGTCAGTGAGTGAGAGAACACCCCTCTTTCCCCAGCATCTCATCTTAGTAAGAGGCCAAATCACATAACACCTTCTGGGCAGAGGGAACCATAATTTCGTGACCCAACAAGAGAAAAGGAAATCTATTAATAATCATTATGCCAAGATAATAACCGGGAATATCCAAAGCAGACTGGGACATGAGGCCAATCTATTTACTAGCCTTGGGGAGTAACATGGACTTTATTCTTAAATGCAATGGGAATCATTTAAAGGGTCTTAAACTTGGGAATGACATGCTCTAATGTATATTTAAAGAAAATCACTCTTAAAATAAGGGGAAAAAATCGTTTAAGAGACAGATTGAGAAAAGGGTGAGAATGGAAACAGAAGTCCCTGCGAGGAATCTGGAACAGTTGTCTGTATTAAGAGGTGATATCCTGGACTCGGTTGGTGACAGTAAAGTGGAAACAGAATTAGTAGGTTTGCTGATGGGGTGGCTAGAGAAGTGAGAAGGAGAAATAAAGAACAAATCCTAGTTGTCTGGCTTTGGCAGCCACAGGGATAGCACTACCATTCTAAAAGGGTAAACACTGGTACTGGGTATTGATTCAGAGACATTGTGCTCCACTGGACCTTTTAAAAAACCTAGTTCAGGGGCACCTGGCTGGCTCAGTCAGTGGATCATGTGACTCTTGATCTTGGGAGTTGCAAGTTCAAACCCCATGTTGGGTGTAGAGATTATTTGAAAAAAAAAAAAAAAAAAAAAAAGTCTAGTTTCAAGTCCAGGAACTCACGACAGATACTGCAGAGAATGTATCACAAAACACCGTAACTGTAAAGTCTTGTCCCTGCTGCTACAGGCCCAATTTTTCCTCCAAAACACCAGGCAGATAAATCAAAACTTCAACTGAATATACTGGCTCCTAGAATCTTGAGTTGATTTTAAACTGCATGCCTCCATCCAAGCCCACTTCCTTCCAGTGTCATTATAGCTTAAATGATGAAATTCTTTAGTCTAGATTTTACGGTTTTTTCTATGAGCTATTATCACATAGTTCAGCAAATTCTCAACAAAGAAATGTCAATGAGTTACAGTGATAAAGTGATATATAAAGTGGTAGTGAGCTACAGTGACAAATTTAAAGTTTAAAAATATTGGACATATTGGACAGTGCAGATACTGAAAACATCTGTCATCACAGAAAGATCTATTAATGGTATTCTAGAGTCTCTAATACAGAAAACTATTCATGGGATATCACACATAACTGAAACAATAGCTTCTCCCAAGCCACTTGGATACTTGGTTGATTAAAAAAAAAAATCCACTGGATTATCTAAAGTCTGTTATTTATATTTTAAAGCAGTCATATTCTAGGATATAACACAGACATGAACTCATCCATGTGAAGTCAGATAGCAATAGTGCTCAGGATTAAAACTATCCATGTGCTACCTTTGTGGGGTCCTTTTGGTAAAAGGGTAAATATGAGCTTTAACAATGTGGTAGGGGAGGTGAAATGAAACAAGAGACTGTTTTGACTTCACCCACGTTATGCTGGTAACAAGTCTCTCCTGGTAATGGCTCGCACTTGACTAATGCTCTGTTGTTAAAATTCCCGTTAGAGCTGGGCTGTGCTGAGTTAACATTTGCACACACCAGACAGGATGTTAACATGAGGCTGGCAGATGATCTAGTCTCACTTCTACATTAAAGGCTTAGGAGGTTTTGAAAATGTACAAGTCAAGGTGGGTTTGGGATGATTCACTCTGTTCAACACCATCTGGGAAGAAGCCAAGGCCATCCATGAGAACTATCAGATCTGAGATGACATGGGAAATACTTTGGTCTGGCTGTCCATTCTTTTTTTTTTTTTTTTTTTTTTAAGATTTTATTTATTTATTCGACAGAGTGAGACACAGCAAGAGAAGGAACACAAGCAGGGGAGTGGGAGAGGGAGAAGCAGGCCTCCCACTGAGCAGGGAGCCTGATGTGGGGCTTGATCCCAGGACTCTGGGATTATAACCTGAGCCAAAGGCAGCTGCCCAATCGACTGAGCCATCCAGGAGCCCCTGGCTGTCCATTCTTACAGAGTTCATGATTTGTTGCAAAAATACAGGGGTAAGAGCAAGATATACAGTTTTAAATAATCAAATAAATAAACCAATGAAGTGGGGTTTTTTTGGTTTGTTTTTAGAGAAAGAGAGGGAACATGCATGAGTGCATGCAGGTGAGGAGGGGGGAGGGGCAGAGGGAGAGAGAATCTTAAGCAGGCTCCACACCCAGCGTGGAGCCTGGGGTTCCATCTTATGACCCTGAGATCCTGACCTGAGCTACCCAGAGACCCCATTAAACTAATGAAGCTCTTAATTGCTTCTCTACCTACTGGAATCAGAACTTCCTTCCTTAAAATGAAATATTAGTAGAGAGGGGAAAAAGGCATTTGTAAGGGATAGAATTATAAAAAGGCTACTGTTTGATAACAAAATGAATTCTTCCCATTCACTGATGTTCTACGTGGGAAAATGAAGAAGGTAATGAAAGGCAATTTGGTTATCTACTATATACTGTGTACAATACCAGCCTCTTTCACATATTTTATTTCACAGATTCTTACAACCAGAGAGATCAGTATTTGTATCTCCATCTTACGAATGAGGAAAGCTATGACAAAGGGTTAGACTATTTTCTGAAATTCACATAGCTATTAAGAAACAGAATTGGGGCACCTGGGTGGCTTAGTCAGTTAAGCATCTGACTCTTGGTTTTTGCTCAGGTCATGATCTCAGAGGTCCTGAGATCGAGCCCTGTGACTGATGGGCTCCCCACTCAGCAAGGAGTCGGCTCAGGGATTCTCTCCCTCTGCCCCTCCCCGCAATTCTCACTTGTGGGCACTCTCTCCCTTTCTCAAAAATAAATAAAGTTTAAAAAAAAAAAAAAGAAAGAAAAAAAAAGGAAACAATGTACTTAGGCAGAATAGACACTGATATTTTTGCCAACATTCTCAAAGTGTGGTCCTTAAACTGTTACTGGTCTGCAAAGACATTAGTTAGAAGGGTGAATAAGGGACTGGAAACTTTTATGTCATCTTGATATAGCCATGACATTTCTATTCTATTTTACATAAGTTCTGGTCCAGTAGGTAGAACTGGAAGTTTTGAATGAATTGGAAGTTTTAAAATCCAGTCCCTCACATTATGAGAGAAATGTTACACTAGTGTACATGCACTACGGGGGCTGGGACTCTGCTGTTTATCGTGGAACCTTCAACATGTGTTCCATGCACCATTTGCTCAACTACTGCACTCAAGTTCCAACTCAAGTTTTTCTAGCTCCATAGCATTGTTTGCCTCTGTAAATTTACCAAGTGAATGCCTAAAATGTCCTTAGAGAGGTCCTATGTCTATTTAAACATGGTGCTCAGAAAATATGTCAAATAAGTACAAGTTGTCTGCCCTACAGATAGGTTGAGCTTTCCAGAAAAAGGACGTTTAGCTTTTTTATTTTTCCTCTACAATTATTTAAACAATAGAGAGGTTCAGTAAAAAATGGAATTTACTCAGTTCAAACTGGAGTTTATTTTGAAAAGTTATTTATTCATCATGCTGCTATGTATTTGAAATGACAATATACTTCAAACTCAGCAAGTCTGTTTGGGTGACCAAATATGCTATAATTTTAAAAATGAATTACAAAGAGAACTAAGCAATACAGTCAAGAGTTACATTAAGAAACTACTCACAGGACAGTAATTTCTCAAAACAAATTAGGAATGTTAAGAATTGTTTTAGAAAAGGTTTCCAAAACTAGAGATTTTTCACACAGGAATTAGAATTCCAGGTTTCTATTGTACCACGTATAGAGAACAGAGAATCATTTAGTGAATGTGAATCACCCTCTCTTAAAAGGAAAACTGAAAACGATACTGTTAAGGGATATTAATGGGTGTGAACATACCATTTCTCAGTAATTAAGTTTAAGATGATGTTAATAATTATACCATCTAAGTAAATTTTCACTTCAATTTCTTTCTTGTTTCCTCTACCTTACCCTTCTTTTGTTAAGTCTTAATAGCTTGCCAAAATATAACTGGAATAAAGTAGGATTAAAAGTGCTTTAACTTCCAATGCATAATGGAACTTGTAAAAACTTGCAGGTAAAAAAAATGCATGAGAAAAACGAATATGCTGTCAGACACATAATTGTTTTCCAACAGGTTCGTTCAAGTTGACAATTACAAAAAAAAAAAATTCAATTACTGAATACAGAACTTTAAAAAGTTAGTTGTAAAAATGTCTATTTTTAGTGTCTATTTCTGAGAACAGATTCAGAAAGAATAGTTCTGAACACTGATCATGACATTCTTTATATATTACTAGTGCAAAATTCTGACAGACATCTGCAAATGCCCCAGAAATATTATCACTTTAAAAACTATTATGAACACAAAAAGTTTAAAAACTTTAGAAACATGGATATAAAGGTTCTATTTGTTGGAAATCATCTGGGTATACTACACACACAACAGATACATACTTTTCAAAAAATACCTATATTCACATATACATGAATTTAAACATGTAACCATATATTAGAAAGGATACATATATATATCCTTTATATATATATATATAACATATATATATATATTAAGTATATATAGTGTATTTTAAGTTATACTGAAAATTTTTTGACATAGGGAAAAATGCAAAAGATGACAGTTATTTGTAGATACTTACAATATGCAAAAGTTTTAACACATCCACAAACCTGTAAAAGACAACAATAAGAGAAATGTTTTAAATGAACCAATGGGGAAATAAATGGTCTTCTGAATTATAAACTGAATACCTACACCTTCTCTGAGCTCATGATCTCCTTGGCAATATGATGGACTTTACTCTTCATTCCAGTATCTTCATCCTGTGGATAAGAGTGCATTAAAAAAGCATGAACTCATAAAAGGATAATGAAGATCAGCTTTGAGCTAGGCAGATATAAATTCAAGCTCTGATACTTAGAGGTTTCTGATTAGAACACATTCCATATTATATAACATCTCAGATGGAAACACAGGAACCAGATGCAGTTACTGAAGCACAATACAGGAAGAGCTGAGGGCAATCGGTGATCTCGCCGTTATCAGCACTGCACTGTTACCAGCACTGGACTGAGCGACTGTCCTGAGAAGCCTGAGCCTTGGTGGAGCACAAGCCAATGATTCAAAAACTGGAAAGTCACATTCTGCAGGAGAAATGACTCCTACAGATATCACATAAACATGAGTTCTTCCCAATATATAATCTAGGAATTCTTCCACTACCCTGAATTTCTTTTCAATATCTGCTGGTAATCATGGCATCTCATGACAAAGAGTCACTGCTCAACAAATACCCAGCCAGATATATCTCCTTTCTCCCTTCAAGATTTAACAAATCCCAAACATTCTGCAGTATCTGGTTTAAAACATTTCATGAAACAAATTGTTATATATTACGCTAAAGTTTCCCTCCCCCTCCAAGAGTAAATATTAATCTCGCAGTGTGTATTTATCCCTTCCATGTTTTTATATTTTAGTACAGAAGAACTTAAATACAATATAAAAAAAATCCTGACCCTTCAATCAGAATATAAATATTGTTATGCAAAAAAAATATTCAAGGTAGGCTATGAAACCAACTACTTACACAAATAATCTTTAAGGAGAAGTCAGTTATTAATTCAGAATGCATTAATACTGTTGTCTAGTTAGCTTAGGATATTTTGCCTTGCTACTTGACCTTAGCTCCCAAACTCTATCTTTAACGGAACAATTAGATGGATGAATTTGACCTCCATCTCCATTATTATCCCGCTTTTCTAAGACAGGTTGTTGAATGACTGTGACCAACAGGCTGGGTAAGTTTTACTCAACTGAGCAATAGACAGCCTATGATACTCAATGCCATTCACCAGCTAACATTCCTCAGGAAGCCGTCTTAAGCACAGCGTGATCTTGCAGACCATGTATCAAATACTAATAACCATGATGTACACACACACACACACACACACACACACACAGAGGATAATTGTTGTTGCTTTCCTATCATAATGGGTTTCATCATCTGTAGCTAGAAAGTTTAATTTTGTAAAATACAGGATATCTTTCTAAAATTGAAGGCCAGAAGAAATGCATTAAAAATGAAAAACGGGGCATAAGACTCTTGATTTCAAGGTTGTGGGTTTGAGCCCCACACTGGGTGCAGAGATTACTTAAAAATAAAAATAAAAAAATATTGAAAAAAAGAAAAAAGAAAAACAAACCTAAACCACTGAAAGAACTAAAACCTTAACTCAGCACTCTTATTTTCAAGTGATGTGAGGTCCCATAAAGGTCAAGAGGTACTTTTAGCAATAGTTTTAGAGAAACCTATAGGTACAGGGGTGCCTGGGTGACTCAGTTGGTTATGCGTCTACCTTTAGCTCAGGTCCTGATACCAGAGTCTTGAGACTGAGCCCCATGTATGGCTCCCTGCTAGGCAGGGAGTCTGCTTCTCTCTTTCCCTCTGCCTCTCCGCCCCCCACCTCTGCTTGTGATCCCTAATAAACAAATCAAATCTTAAAAAAGAAAGAAAGAAAGGAAGGAAGGAAGGAAGGAAGGAAGGAAGGAAGGAAGGAAGGAAGGAAGGAAGGAAGGAAAGAAAAGAAAAGAAAAGAAAAGAAAAGAAAAGAAAAGAAAAGAAAAGAAGAAAGAAAGAAAGAAAGAAAGAAAGAAAGAAAGAAAGAAAGAAAGAAAGAGAAAGAAAGAAAGAAAGAAAGAAAGAAAGAAAGAAAGAAAGAAAGAAAGAAAGAAAGAAAGAAAGAAAGAAAGAAAGAAACCAACCAACCTAGGTACACTATAGATGTTGACTCTTGGTTTTTGCTCGGGTCATGATCTCAGGGGTCCTGAGATGGAGTCCTGTAACTGACGGGCTCCCTGCTCAGCAAGGAGTCGGCTCTGGGATTCTCTCCCTCTGCCCCTCTCCGCCATTCTCACTTGTGGGCACTCTCTCTCTTTCTCAAAAATAAATAAAGTTAAAAAAAAAAAAAAAAAGGAAAGAAAAAAGGAAACAATGTACTTAGGCAGAATAGACACTGATATTTTTGCCAACATTCTCTAAGTGTGGTCCTTTAACTGTTACTGGTCTGCAAAGACATTAGTTAGAATGTCTAGAATGCACCTAAAATGCGCACCACCTTTATACAAAAATTTTAAGTAGGTGTACTTTATTTTTGGCATCCCCTTTTTATTTCCTTTTCTCTTTTTAAAGATGTATTTATTATTTGAGAGAGAGAGCACACGCAAGCAAGCAAGCTTGGGGTGAGGGGTAGTGCACAGAGGGAGGGGGAGAGAAAGAATCTCAAGCAGACTCTGCACTGAGTGTGGAGCCCAACTTGGGGCTCAATCTCACAACCCTGAGATCATGACCCCAGCTGAAATCAACAGTTCAACTGATCAGACTAAGCCACCCAGGCGCCCCCACCTTTCCTTTTATAACTCTGCACTTGTTAAGTTTCTACCCCAGGGGCGCCTGGGTGGCTCAGTGGGTTGGAGCCTCTGCCTTCGGCTCAGGTCATAATCTCAGGGTCCTGGGGTCGAGCCCCACGTCGGGCTCTCTGCTCAGCAGGGAGCCTGCTTCTCCCTCTCTCTCTCTCTGCCTGACTGCCTACTTGTGTTCTCCCTCTCTCTCTCTCTCTCTGTGTGTGTGTCAAATAAATAAATAAAAATCTTAAGAGTTCCTTTAAAAAAAAAAAAGTTTCTACTCCAAACATCTCATCTTTTTCCTCTTCAGGACCTTGCTCTGCCAGGCCTCCTTTAGAGAGAGCTGTGTGATGACTCCATAATAAATGTTATCCCCGGGCAGATATTATGCTTCTGTTCCAGCAGGGGACAAAAAGACTTTAACTTAGAAAGACATTTACAGGGGGCCTGACATTGCTTATCTGTCAAATGAAAGTGCTGAACTTGCAACTTCAAAATCTTGGGGGTCAGACGTTCAGTATCTCAGGTGTGGCATGGCAAGTCAGTGCGAAAGACAGAGGTGGCATTCAGAGGCAGCTCTGGAGCGGGGGACTGTGAACTATGTTTCCTTTCTAGAAGCTGAGATTGTAAACTTTGGAGGGGAAATGGTGAGTACTGGCATAAAGACAAACATGTAGATCAATGGGAAAAAACTGAGGGAAGCAAGCCCTTAAATTCGGTCACTGGATTCTTGAGAAAGTTGTCAAGGCAATTCAGCGGAAGAAAGGATTTTGTTTTTCAACAAATGGCTGAAAATTACTGGACCCGTTAGATATCCACAAGCAAAAAGATGAATTTATAAGCTAACCGACACCACATACAAAAATTAAAAATGTAGCCTAGAGTTAAATGTAGGAGCTAAAACTATTAAACTTCTAGAAGAAAACCTTTGTGACCCTGTATAGGGTAACAGTTTTTAGATATAACACCAAAGTCATGATCCATAAAAGAAAAAAACACCGATAATATAAACTTCATAAAATTAAAACTTTTAGGCTTAAAAAGACACCACAAAGAAAATAATTTTAGATAAGCCCCAGGTGGTAAAAAAAAATATTTACAAACATGGTTCTGTGTTCAGTATATGTAAGACGTGACTAGACATTTCATTAAAAATATAAGAATAGCCAATAACTTCATGAAAAGATACTCAATATAATCAGTCATCAGGGAAATGCACATTAAAATCACAGCAAGATTCTACTTCATACCCACAGAATGGGATTTAAAAAAAAATCAGAAAATAGTAGGGTACCTGGCTGACTGAGAAGACACGCAACTCTTGATCTTGGGGTTGTGGGTTTGAGATTTTACTAAATTACTAGATATTGAAGTGCTAGATTACTAAAAAAAATCAACTTGAGGAAAATCAGAAAATAGCAGGTGTTGGTGAGGATGTGGAGAAACTGGAACCTTTATCTACCACTGGTGGAAATGGGAGTCTTTATTCATACATTGTAATGGGAAGTTTTAGCTGTCTCCTAATACTGCTAAAGGCAGAATTTGCATTTCTTATCCTCCTTGTTATTCTGAATCACGACAAGAGGAAGTGACCACCATCCTCACTCCATCATTTAAAACTCTATCTAACCATCATTTGATAGCAAGGTTAGTAGGAGAAAACAGCTCTACCCTCAGCTGATTCATTACTGATGTGAAAACATTACTGATCATTAGAACCTCCAAGCTGCTCTTAAATTTCAGATCCCTATTGAACTGTCTTAGAAATTCTGATTCTGTAGGTCTGAGATCGAGCAGGAAAGTGGCTGTCATAAGATGAAATTAAGGATAAATTTTTAAAAATCTCCAGCCTTCAAGAAGTGAATAAGGAGAGCATACCAAATACACAAATAACTGTACATATAACTATGAAATGTGCTGACATCTTGAAGTAGTGGAAGATTCTAACAGGCAGCGGTGTGTAATTCAGGAAAAGATTCACAAAGAATAAAGCATCCATCTGATGCCCTTCTGTCACTCCATAAATAAGTCATCAAGACTCTGTATGCTAGATACTAAAGATAGCTACTCATCAAAGTCAGAAACCTGGACTCCTTTCTTCTCCACCTTCTATGATCACATCTGAGTCATCAAGTCCTGACAATTCATCCTTCTGAATGTTTCCTTAAAGCTTCATTGATCCTTACCTCTCCTTTAATCCCGCCTCCTTATTTCTTGCCTACACTACTGCAGAAACCTAAGTAGTTTCCTTGGCTCTAGATTTAACCCCACTGCAATCCGGTCTCTACACTGCCATCAGAGTAATAGTTCTAAAATGCAAATATAATCACCTTAGTTCTCAGGTTGAAACCCCTTAGTAACTCCCTGTCACCTATGGGCAAAAAAAGACTCAAGCTTCCTTTGCCATGCATCTAAGACACTCCACAGTATGTGTAGTTATCTTCACTAGTCCATTCCTGCTCCTCAACACTGTATAGTCTTTCCTCTAGCCACACTGGAATCACCTTGCAACTCTAAGTGTACTCTGCCCTTGCATGTCTGTCCCTATATGCCCTTCCTTCTGCTTTGACTTCCCCCCTTATCATTTCTTCCCTCCTCAAAGGTTTCTGCCTGTCATATTCCAACTTATCCTTTAAGATCGCACTCAAAGGTTTTCTCCTTTATGAAAGGCTGCCTTGACATTCTCTCCCTACCACTGTCACAGGACAAGTTATTCTCTTATTCATGTAGTATTTACAGAACTTTATCCATGGGATTGTGTTTATTTGCTGACATGTTTAATTCTCACTAGTTTAGGATCTTATTCACCTTCTGTATACAGCACAATGCGTTGTCCACTGTGCAAATGATAAGCGTGAATAAGCAAATGTGTGTACAAGGGCGGCTTCACTTTCTCAGAACCTAAGAATGGAGTACACTGCTTTTGAATACGTGTGAGTAACATGAAAATGTAATTTCAAAATAATAGGTCATTATAGACATTTCATCGTGTGAAAAAAAAAAGGTAGGAGGTTGACCTAGATGATTAAGGCCTCCAGCAATTCTAAAAATCTAGGAGTCTACGTATTGTGTTGTCTAGTTTACCTTTTAAACTAGGACAACTACAGAGCTAAAGAGGGATAGTAACTACTAGAAAATTATTCAATGAATTATAATAATTTTCAAAGTAGAAAGTCAAAGATAACTAAAAAACAACAAAATAAAAAGTTCTGTATTATCTTCAACTTGGAAGAACAATGACTTATTCTGACCCAAGTCAAACAATGATGGAAAAATACACCCCACTGTAAAACCTCGAGAGGCCATATTTGGCATCTCAACTTTTTAGTTAATGACAGTCCTCACTTAAATTACATCACATTTCAAAGCATACTGCCTGTTAAATAACTGCATCTCCCAGAAGTACCCTGCTGTGGAAGCTGAAACATTAGCCACAAATGAAATTACTTTGTGAAGATCATAAAATAAGTCAAACAAATTCCAAAACAGAACCTTTGATCTAAAACCCAGTTTTATGTACTGATCTCTTGATAATAGCCCAGCTTTGTAAATTCTTAACTGTGTTCTTGTCTATTTGTATTTGTTCACTACAAGTAAAATTCAGTGAAATTTATCCATTACTTTTTAATAGAATTCTTAAAAGGCCTCTGCTATGCTATTCAAGGGCTCTACTGAAAAAGCAAAAAGCTGAACAACCAGATCTGCCTGGGAAACACCTTTAACATTAAATTATCCTCCAAATTAGGTAACACCATGATTGGCCTCTGAAGGACAAAGTTCTCATGGGTTTTCACCCCTCTCTTCATAAGGGTACATACCATATCAGCTATTTTACAAAGAAAATTTGTAAAAGAGGTAGGGAAGTCAATATGCAGGAGACGTGAACAGTGGTGAATACTCTAACTATAATGAAGGAGAATGAACAGATCTCATTGTCAACCATTTGTTAAGCACTAAAAGCAAAGACCCAAAAGCATAAAACTAAAAATGTGGAACATGAAGAAAGAGAGATTACCAGTTTTTCATATGTCTGTTGGCCGTTTGGATGTCTTCTTTGGAAGTATGTCTGTTCATACTGCTGCCCATTTCCTGATGGGATTATTAGTTCCTTAGGTGTTGAGTTTCATAAGTTCTTTATAGATTTTGGATACTAGCCCTTTATCTGATAAGTCATTTGCAAATATCTCCTCCCATTCTGTTGGCTATATTTTGGTTTTGTTGACGGTTTCCTTTGCTACACAAAGGCTTTCTTATCTTGATGAATTTCCAATAGTTCATTTTTGCTTTTGTTTCCCTTGCCTTTGGAGATGTGTCTTGCAAGAAGTTGCTATAGCAGAGGTCGAAGAGCTTCCTGCCTGTGTTCTCCTCCAGGATTTTGATGGATTCCTGTTTCACATTTAGGTCTTCCATCCATTTTGAGTTTATTTTTGTGGATAGTGTAAGAAAAGGGTCCAATTTCATTCTTCTGCATGTGGCTGTCCAATTTTCCCAACACCATTTGTTGAAGAGACTGTCCTTTTTCCATTGGATATTCTTTTCTGCTTTGTCGAAGATTAGTTGACAATAGAGTTGAGGGTCCATTTCTGGGTTCCCTATTCTGTTCCATTGATCTATGTGTCTGTTTTTGTGCCAGTACCACACTGTCTTGATGATGACAGCTTTGTAATAGAGCTTGAAGTCCAGAATTGTGAGGCCACTAACTTTGGTTTTCTTTTTCAACATTCCTTTGGCTATTGGAGTCTTTCCTGGTTCCATACACATTTTAGGATTCTTTGTTCCAGCTCTGTGAAAAATGTTGATGGTACTTTGATAGGAATTGCACTGAATGTGTAGATTGCTCTAAGTAGTATAAACATCTTAACAATATTTGCTCTTCTAATCCATGAGTATGGAACATTTTTTCTATTTCTTTGTGTCTTCCTCAGTTTCTTTCATGACTGTTCTATAGTTTTCTGAGTACAGATCCTTTGCCTATTTGGTTAGGTTTATTCCTAGGTATCCTATGGTTTTGGATGCAACTGTAAATGGGATCAACTTCTTAATTTCTCTTTCTTCTAATTGTCAGTAAAAATGCAACTGATTTCTGTGCATTGATTTTATATCCTGCCACTCTATTGAATTCCTGTATGAGTTCTAGCAGTTTTGCAGTGGAGTCTTTTCGGTTTTCCATATAGAATATCATGTTCTATGAACAGTGAGAGTTTGACTTATTCCTCGCTGATTCAGATGCCTTTTATTTCTTTTTGTTGTCTGATTGCTGAGGTTAGGACTTCTAGTACAATGTTGAAAATAATACTAGACAGTGGACATCCCTGCCATGTCCCTGCTCAGAGGAGAAAAGCTCTCAGTTTTTCCCCATTAAGAATGCTATTTGCTGTGGGCTTTTATATATATGGCTTTTATGATTGAGGTATGATTCCTCTATACCTACACTGTAAAGTGTATATTTGCAAATACATCCTCAAGAAAGGATGCTGTATGTTGTCAAATGCTTTGTATGCATCTATTGAGAAGATCCTATGGTTCTTGTCTTTTCTTTTATTAATTTAGTATATCACCTTGATTGATTTGTGGATGTTGAACCACCATTGCAGCCCAGGAATAAATCCCACCTGATTGTGGTGAATAATCCTTTTAATATACTGTTGGATCCTATTTGTTAGTATCTTAGTGAAAATTTTTGCATACACGTTCACCAGGGATATTGGTCTGTAAGTCCCCTTTTTGGTGGAGTCTCTGTCTGGTTTTGGGATCAAGGTAATGCTGGCTTCATAGAATGAGTCTGGAAGTTTTCCTTCCATCTCTATTTTTTTACAGAGCTTCAAATGAATAGGTATTAGTTCTTTAGATATTCCGGGGAATTCTCATGGGGAGCCATCCAGCCCTGGGCTCCAGTTTGTTGGGAGATTTTTTATTACTGCTTCAATTCCATTGCTGGTTATGGGTCTATTCAGGTTTTCCAGTTCTTCCTGCTTCAGTTTTGGTAGTTTATATGTCTCTATGAATGCATTCATTTCTTCCAGATTGGCTCATAATATATTCTTATAATTGTTGGTATTTCTTCAGTGTTGGCTGGGATCTCTCCTCTTTCATTTATGATTTTATTTATTTGGGTCCTTTCTCTTTTCTTTTTGTTAAGTCTGGCCAGGAGTTTATCAATCTTATTAATTCTTTCAAAGAACCAGCTTCTAGTTTCATTGATCTTTTCTACTGTTCTTTTGGTTTCTATTTCATTGATATCTCCTTTAATCTTTATTATTTCTCTTTTCCTGTTGGGTTTAGGCTTTATTTGATGTTCTTTCTCCAGCTCCTTTAGGTATAAGGTTAGCTTGTGTATTTGAGACCTTTCTTGTTTATTGAGAAAGGCTTGGATTGCTATATACATCCCTCTGAGGACTGCCTTTGCTGCATCCCAAAGATTTTGAACCCTTTTCATTTTCATGAAAATGTTTCCATGAATTTTTTTGTAAAGATTTTATTTATTTAGGTGTGCTCAGTGGGGTAAAGCCTCTGCCTTTGGCTCAGGTCATGATCTCAGGGTCCCGGGATCGAGGCCCTCATTCGGGCTCTTGGCTCAGCAGGAAGCCTGCTTCCCCCCTCTCTCTCTGCCTGCCTCTCTGCCTACTTGTGATTTCTCTCTGTCAAATAAATACATAAAATCTTAAAAAAAAAAAAAAGATTTTATGTATTTATTTGAGAGAGACAGAGAGAGCACAAGTGGAGGGAAGGAGCAGAGAGAAAAGCAGATTCCCCGTAGAGCAGGGAGCCTGATGTGGGACTCAATCCCAGGACCCTGAGATCATGACCTGAGCCAAAGGCAGACACTCAACCAACTGAGCCACTCAGGGACCCCAGTGTGTCCATGAATTTTTAAAATTCTTCTTTATGGGGCGCCTGGGTGGCTCTGTTTTAAGCAGCTGCCTTTGGCTCAGGTCATGATCTCAGGGTCCTGGGATCGAGCCCCGTATCGGGCTCTCTGTTCGGCAGGGAGCCTGCTTCCCCCCCTCTCTCTGCCTGCCTCTCTGCCTACTTGTGATCTCTCTCTCTCTATGTCGAATAAATAAATAAAATCTTTAAAAAATAAAATAAAATAAAATTCTTCTTTAATTTCCTGGTTGACCCATTCATTCTCTAGTATGATGCTCTTTAGCCTCCATGTACTTGCGTTCTTTCCAATTTTCCTATTGTGATTGAGTTCCAGTTTCAAAGCGTTGTGGTCCAAAAGTATGTAGGGATTGATCCCAACTTTTGGTACTGGTTGAGACCTGATTTGTGACCCAGGATGGGATCTATTCTGGAGAATGTTCCAGGTGCATTCGAGAAGAATGTGTATTCTGTTGCTTTAGGATGGAATGGTCTGAATATATCTGTGAAGTCCATCCACGTTAAATGACACACAAATGATAAGTGTGTCATCTGGGTTAAATGACACAGATAAGTGTGTCATTTAAGGCCCTTATTTCCTTGTTGGTCATCTGCTTAGATAATCTGTCCATTGCAGTGAGGGGGTGGTGTTAAAGTCCACTACTATTATTGTATGATTGTCGATGTGTTTCTTTAATTTTGTTATTGTTAGTTTAAACTGGCTGCTCCCACGTTAGGGGCATATTTACAACTTGTTGGATAGATCCTTCAGTTATGATATAGTGTCCTTCCTCATCTCTTATTACAGTCTTTGGTTTAAAATCTACTTTGTCTGATATAAGGATTGCCACTCCAGCTTTCTTTTGATGTCCATTAGCATGATGAATGGTTTTCCACCCCCTCACTTTCCATCTGGAAGGGTCTTTGGGTCTAAAATGAGACCCTTGCGGACAGCATATTGATGGCAGATTTCTTTCTTTCTTTCTTTTTTTTTTTAAAGATTTTATTTATTTGACAGAGAGAAACACAGCGAGAGAGGGAACACAAGCAGAGGGAATGGTAGCAGGAGAAGCAGGCTTCCTGCCGAGCTGAGAGCCCGATGCGGGGCTCGATCCCAGGACCCTGGGATCATGACCTGAGCCGAAGGCAGACGCTTAAACGACTGAGCCACCCAGGTGCCCTTGATGGCAGATTTCTAACCAATCTGATACCCTGTGTCTTTTGATTGGGGCATTTAGCCCATTTACATTCGGGGTAACTATTAAAAGATATGAATTTAGTGCCATTCTATTGCCTCTAAAGTTGCTGTTACTGTATATTGTCTCTGTTCCTTTCTGGTCTATGTTACTTTCTGGCTCTCTCTTTGCTTACAGGACCCCTTTGGATATTTCTTGTAGGGATGGTTTGATGATCACAAATTCTTTTAGTTTCTGTTTGTCCTGGAAGCTTTTTATCCATACTTCTATTTTGAATTACATCCTAGCTGCATAAAGTATTCTTCACTGCATATATTTCTCATTTAGTACTCTTAGCCCATTTTTAAGATTGGGTTATTTCTTAATTATGATTGAGCTGTAAGAGTTCCTTATATATTCAGTATATAAGTCCTTCATCACAGATGTTTGCCAGTATTTTCTCCTCCTCTGTGGGTTATCCTTTCATTTTCTTGATGGTACTATATGCAGCACAAAAGTTTTTAATTTTGATAATGTCCAATTTGGCTATTTTTCCCTCCCATCACTTATACTTTTGTTGTTGCATCAATGCAGCTTCTGACTACTCAAAGTCATAGTCATTCCTTTATTTTGTTCTAAGGGCTTTATAGTTTCAGCTCCTACATTTAAGTCTATGATCCATTTGAGGTAATTTTTGTGTAAGACCAAAGAAAGACGTTTAATTTATTCTTTGGTACATGGATGTCCAATAGCTCTAGCCGATTTATTAACCCCCTGATTTCTTTAACTACATATTTTGACTTTTTGTATTACAAACTTTTTTTGTTGTTACTTGAAATCTATTGTGAAATGAGATTGGTGTAAATAAAGTAATTGACTTAAAATAATTATTTGACCAAGGTCATATGCCTAGTAAGTGTCAGAGCTGGGACTGAACCACAGGTCTTGAGATGTCAAATCTCATCTTTTTGTGAGAACACAATATTACCTTTCATGTAAACATGTTTCAGATTTATTCATCAATGATAAGAAAAGGTAAGTTTGAAACTGTATTTTGTTAAACAAGGAATGACTGGAGATACTTAAGATTTTGCTTGCTTCTTTTTATATATGCCAATAAAACAGCTAAAATCTGTTGAGCAATTTGTGTCAGAACTATTTTAAAGAGTGTATAACTTAATCATCACAACAATCTTAGAAAATAAAAACAAATGTCAAAAAAAAAAAAAGGAAAAAGAAAAACAAATGTCTACCCTACTCCCTCCTCTTTTTACAGGTGGGGAGTACAAAGATGTTAAGTAAATTGCTCAAGATCATAGAGTTGATAAATAATAAGAACCTAGGCAATCCAGCCTCAAAGACTGTGCTGTTGTTGTTCCTCTTCTTCTTCTTTTTTTTTTTAAAGGTTTTATTTATTTGAGAAAGAGAGAGAGAAACAGTGAGCAAGCATCAGTGGGATGGAGGAGGAGAGGGAGAGGGGGAAGCAGACTGCCCACTGAGCAGGGAACCCAATATGGGCTTGACCCCAAGACGCTGAGTTCATGATGTGAGCCCAAGGCAGATGAGCCACCCGTGCACCTGAAGACGGTGCTGTTCTTAACCACTTTGAAAGCCAAGCACTTAGGAGAAAAGCATTCACCAGGCTATGCTTAAAAGGATTAGCAATCATCTAGAAAGGAAGAGTTAGCTTTTTAAATTATTGCCACGCTGTCTCAGGTGAACAGAGAGTAAACTCATCAGGGGGGCCAACAGCTCTAAAAGAGGGAAATTATTAGTACACTAGAATCAGGTATAAAAATATTAAATGTTGATGGTTAACTGAAGAAATAATCTAATTCTAAAAACAGAAAAATAGGGGTATCTGGGTGGCTCAGTCAGTTAAGCATCTGCCTTGGGCTCAAGTCATGATCCTAGGGGCCTGGGGTTGAGCCCAGTGTCAGGCTCCCTGCTTAGTGGGGGGGGCCTGCTTCTCCCTCTCCTTCTGCCCCACCCCCTGCTTTTTCTTTCTCTCAAATAAGTAAGTAAAATCTTTAAAACAAACCAAACAAACAAACAAACAAACAAAAAACAGAAAAATACGGGAGCCTGAAAGGCTCTGTTGGTTAAACATTTGCCTTCAGCTAAGGTCATGATCGAGTCCTGGGATTGAGCACCAAATCAGGCTCCCTGCTCAGTGGGGAGTCTGCTTCTCCTGTGCTCCTCCACACTGCTCGTGTCTGCTCTCTCACTCACTCTTTCTCAAATAAAATAAAAACAGAAAAATATTAAGAGGCCCTACTGCTGTGGGTGGCACAACTAAAGACAAAACCAAGGGGCGCCTGGGTGGCTCAGTGGGTTAAAGTCTTTGCCTTAGGCTCAGGTCATGATCTCGGGGTCCTGGGATCGAGCCCCACACCAGGCTCTCTGCTCAGTGGGGAGCCTGCTTCCCCCCCTCTAGAGCCCTGCCTTTCTGCCTACTTGTGGTCTCTCTCTCTCTGTCAAATAAAATAAATAAAATCTTTAAAAAAAAAAGACAAAACCAATAACATAAATACCAGAAGGGAAAGGAAAGGCCGGTATAAATACAGAGGAAGGAACTCTGGAAGTCTCCAATGACCACAAAATGAGTGAGTCAACCAGGCAGTGTTGTGACAGGATGTGTTGAGAAGATGCATAACACAAAGGGGTTAGATAGAAATGGTTCCTTTATACTGTATGTCAGCGTAAAACCCACACGCTGCTGAAGGATACTGTGGGCCTTTAAGAACAGTCAGTCACTTGTCTGGCTTAGGTGTCTTACACACTCACAGGCCTTAAGGCTACATAATTACTAGTGGTTACTCTCAACTCTATGATTCAGTACTTTACAGCATAAAGTCTTACAAGAAATAAACAAATAATCACTGAGCTTTTACGATGTACTGAACAGTGTTCTAAGGCTTTACACAAATCATTTAGTCATACTTCTGAGATAAATCTTTTCTTCATAAAATGGGGGCTCTTTAGCTTAAAGATATTAAATAATTTGCCAGAAGTTACTCACCGAGCTCATATGTGGTGGAGCTGGGATTTAAAACCGGACAATTACACAACTTAAGCCATTCATTTAAGGCTGAATTAAATTTAAACAAAGCTAAAATATATTAAACAGGAAACAACTGATTGGTAAGTTATGGCATAGAAGTTAAGTGACATGGATTTTCTTCTCTACAGTTTGATAGGCTTGCTATGTGGACCTTTTCAAATTCTGTCTTGCTGTAATGTTCCAACACATCATGGGTTATTGTTAATATACTACTTTTTCCTTTGTAATGATATCTTTATTCAAAAAATATATATTTATAATGGACTATTCCTATCAAACTAGAGAAACAATGTAATGAACCTCCACTTAAATAATTATCAACATGTGGCCAATCTTGTTTCATGTATACTGAAAATACAAGTACCAAATCACTTCAAAGGAAACCCGATATGTTATTAATCGCAGCCTTTTCTTCTATCTCTAAAAAGTTTTCATTAAGTCTGAAATACATCTAATTCCTTTCTTTCAAGTAGAATTGCTAGCAATAGAAGGAACAATCCTGAGAGGGGATTTCCATTATCAAAAGGAAAACTGAAGGAAAGTGCCAAAAATTTCTCAAAAAATTACTATATAGTAAGTGATGTGCGTTTAGAAATGTGGTAACATCTTAGGTACTACATTATAGCAGAAACTAATTTTAAATTAGATAATATTTTATAAGTTTTAAGAAAAAAGTAACTAGGGATTTTGTGCCGGTCATGCTGATAATTATTTCCAATTGTGAGAGACCAACAGACACAGAAGTAGAAACAATTAAATAATAACATATACCTGTTTGTCTCCCAGGTCAGGGTCCCCTTTACTAGAGTCAGAGCTGACATCGTCTTCGTCAGAACTGTTGATGTCTTCTTCCTCATCTGAAGGAAGTTCACCAAGACCAAGATCAAGATCATTGTGTCCCTCCTGGGATGCTCCAGAACTGCTTCAGTAGAGAATATTGCATTAGTCACCTTTAATAACAAGGAATACTCCCCAAAACCCACATAGAATCAACCATCTATTCCTATGATGTAAGCTAGGTATACCTAAGGGATGTGAACACTGGGATGGAAATAGCCAGCCCAACCAAACTTCCCCTTCTCTTTTGCTATCTCAGCTGTCAAAAACCTAAATTCATACTCCCAGCTCCCCTAATCTATGCTTCTTTTTATTTTTTAATTTATTTGACAGAGAGAGATCACAAGTAGGCAGAGAGTCAGGCAGAGAGAGAGGGCGAAGCTGGCTCCCTGCTGAGCAGAGAGCCCGATGCGGGGCTCGATCCCAGGACCCTGAGTTCATGACCTGAGCTGAAGGCAGAGGCTTTAACCCACTAGGCCACCCAGGTGCCCCTAATCCTATGCTTCTATAGGTTCTTCTTTGAAAAGATCAGGTCTCTACTCCTATGAACCAAGAAGCCTCATAAAGATGTAGCCTAGGTTACCACAGAAGGGCACTCACTGGCTACACGGGAACATTCGAAGAGGTGGTATTTTCCTGGGTCTGTTTTTTTTTTTTTTTTTTAAGCAACTAACAAATCTACCAGAATTGGGAGGTAATAAACAATGCATGTGCTACTGTGAACATGTGCCCAGCCTCCTTGATTATCCCCAGTTCCTTTTATGTAACCACATCATAAGACAAGGGAAGGGACGAGGATGTTAAAAATTCTTGGGCTCTGATCCAGACCTGCTGAATCAGAAACTCTAGGGGTGCAGGGCCCCTAGGGGATATATGTTGGAAGTTTGAAAATCACTGTACCAGGCTATTTACCAACTCCGCCTCACCAGCCTGACATCATCAACATTTCCCACTTTGTACTGAGACAAATCTCTTCAATCTAAGAGCCATTGTTGCAATCCAGTCTGTGGGGGGAATTCCATAGCAAAGTTCCCCAGGAAGATAACAGAAATAATTCTTTCTAACTTTGATTGTAAAGACTCAGGAACAAATTATCTGTAGCAACTGTTTCCTGTCTGTAGTCTACAAGAATATCTGCAGCATAGAAGAGTCAGTAAAAGATTCAGAGAAAATAGTCAGGGGGAAACACTCAGAATAAAAAGACAGTTGCATTTCACCGTGGCAGGTCCCTTTACGGGTCAAGGCCAGGTCACTCAACTGCCAAGACTACTACAAGTTATGAAAATTTCTAACAGTAATCTTAGAAGCTAAAGATGAATTCTCTGCCAGTTCCTGATTACACATTGTAGGATACAGACAGCCTCAGATGCCATTCCTGGAACTCAACTGTTACACAAACCAGTCGGATGAAGGCTGAATGCCAAAAGAACACCTCCCTCTGCTAAAGACAGGGGTTCCTTATTATTCAGGAGCTAGAGGGCCCCAGGGAATCATATCACAGCTTCAAGTAGGTGGGTGGGCACCCCATCATAGCTCCATGACATGGAGGAGACTCACGCTCCAGGGCGGTGTTAGGGGTGGAGAGCGGAAGCTTCCCAGTCAGATCACTGGCAAGATTCACTGTCTCTGGGTGCAGGGACAGGAGCCCAACCCAGCTGGGTAATTAGTTGATTTAAATTAGCTGGAGTAAATAAAGTTAACAGAATAGAGAGACTGCAGAATACATCCGTATAAATAAAAGAAAACCTACCTTGTTTTTATCATTAATTCTTTATCTCTTTATATCCTCTAAAACCCTGTTACTCAAAACATGTTCAATCTGTGAGCAGCTTCAGTATCACTGGAAGCTTTTTAGAAACATAGAACTTCAGGCCTCACCCTGCTGCACTGAATCACAATCTGGTTATAATAAAATCCCAGTAATTTGTTTTTTTCAATTGGTGCACTCTTTTAGACTCAACAGTATACAAATTTTGAATAATCCGTAACAGAGCTTGTAACACCTATGAAGAAATTAGATTTATTCTGTCTGAAGAGAGAGCTGAGAGGTGTTTCTTGGTACAACATTTGGAAAGCCATTATTGAGGAGATAATAAGCAGCCAGTTGCCACAACCATTAGGTATATCAATATTTACAAAAGTTAACACTTAAGAACAAGAAGAAAAAAAGCTTTAAATATTAAAAGGACATGGATCAAAACATAACTGCCACAAAATATTGGGAGATTTTATTTTTTATTTTTTTAAAAGATTTTATTTTTTTGTCAGAGAGAGAGAGAACATAAAAGGGGAGTGGAAGGCAAAGAGAGAAGCAGGCTCCCCACTGAGCAAGGAGCCCGATGAGAGACTTGGTCCCAGGACCCTGGGATCATGACCTGAGCAGAAGGTGACACTTAATTGATTGAGTCACCTCAGTGTCCCATGTTGGGAGATTTCCGTTCTGAAAATTGCATTCCTACAGAAAACCTTCCCTGGCTACCCCCTCCCTCTCTCACATTAGTTTACTTGTCTCTTCTGAATTCCACACCATCTCCTTCCAATGTTCATGTTGATACATTTGTTTCCCTAGCTAAAATGTAAACTCCTAAGAACAAGTAAAGGGTCTTTTTCAGTTGAATCCCCAGCAGAGTGCTTGATACTTAACAGGCCCTCGGTAAATTTTTACTGAATAAACAAAATTTATATTGGAAAGCAAAGGCTGTCACATTTCAGAAGTTCAGACGGTAAGTATTTATGGTGGTGGTGATCACAAAGAAAGGTTTGGAGAGGGTAATATTGGGATAGTGTGTGGTTTAAGGAAGTGCCATCCTAGGCATCATAATCAATGGTATGGAAGTGGATATCTGTATTCAGAAGACAAAAAGAACATTTTGGCTGTAGCAGGAGTCTCCTATACATAATTAATGGAAAAAAAAAAAAAGCTTGGAGAGGATGACGACAGGTGCCAGCCTGCCAAAGGTCATAAACGGTAGATGAATCCATACTCATCTTGCAAGCCTTTAACAAGAAGACTCAAATCCTCCAGTAGACCTCCAAGATTTCCTTAATAGAACTCCAAGTTGAATGTCATTACTATACTTCTTTCTCTCATTAGTGCCAATAAGGCAGAGAATAACACCTCTTACATCAATCCAGCCTTGTAGCCACAACCTCTGCCCCACTCCCTCCACCCAACAAGGGAAAAGAACAACCCTGCAAATTAGCATCAGTGAGATCCCCTTGCTGATCTCAAGAGTCAACTGAAGTGAAAGGAGCTCCCCATACATCTGGATGGTAAACAGGAGAGACCATTTATGATTTCTGAAGCTTGGAAGGGAGGAAAGTGAGCAAAGTGAGGTTTAGGAAGACTAATCTTATAACCCAATGCCAGTGAACTAACTGGGGGCTGAATGGAGACGGGCACAGTGACAGAAGTGGATGGGGATCTAAGAAGTAATTTC
This sequence comes from Procyon lotor, assembly GCA_028646535.1. Taxonomy (NCBI): domain Eukaryota; kingdom Metazoa; phylum Chordata; class Mammalia; order Carnivora; family Procyonidae; genus Procyon; species Procyon lotor. Next base: position 88,243,222 of record CM053611.1, read on the forward strand.
AACAGTGCAGAAATGAGGTTGGCTACACGAGGAATTAAAAGAAAGGGTTGGATATAAGAGGTTAAAAAAAAAAATCATCAGAATAAAGAGGTGGGGAAAAACCTGTCTTCCTTCAAGATTTCATGACAGTCACCAGCAAAATAAGGGAGACATTAATTGAAATAGGAATATCTTAACAAGGGATATGTTTTAAAGGAAAGATAATGGGTTCAGCAGCAAAATTAGGAAAGATGGCATTTAGTACCCACATTTACACATTCATCTCTATGTGATCCAACAGAGAAAATTGTTGATCTATTTTCTCATGTAATCCTTAACAGCTTTCAAATCTATAGATCTCTGATAACGAAATATGGATTCCCTACCAAAGCCAGTCATTAAGTTGGGGGCTCCTGTATTCTTTACATTTCCTTCCTCCTATCTGGAAGATAATGTCCTAATACTGTCAGTTTTCTGGGTTAAAGGAACAAGAAATATTGTTTCTTCTTTCCTGCCTGGTTATTTCATAATTTGATAACCGAAGTAAAAGGAGAGTAAGCTGCAACCACAACCAGGACAGAGTCAGGACTGGGCTCTACCTCCCCAGGCCATCCTTTCCAAGGACGATTTGTTTCTGGATGGAGTAAGGACAGAGAAAATAATGCCAGAAGTAAATTCCCACTGATTAGGCGGCTATTCACAGTTCCACAGTCAAGGATCGACACATCTGGACTGATTATTTAATGCCATCACTTTTTTAAAAAATCAATTATTTTTTGTTTGTTTTTGTGATACAAGGATAGTACTCCTTCCACTGGAAGTACATCAGATTTCTCTTTCAGATTAAGATGTCACATGAAGGAGAATTTCGCTTTTAGAAGAAACCGTCTTTTTATTTATTTATTTGTTTATAAGATTTTATTTATTTATTTGACAGAAAGAGATGACAAGTAGGCAGAGAGAGAAGGGGAAGCAGGCTCCCTGCTGAGCAGAGAGCCCGACACGGGGCTCAATCCCAAGACCCTGAGATCATGACCTGAGCCGAAGGCAGAGGCTTAACCCACTGAGCCAATCCATCTCCCCTCAGAGTTTTCAGGAAAGTGAAACCTGTACAGTACTGAGCCAGACATCATCACCAAAACATTCTTGCAAGCCTCCATTAAACTGAAAATTCCAGCAAAGGGAGGGGAAGGATAAGGATAGCAGAGAAAGGAAAAGGAGAAGCAGACTTAACTGAATACTTGGAAAGCACTGAATCCTGTCCTCTGTGGTTGATGAATCCAGTTACCTTTTTCCTCTCGTTTGCCATTTTATTCTGAGCCCCTTAAACAATGAATGTTCCACATAATTCCTTCCAAACTTGGAAGAAAAAAGTTTATTCCAATATCCTCAGCTTCAAAGTTTCTTTTTCATTTTCAAGTCACAACATGTAAACCTGAACTTCTGTGATCTTTCTCTTCCTCTTCCTTCTACTTCTGGACCAAACTGAACAGAACCCGCTAGTCCTCAGGATGTTGTTATAATTCTTTTACAAATGCTGTCTCATTATGACTTGGTGATTATGCGTTTCCTTTGGCTGCTTTCATATTTATCGCAGAATGAATGGAAAAAACTACTGATAAGCACTTAAGGATGAACATTACATAGAAAAATAAGCAAAAAAAAAGTTATCTTAAGTTATATATTATTATATGCCGACTATAGGCTATTGGTTCACAATTTTCACCAGAAAAGTATTTCTATTTAGTTTCACCAGAATGTTTTACTCAGGTACTTCAGTTCCTGCATTTTAGATTCAAGTGTCAGGTTGAAAACCATGAAACAAATCCAAAAAAATTATTTGGGTGAAAACCACGTTTACTCTTGTTTTCAGGCCTTCTTTTCAATTACATGGTTCTTAGAGAATTTTCTCCATTTTCCACTCAGGTGACTTACCTGGGAGCTACTCCTAAAAATAAGTAAGTTATTTCTCTTATTTTTAGGAAACCCGGCACATCTGTGAAATAGGTCTATGTGGCCATTTTCATCCTTGACTAAAGCAAGAGTCATGTACTTGCAGCATGTTTTTAGGTTTTCCAAACGTGGGATCTTGAACAGTTATTTTAAGTACATGTAGAACCAGAGAGCCCAGGTGACAGAACATAAAGGCCAGAAGATAACACAGAGGGTAGGTAAAGCAAACTTATCTGACCTGAACAAAATTCAGGTTCTTCAAATGTCACCCCTCTGTGCTAAGAGGCAAACTACCTCATCTGATAGGTCTTCTCCTCTTTCACTGACTGCTTTGACTAAAAGAAACTTCAGTGCTTCAATAATGTGTAAAGCCGTGGACGGATAATGTTCATATTATACTATATCAGTGGAAATCCTTCCCCTTAAAGAAAGGTAAATACATTAGCTTTTAAATATACATTAGTTTTTGAGTCCTTCTGAGAAACTGTTAGGACAAACTTTATTTTAATTTTAAAAATTAATGATTTTTTTATCTGGGCTTTAGTTAAAAAAAGTCTAACTTCACATATGTATATAACATATTCACTTCTTTCAGTTAAACATTCTGATTAATAAAACACAGAATACGAATAAATAAAATCACTACAATAAGGGATAGCACAGCAGGAGTTTGTTACCACAAAAAGGAAAGGAAGTGAAAAGAAACTTGCAGTGTAAAATGCACACAATTAGCGTTTTACTCTTTGGTTCATGGAATCTAGAAGTGTTAACAACCAAGTCTTTTAACACTAGCAAGCTGGGGTTCTACAGCTAGAAAACGAAGTGGGCGTGTTTTTCAAGTCCATCACTGAAGCCTAGTATTCCTTCCTGACAGTGTCCCCCAAAACCAGCTTTTAAACAGTCCTCCAGTTTATATTTCGGGGGAGCTGGGTATTTCTCTGTGGTTCCTTTTTCTGAAGCCCTTCCTTTTTGTGGTAACAAACTTCTGCTGCTTTATAAGATTGCTTTTATTTGATCCTTTTAATTACTTTTTAGGTAGGAAAGGTATATAGACTGTGCCTTTTCCTTACAACCTATAGGGGATTGTTCAGGAAAACCATTAGTATGCCTCTAGGTAATAGACAGGGAATGACCTTCTGGCCAGCTAGCTGATGACTTTAAAAAGAGGTGCCTGGGTGGCTCAGTCAGTTGGGCATTGGACTTCTGATTTCAGCTCAGGTCATCCAACTCTTGGTTTCAGGGTCTGGGAACAAGCCCCATGCTGGGCTCTGTGCTCAGCAGGGAGTCTGCTGGGGATTCTCTCTCTCCTTCTCCCTCTGCCCCACCCCCAGCTCTTAGTCTCTCTAAAATAAATAAATAAATCTTTTAAAAAACATAAAAATAAAAAGAGAAAAAGAGGCTCTAAAGGGATTGTTCAACATTTTTTTTTTTTTTAAAGATTTTATTTATTTATTTGACACAGAAAGCAATCACAAGTAGGCAGAGAGACAGGCAGACAGAGGGGGAAACAGGATCCCCAATGAGCAGAGGGCCCGATGTGGGGCTCGATCCCAGGACCCTGAGATCATGACCTGAGCCGAAGGCAGAGGCTTTTAACCTACTGAGCCACCCAGGCGCCCTGGATTGTTCAACATTCTGCAGGAGCCACAGAATAATAAACACACAACTTAATGCCCATGTCACAGTAAACAGTACCATACTATCAGGCATCTCCCATGGCATTCTGGGTTGTGGGAAAACTCCTGGCCTGTAAGTAAGAATGATCATGTCCTCCAGGGTTCCTGGTGCAATCCCAGTGACACAAGAGGAGCCTAAGGCTGATCACAATCCAGTAGGCATTCTTGTATTGCCAGTTTAGCTGGAAGGCATCTGATTGAAGCATGAGCTGCTCCTAGCTAGAGAGGAACAGATTGTTACAAAAAATGCCTCCTGAAACAAGCACTAGCTAAAATAAATACCAAACATATAATTACCAGCAACTTTGCTTTCTTAAAATTTGGAGGGATTTGAGAATGATTCCTTAAAATATTCTTCCAAGAAATGTGCACTGAAATCTTTTTCTTAATACAAACAGAAAAGCATTCTCTTGAGTAGAATTGCCTCCAAATAAAATACAGCACGTTTCCAATCCAGTTTTGTCATTGTAGCAAAGATAGTGTTTATTTGTGGAAAAATGAAAAAATTTTAAGTTAGAGTTGACCCAACATCCTTTCTTCCCTGTACTTCCTCATTGTATAATATATAACTCTTGTGTAAAGGACACTGGAAATAAGGTTGGGATGGCTACATGAGACTGCTTCACATTTAGACCCACACATGCACACGTGCACGCATGCGCACACACAAATGCTGCATATTTACAGATATTTACACATACATTTATACATATATTTCCAGATATAAACTCTGTAATATTTAAAATACATAAAACTGCTATGTCATTTATCTCAATAAATATCGAGGGCTTATTATATATCATATTATTTTAGGGGCTGGATGAAGATAATCTAATAGAATTAGTTCAATGTTCAAACTGTAAATTCTGTTGGTTGTTTTTCTTTTTACCTGCTGAAGCTTTCCTAAACAGATAAAAGAAGCAATAGGGATAACCACCATAACTAGCATAAAATCAGGGGCTATTACTTAAAGAGAGTACAACCAAAAGTTAGTGCATGCTAAATGTTAGAGGCAGTGCACAGACACTAACAGCTTCAGAACCAAAGAAAAAGACACCCCGTGCATGCTGGGGCAGTCAGAGGTTTGAGACACAGGTACTTGGGGGGCAAGGTGGTGGCAAGGCTTTCTGTGTGATGAAAAGTTAGGGTGTTTATCAAGTTAGAAAGAGATCTCTCCTTGCAGGCAGCCACAGCAGAAAAGGCACGCATCCATCCAAGATGGGAACTGGGGATCCAATCTCAAGCCCTCTCCTCGGCCCTTGCCTGGTTCTAACACTACAGTAGGGAATCTAGTGGGAGAGCCGGGCCAGGGGATTAAGACTGGTTGATGAGGACATAAAGATAAACACCTCATCCTCTCATTATCTTCTTAAACAGGGTGACCGTGTGTTTTTGTGTCAACAGTACATGCCATGCTGCTTCTACTAATTTTTCATCATAACCTGAGCAGCCACTGAGAAGGTGGAGAGACTTTTGGAAAATATGATCATTCCCTCTGCCCGTGCTATGCTCTTGATGGTGAATTGGTCCGAAACTACTATGGTATGATACCTATTGTATTCTGCCTTAACATCTATGGAAAATGAAGAGGACACCAAATGGCCTGACTATAAGTTGCCCTTCCTGCTCTGTTCCCTCAGATAGGGTGCCCTAGCCAAACAGCCTCCTGTATCACAGGGACAGTTCTGGCTACACCTGAGTAGAGGATTTTTAGCCCCTTGCCAACACGTGCAATAATTCAAACCAACCAATCACATTGTCCTATGCAAACCAAAGGTCACCCCATTCCCTTGATACTGAAGGGTCTGTCTTCCACAGCCTCTGGTGACTCACTTTGTTCCCAAGTGCAATCTCAGTGTGGCCCTGTGTGGCATGCTATGTCCTCTTCCCCTAGGCTGTATATGTGACTGACATACTGCTGTGAATCTCATCTGTCTGGTGTCATGGGTCTGGCAATCCCTATACCCATGGTTAACAATCTCTTCCTCACCAACAGGGTGGATACAAAATAATCAAAACATCATTAATTAAATTATTAATTGTATTATAAATTAATTAAATATTGTTATATATTTATTTTAAAATTATATACAAATTATAACTTAATTATTAATTTAATTAATTGCTAATTAAAAATACTTAAAATCACCAAAGAGGGTGCTATTTGCTGGGATCTTTAAGTACGAAGCAGGTGCACTGATAGTTTCTAATAGAATTATCCTGATAAATCCCCTTGAAGGGATATCAACTTAGCTTCCTGTACACCTAATTATATTTTGCATATACATCCAAAATTTGCCATGATAAACTTAAGCAATTTTCAAGTTGAAGGTATTAATGTTATGTGTTACAGAAATACAACCCATTACATGTTACAGAATATTCAATGTTATATTAAATACATGCCCCACTATAATAAAGTAGTAGGGAACTACAAGGAAACCAGTAATTAAACTCAAAGGACATCTGCTTTCCATCCAAGATCTTATTTTACCCAAGCCTACTTGAGTGTTCCCATTTTCTAACAGGAACTACAACCTATAATTGGGATTTCCCACTGCAATGAGGAAAAGGATAATAGGCTTCTTGCGAGCCCATAAGTAGCCAAGATGGGGAGGTTATATTATCACCCATGAATACATCAGTTCACTTTGTTATTTAAAACTATACATGAACAATTCTACTTATCATTTGTCTTCCTCAGGTACTAGTCACAAAAGAACTGTCCTAAAAGTCTACTCTAGGCCACACCTATGAATCATCAATAATCCTGGACAGCCATGAGGAACCCATTTCTTTCAAGGAACACACTGGGAACATAGGTCTATTTTTCCAAGACTGAGAGGCTGGACAGGGCATCAGGAAAGGACATGGGCTTTCTTCCTCCACTCTTATTCCCATGCATCACACTATCTTTTCACTAGTTACATGATTAACTAGATCCCTGTTTAATTTTAGCTCTCTTGACTGGGAAATCAAGAAACATCTTAACATTTCTAACAAACCTGCAAGTATCTTCGAAAGCTGGAGCCAGGACAAATGGAAGGGAAGTAAAAATAAACATGAGTTTAAGAACTGAGATGCACAGATTCACTTTAGAAAGGGTCAGAAGCATTTCATTACAGTTTCATACATTCCTAGGAGCAGAGAGAACACAGTAATGAAGAGAAGAAAAAAACACCTAAACCCAAGACAAACTTGCATTTGAATCTAGACTCTACTGCTCATCTGTCTGTGTGCAAATGGCTGGCTCTTCAGCCTCTTCTCTAAACTATAAAATTGAGATAATACCACTGGCTATGAAGATCAAATGAGATAATGTGCACATGTCTAGTACATGCAACGGACAGGAAATAAAGACAAATTTTTAAAAAGCAGACATGAGAAGGAGAATAAATTGGTCCATTACGTAAGTGGAATTAATGGTAAGAGGAACTGGAAGGTTTTGTTCTTGTTCACCCCTGGTTACCACAGAATTTGGTATGATACCTGATCTATTTCCTACATGAATGAATTAATAAATTAGTGGCTTTTATCTTTATATTTCACACAAAAATAGTACAGTATGAGTAGATAAGTCCAGTCTGCTGCTTTTTTTGGTTAAGGCCCAGGAGCCAAAAATGGTGGAAAAAATCAAGAGTAATAGTTTGTGATGTGTAGAAATTACATAAAATTCAAATTTCAGTGTCTACAAATAAAGTTTTATTGTAATATAGGCACACATATTTGTTTTTGGTCTATAGCTGCTTTCATGCTATATCCACAGAGTTGAAGAGCTGCAACAGAGATCACATGGCCTGTAAAGTCTAAAATATTTACCATCTGACTCTTTAAGGGAAAAAGTTTACTGCCCCTTGCTTTAGTAGCATACCCAGAAAAAGCAGTGTATCTTCTTTAGAGCAAAAAAGTGCCTGTTTTCATCTTTGCTCTGCCACTTACTATCCAAGTGAAACTGGATAATAAGCTCTTAACCTTAATTTGCCACAGTTTCCTCATCCATAAAATAGGGATAATAATAGTGCCTACGTGAAAGGGCCTTATGAGGATTAAATGAATTTATATGAATAATGTATTAACAACCTCTCATACATAGAAATCTTGTTCGCTTGTATGCATGCTATCCCTCCTCATACATTTAGAGTGTCTCCTATAATAGTAACAAAATAAATTTATTCTAGACACTTAAAAGTTTAGACATGTATAAAAAATGACTTCAGAGAGAAGCTTCTGCATTATCAGTCATGTGAAACAGCTCATCATCAGTGTACAAGGCTGAGTAAAGAACTCCTGCAATGAGATCATCTGAACCATGGTTTCACAGCAAGTCACTCCAATCTTGTTCTAAACGTTTAATTTCACTGCTTCTTTTTGGGAGCTTACAACTTGTACAGTAATATCCTGAAGCTTAGAATAATCACAACTTTACCTCCATCACAACACTGTCTCCTATTTCTAAAAGAATTTCAGTTACCACCTAATTTAGAGGTGTTCCATTAGATCTTAAGATACTTTTAGGAGCATCTTTCTTTTTTTTTTTTAATTTATTTTTTTTATTAACATATAATGTATTATTTGTCCCAGGGTACATGTGTACATGTCTGTGAATCGTCAGGCTTACACATTTCACAGCACTTACCATAGCACATACCCTCCCCAATGTCCACAACCCAGCCACCCCATCCCTACCCCCCACCTCCCAGCCACCCTTAGTTCGTTTTGTGAGTTTAGGAGTCTCTTATGGTTTGTCTCCTTCCCCATCCCATCCTGTTTCATCCCCTCTCCCCCCCACCCCCGCACCCTGCCTCTCAAATTCTTCATATCAGAGAGATCATGGGATAATTGTCTTTAGGAGCACCTTTCTAAACACTAGCTTTATCCCTCTTTGGTAAATAAAGATCACAATGAACAACAAAGACTGAAAAGATCTCTGAAAGATATAAAAGGGATGTCATGCAAAGAAGTTGCTAATTCTTCTGGTAATGGGAACTTTACTTTGCAATGTAAACCAAAGTATTTCTTTTTATTTTACCTTTTTTAAAAAGATTTTATTTATTTATTTATTTATTTGAGAGAAAGAGAGAGCATGAGCTGGGGGAGGGGCAGAGGGAGGGAGACTGAGAAACAGACTCCCCACTGAGCAGGGAGCCCAACAGGGAGGGGCCCAATACCAGGACCCTGAGATCACGACCTGAGCTGAAGGCAGACACTTAATTGACTGAGCCGCCCAGGTGCCCCACCTGTATTTCTTTTCTAATTACAGATTTTCATCCTGAAGTAGAAAGAGTCTCGTAGACAGTACTTCAAAACTCTGATCCCCGACTTTGAGCCACTAGCTAAAGGCACCAAAATAGGAGCAGAAGGAAGTAAGAAGTTAAGATACTAGAAAACAGTAAGAAAAGAAGGAAAGAGGAAAGAGATAAGGAGCAGGTAGAAAGACAAAGCGTGCTGCACTCCTCCATCTGTGACCTATTACCTTAGCCGTTCACTGAGCTCCTGTTGAGTTAGGCTTTGTGTTAGGCACTGAGGTGACACAAGGAAGACTTCCTGCCTAGGAGGAAACAGTGCTGACAGCCTCTGCTTTTCTCAAGTACCTCCAAGATAAGGCCTCCTGCAAAAGGAGATTACCCCTGAACTTTCCATTTATTCTAAAACTTTCCATATTAAAAAAGCAAGCAGACAAACAAAACCCCCAGAAAACCTTTTATCTCAACTGGAATGGAGGGAGATAATGAGAGGGAAAGAAGGAGTATTTTACTTTTCACTGTTTGCACATTTAAATTTAAAAGAAAAAAAAGGATACTATATAACTTTTATTAAAAAAATTAAACATAAAGAATTGAAAATCCCCATTCTCCTTCCCCCAAGTTTAATAATCTCAATTATTCCAAGCATCCCTCATAAACAGTATTTTTTTTAAAGATTGCAGGCAGGGAGAAAGGGGGAAGCAGTCCCACTGCTGAGCAGAGAGCCCGATGAGGGGCTCCATCACAGGACCCTGAGATCATGAATGAGCTGAAGGCAGAGGCTTTAACCCACTGAGCCACCCAGGTGCCCAATAGTATTTTTTTTTTTAAATACTTAAGAAGAAAAGATCAGGGGCACCTGGGTGGCTCAGTCGTTAAGTGGCTCCCTTCAGCTCAAGTCAAGATCCTAGGGTCCTGAGATGGAGCCCCAAGTCCTGGGCTCCCTGTTCATCAGAAGCCTGCTTCCCCCTCTCCCACTTCCCCTGCTATGTTCCTTCTCTTGCTGTCTCTCTCTGTCAAATAAAATAAATAAAATCTTAAAAAAAAAAAAAGAAGAAGAAAAGATCAAAGGTAAAGGGGAGGATGGGCTGGAGACAGCCATCCCCATCTAAGCCTTCCATAAAATGCAAAAAAACAGACCATGTTGACATGTGGATTATGGCAATAATTTTCAGTATACTTCCTGTAGACAGACTATAAATGAACATACTTCTAACCCTCTAGACTGTCGACCACTTGTCAGGGAAAATGATAAATTCCCTGTATGGTAAACCCAAGGAATAAATAATGTTTTTACCCTAACATCAGGTAAGTATAGCAAAATAGAAGTTACTGTATACTCCAACACCCCTTTTCACAGTCACAGATTTTAACTTATGGAATCCACCTACCCACAGGGCATTAGCAGAAAGGCCAGAAGAAGTATTTACTGAGGCCAAGATTTCAATGAGCAGGCTGAAAAGACACTAATCTGTACAGTACAGAAGAGCACAGGAAAATACTTTGTTCCTTAACAATGGGAAGGGTTCAATAAAAATTAAAAGATGCTTAGAATTACTACTATGGAGAATCAATCTAATAAGGCTACATTCAATGAAATGGCTAAGATCTCATTTTAGCCCACTATACAAAGCATCAACAATCAACAGGTAATCAAGTAATCACTGGGTATAAAAATATACCTAAACTACTTAATGCTGATCACCCAATTAAGTAGGGCACATGATGTGATGAGCACTGAGTGTTATACACAACTGATACATTATTGAACATGACTCTGAAACTAATGATGTACTATAGACTGGCTAATTGAATTTAAACACAAAATTCTAAAAAAGAGTTAAAAAAATATATATATACCTAAACTAATTTTACTATCAGAAAAGCTCCTGAACCTATTAGAGCTAATGTATTTGCTTATTTTCACAGTGTTTAAATTTTGCTCTACAAAGAGTTCATATATTTTGATGAGACCAAAACCTATTTCTTTAATAGTCACAGAAAACCTTCACCTTTCAGATGTTTATTTTATATTCTTCGCTAAAGCCTTAGTACCAATTCTCATTTTAAAAGTTCCTTTTAGGGGCGCCTGGGTGGCTCAGTTGTTAAGTGGCTGCCTTCAGCTCAAGTCATGATTCCAGGGTCCTGGGGGTCAAGTCCCATGTTGGGCTCCCTGCTCAGCGGGAAGCCTGCTTCTCCCTCTCTAATTCCCCCTGCTTGCGTTCCCTCTCTAGCTGTCTCTCTTTGTCAAATAAATAAAATCTTTAAAAAAAAAAAGTTCCTTTTATCCTTCCCCACATGTGGTACTCAGCATACACTCAATGTGCAGTAAGAACCTGTTACCTAGAAATAGTATTTGATATACTAAGTGGAAACATGTAATCTATTAAATAGCTTTCACAGGTTATTGGTGCAAATTCACAAGCATATTTTATATTTTACTTGTCTTCTTAACAGCTAGAACATGGGATTTTATCTGTTATACAGTGAAAAAACTAAAGACAAGGCTAAGAAGTTTTCTTAAGTTAACATTTTTCTAGATGATTTTATAACTTTTTTTAGGTAAGACTGTTACATTTTTCCCATCTGGATACCCAACTACTCCAGATTGGTGTTCATAATACACTTTATTTGCAAACAACAAAGAGTCTAAAATAATAATTCACCCCATAAGACAAAGCACATTTTTTGTGGCTTTATCATTCCAATCATTTTCCCATATATATAAAAATTGCACAAGGCCTTTACTGGAATCTTTGGGGCATCTTAGTAAATTTTGGCTAACTCTAAAGGTACCTACAAACTGCTAGGATTTTTTTTTTAACTTTCAGTTTTCTCACTACATGTAATGCATAAAGACAGGTCTTTCATTTAAGAAAAGCTTAATAAAAATTTTTATTTACATTTTTTAGTAATTATCTGCATTTTCTGAATAGTATACCAAGATAGGTACCTTAAGATCTGTACAACTTTGAGAAACCATCTAAAATGCTTTTTGATTGGCATGGAAATTTAGACCTATGGCTTCTTTCTGCAGTTTTGCTAAGACAACCAATGGAATGAGTGGAATGGAATGTTTCTTGATTAACAATTCCATAACAAGGGTGCCTGGGTGGCTCAGTGGGTTAAAGCCTCTGCCTTAGGCTCAGGTCATGATCTCAGGGTCCTGGGATCAAGCCCCGCATCGGGCTCTCTGATCAGCGGGGAGCCTGCTTCCCCCTCTCTCCGTCTGCCTCTCTGCCTACTTGTGATCTCTCTCTCTGTCAAAGAAATAAATAAAATCTTAAAAAACAACATTCCATGACATGGAAGGATGCTCATTATCTAATAAACATACTCATGTGAGGTCTTTTAGCTCAATTTCTCTCCTCTAAGGGAGCTCTGTTTTAACAAATAGCAGTAATTCTCCAAGTCGGTGTAATTGCTTTCCAAAATTAACAGATGTTTCCTGTGCATTCTGGAAGCCTGGTCAGTGGGACACTGGTTTACTCAAAATGCAGCTGGATTCTGATCTCACACAAGTAAAAGCAACACAGAACCTGACAACTATTTACTCAGATGTGTCCACCTATTTTATGCCAGGTATCTGCTGAGGCCAGGGACACAAAGATGCTTATACTCTCTTATAATATTTATTCTTATATTTCTTTTATCTTATGTTTCTTTTTTTGGAGGGAGTCATAGGGTGAGGCTAGCAAATTGCTATGAAAAAATGATGAAGCAGTTCTGTACAAAAGCAGAGCAAGAAAAGGGGTGACCTGTATTGCTTGGTATACAATCAATACAGTAAATGGCAGCTATTACTTTTATGATACCAATAAATAGGATATGCTAGGCAATATGCTATGGAAGGGGTAGCGACACAAGTATTCATAAATTCACTTCCTTATTGTCTTTCAATAAATATTTACTATATGCCTACTATATGTCAGGCAGTGTTCTAGGTACTGGGGAGAAAGCAAAATTAAATGCCTCTCATTCATGCAGGTTGTATTTTAGTTAAGAGAGACAGATGGGCAAATAGATTATATACCAATGGGAATAGGAAGTGGTAGAACAACAGAACTGGGTAAGTGGGACAGTAGATAGATGGAGGAGGTAGGATTATTTTCTTACTTTTCCTACACTGGAAGAGGGGATTTTCACAAAAGGTAACATTTGAGTTAGGTCCACTCAACTGGAGTTGTTGGACCTAAAGGATGGAGTTGTAGGACCTAAACCATCCTAAAGGAAGACATAATCTGTCTGGGGGGGGGGGGGGAGTCAGATAGTAGAACAAAGCTATGAAAGGGAACAGAGTGCTTAGGAATGTTGGTCAGTCTCATACAGTTGGGCAAACTCATGAGATTAGAAAGGCCAACTGGGGCCAGGCCACCAAAAGTCTTATATACTAAGGTAAAAGAATTTGAATTTTATTCCCAAGAAAGCAGGGTACCAAATGATGCCAAATTACAAGATAATCCTTCAAAAACAATAAACCAAAAATTCTCATTTGAAAATGGGCCAAAGAAACAGAGATTTCACCTTAGAAAATATATAGATGGCAAATGTGCACATGGAAAGATACTTAACATGATCAGCCATCAAGGAAATGCAAAATGCACCACAATGGATGTCACTGCACACCTATCGGGATGGCTAAAAAAAAAGGTAGCAAACACCAAGTGCTAAAGAGGATGTGGAAACACCGAACTATTTGTACATGGCTGGTGGAAAGTAAAATGGTACAGCTACTCTGGAAAAGTTTGGCAGCATCTCCTAAAACTAAACATGTAATTACCACATAACCCATAATTGTACTTTTGGGTATTTATTCCAGAGAAATGAAAACATATGTTCACACAAAAACCTATACATGAATGTTCATTATAGCTTTATTTGTAAGAGCCAAACTGGATGTCCTTCAACTGGAGTATTACTCAGCAATAAATGGAAAGAACTACAGATGCAAGCAACAACTTGGATGAATCTTCAGGAATTACGCTGAATGGACTATGATTCCATTATATATTACATTTTTGAAATGACTAAAAATTTGAAATGGATTATTGGTTGCCAAGGTTTGGGGAGTGAGATGGGTGGGAGGAGGGTGTGGTTATAAAGGGATAACAAGGGGGATCTTTGCAATGATGGAATTGTTCAGCATCTTCACTATGATGGAAGATACACAAACTGACACGTGATAAAATTACCTAGAACTAAATGCATATACACACACTGAGTACAACTAAAATGAGAGAAATCTAATAAGTAAGATTAGCAGACCGTATCACTGTTAATATCCTGGTTGGGCTATTTCACTATAGTTTTACAAGATGTTACCACGAGAAACTAGGTAAAAGATACTCATTTTTCTCTGTACTATTTCTTACAACTACACATGAATCCACAGTTGTATCAGTAACGATTTCAACTTAAAAAAATAATAAACCAGATTGTAAATTCCTTATCAGTAGGAACTGTCCTTAGTTTCTCTGACTTCCTGTCTGATTCCCCTCCCTACAATTTCCAAATGCTGAACCAGTTTGAGAGAAGGACATAATAAGAGGTAATTATTTGGTTTCTGGTTTATCCAAGGGGAATTAAGTTTATTAATTTCTATAAAAGTAAAATCTGTATTTTATCAAAATTCTCTATATAAATTGTATAAAATAAAATCTAAAATAACAACTCTCTAAGTAGCTGATTAGCTTACTAGGGAATAAAATCACTTGAAAATATCCCCCCCCCCAGCAGTTTTATAATGCCACTATGTTTCAAAGGCGAACCAGACGCCTTTGAAATCAACTGTCATTAGGTAGGAGTCTTTGGGCATCAGAGTCATGGAAAACTGGCAGATTGAGGCCATGGGATTTCAGCGGGCTTCTCTAACAAAAGTGCTACTTCAGAGCAGTAGCACTCCACTATCCCCTTTCTATCCTGTTTTAGCATAAAACAGTGTAAGAGGAGAGGCAGGAAACAAGTGATATACAGGGCAATAAAACATATGTCTATACCTGTAGAAAAAACGCAAGCACACAGGGCACAGTGGCTCAGTTAAATGTCTGCCTTCAGCTCAGGTCATTGGTCGCAGGGTCCTGGGATGGAGCCTGCACATCAGGCTCCCTGCTCAGCAGGGAGTCTGCTTCTCCCTTTGTCCCTTCCCTGGCTCATACTTTCTCTTGCTTTCCTCTCTCTTTCTCTCCCTCTCAAATAAATAAATAAATAAATAAATAAATAAACAAACAAACAAACAAACAAACAAATAAACAGACAACTCTTTTTAATTAATTAATTAATTAATTATTTTAAATGATTTTTATTTATTTGACAGAAACACAGTGAGAGAGGGAACATAAGCAGAGGGAATGGTAGTGGGAGAAGCAGGTTTCCCACCGAGCACGGAGCCCGATGCGGGGCTCAATCCCAGGACTCCGGGATCATGACCTGAGCCGAAGGCAGCCGCTTAACGACTGAGCCACCCAGGTGCCCCGATCAATCTTTTTTTAAAAAGCAAGTATACACTTACATGCTCTTTGGTAATGAAACATCCCACAATGATGTCCATTGTATAGCTATTTCTGGATAGATTTTAATTTGGATTGTGAGAAAAACCTACAAATTCATTAGAAGTCGGAATTATAGGATATTTCAAATGAAATATAGTTTGAGTTCTTTCATATACATGTATCTACCTTTAATACCCAAATAGAAGTCTTACCAGGCTTGCTTTAGAGAAGCCTGTAATCAGCAATGTAATTATTTTACGAAGCAGGGTGTTAAAACACCTAGCAGGGCATACACAGAAGGAATTTAAATATGTTTTTTATAATATGATTTTCAGCCTTTATTTGCTTAAAATAGAACTAGCCAAATTCAGTTGAGCCAAGGTAGGATGACTACAGATGCCAAATTAAAAAATTACAAAGAGGCATCATGATCAGTGTTATCTTGGAAGTGGAATTAGCAAGCCTCTTGGTAGACAGGGTCAGTCATCAGCCGCCGCCGAAGATGCAAGCAGTACTCATCGAAGAATTTCTCTCAACATACAGCCCAGCTGAATGTACTCCCTTGCCCACTCTCCAGGTCTTGCCCTCTTACAATTCACAAGACTGCAGAAATCCTACCTCCTCTAATATTCAACTAGTGTATCACCTGCTTCTTTGGGGGAAAAAACCCTACCATTCATTTAAGTCTGTTTTTGCATTAAGGTAATAAGGATAGGATGTTATCAGAAAAGGTATTTCAGCCTTACAAAATTATTTACTTTGAGGATCCATAAATAGTAATTGATTATTAAACAACAGTGCTTTAGAGGTCAAGTATTTGACAGGGAATGAAAAGAGAAATAGTGGCAACAGCTAAAAGTAACTTTCACGTAAATCAGTGGGAAAATATGAGATATGCACAGTCCTTTCTCTGTCACTGATGCCCCCATGAAACGGTGCTAAATGAAAGGAAACATTTTAACTTGCTTTGAAAAGCAGCCACCACTAACCTGACTAAATGCAAAGGTGGCACAATTAGTTCAGTTTCCAAACACTGAAACATCAATTTCCTAACCATAAAAACTTTCCAATCAATGAGCTTTTCTTGTATGAAAAATACAGGGCCTCTGAAAATGCTCAGTGATATCTATACATATCACTGCAGATGTCCTTGGGTTTTCCTTTCAGACAGTGAACAAATTGGGGACAGAAATATTTTGTCCCCTGGGCAGAAGATTCACAGATCTTTACCAATATCAAACATAAAAAGAAAAAAAAGTACAAAACCAATCCTTTGCATCACAGAACAATATGAACACATTCTGATTTAAAATCAGTATGTCTCATGATCAGAAAACTTGGTTCCATACTCAGTTTGGAGTATGTGCCCTTAGGCAAGTTCCTTAACCTCATTAAGTCTTAGTTTCCTCATCTGTAAGATACTTTCTGTCTTATAGGATAGCAGGGACTAAAATAAACACATACAAGAGCTCCTAGAATGATGCCTGGCATATAGCAGAAATATTGAGTAATAATAGCTATTACTATTTAGCATAGAGTCTGTGCTATGTGATGTTAAGAGCATTTCTTATCCTTGATATTAATTGGTTGATAAACTTTGGTGAGGGGAGGGGAACTGGATTGACGAGAAGTCAGCGGAGGGAAGATAGTTAACATATGTTAGTAGCATCAGATACTTGTTGGCTGAAAAGTTTCTCAGTTTGAACCCTCATCTCTCTGAAATCACCTTAAAAACAGGAGCCATATTATCCTATGTTCATATGCATATATAACCCTGTGTTCATAAACTGTATGCAGCTGTCCTTCCTGTCCATCTGTTCCAACAGAAGAAAAAAAGGCACAGGCAAACCTAAACCTTTTGCAACAACTAAGATCACTTGAGTTTTCTAAATCTTGCTGACTTTCTCTGCAAAGGTTCCACAACAGCAGCAGAAGGGGCAATGTGGTATTTTGAAGCAGCAAATTGGAGCCTTTGGTTTTGCCATTTCCCATTTCTGGTGTGGGGAAAGTCAACAAGTCTTGCCGGGCTTGGCTTCATCAGTGAATGAGGCCGCTGCATTGGATGATTTGTAATGACTCTTTTAGTTCTAAAATTTAATGATTTTATAACTACCTCTGACCTAAAACAGCTAAAAGGCATACCTAACTTTCCAAATTTCTCAAACTACCCAAAAGGCCCCATTTAAGTTTCCTCACCCAAACTTGACACCAAATAAATCATATCTGGACTCAATGAACAATCTCATTATTCATTCCACCCTCCCCTGTCCTGAGTCCTTCCCACAACCTAACAGGGCAGTAGTGAGGGATTGTGCTTTCCCCTCATGCTTCTAACAGTGCAAAGAAAATTTAAGAAGTGAAACAGCTACTCATTTAAATTGAAATTTCTGTTGACTTGTGACTATGGATACATCTAAAGACCAAAAGAAAGACAGGAAAAAAGTCATCAACTATTCCTTCTTTATACATTTTATCAACTTTCCTGGACTTGAAATTATAATTGCCAAACAGTTCAAATCAGAACTGCTTTTCAGATGAATAAAACAAAAAACAGCGATTTTAAATTTATTAAAAGTCAAATCTATTCTTTAATTCCTAACATTTTAGATAATACTAACATATGCCAAAATATATCAACTGTCCTAAATATGTTACCAAGAAACTAACTTCAAAAAAATATATGACCTAAGTAAAACAAAGTTTCCAATGGAATCCACAGGAGCTAAAGAATAAGCAGTTGCACCATTTCAAACAGAAAAAGGCTAAATGTGTTTGTTTTCCTTTTTATTTTTATCCAAACATTCAGGGGAAACTGATTTTCTTTGTTCAGTGTTTATTATTTCACCTTTCCTGAAGCAGAAACCAAAACACTTTGATAAATCAGAGTCTGGTAAACAGATCCTTGACATTAGGGCTCAGAACCACTAATCCAGGTGCATTTTAGTTGTCCATTTTTCCTGAAGTCACTATCACCATGATTCAATTTCTTTCATATAAAAGGTATAATAACACCAAATACAGCCTTACTCCAGTTCACACTTATGTAGAACCAAAATGGGTCTATAATACATGCAAACAAGGGCTGAGAAATCCGAAAGAAAACTGCAGAAGATAGCTGTTCTTCCTGAAAATACTACCATCACACTTTGCTCCCTGATATAATCTATTTGGTTAACCCAAGTTTTATTAACTCCAAAGTCAGATTATCTCTGCCTGATGTCAATATTTGCAAATACTTTTCTTTTCCCCCTTCAGAGATCCACTAACACAGTTACCAGACTCAGACTAATCCAGAGTTTTTCTATACCACCCAGAAGAAACTAGGCAGTTCAGTTCCTAAACTTAACTTTTAAACTCAGTATTTAATAGAATGATCAGTAAGTAATTCTTCAGAGCTTCCCATACCTAAAATGTGTTACAACTGGAACTGCTCTTTGAGTTGTAGGACATTTTGCTACACTTTGCTCCCAATATAGTTACAAAAAAGTATTAAAATTAATAGACTCATATAAACATGTCTACTTTTTTTTAATAAAGGATTTTCCCTAAATACCAAATTAATCTATGCAATTCCAGGAAAAGATGATGCATTTAAAAGAAATGTCTGGAAGAACCCAGAAAGCTTACAAAAGTAATATTCAAAGCACAGCCATTACTTACGAATACCTGAAATATGAACATAGTCACCCCTCTACATAAGAACATGAGCCTAGATTTGGAATTCCCCTGAAGCACCTGGAGGGATAGTGAGCCAAAGTTCATCTTCTCTTCATGCTGTTCCTTCCCCCTTAATATTTTCCTCAACACACTACCCTCTATCTTCTTGAATGTACCAGCATTTAAAAGTTATAAAAACTTTATTTTATTGCTCTGTTTTAGTACTGTCATAGTCTAAATGCATTTTTTCATATATTAGAAGCTAAATAAGTTCTTGTGTGCTGGCTAGGAACCCAAGACTTACTCACATTTACTTCTACTGCAAAAATGCATTGAGTTCCAAGCATCCTATTAAAAGGCTAAATCTACTTACAAACTGATGGTTTATCAGATTATCTTTACCTATCAGGTCCTTACAGGAATTAAAAATGCTTAGGAAAAGAATGAGGGACCTCTTTGTCCCTTCCCTACAGGTGCTCTTTCCCAAAAGGTTCACACTGAAAACATTTTTCCAGGAAATAGGTCAGAAGCTCATTTTGCAAAGCAATTTCTGTCTCACTGATAAAACTGATTGTAATTTTAAAAAAGCAAAAATCATAATATGCCTGGCTAAATTATAAAATTTTTAGAGTTTTACTATTCAAAAAGTTAATAAAAACATAGCAATGGAAAACCAATCAGTTATTTCTAAATGGGCAGATATCAGCTATCTCAAAACAATGTATTTTCATGAAGACAGGATGTGTGTGTGTGTGTGTTTGTGTACCCACAATCACAATGTAGGATATTTGTTCTTCTATCTCTTGACTAAAAATATACTTCTAAAAGTATAAAGTGACATTCTACCACACAAAAGCATATATATTTGATAAAATATCACTTATCTGTTTTGGCAGGAAATGAGACCAAAGTGATAGAGCTGCAGTTTCACTAATTGCCAATAATTAATTTGGAAGGGAAAAAAGAAAAGCCTTATTGCCAAGAAGTAAAATCCAATGCATCGAGCTGCAGTTCCAAATGTAGGGTAAGTATGTAAACAAACAGATTTGCCAAAACCGTGTGTTATGATTCCAACACAAGAAAGATAAATTTAAGAGCCACACAAATTTTTTACATTTCCTGAGCTGTTGCTGAAAATAACTGAGAGGAAAGGGCTTCTTTTGAGATATAGGAGTCCTAACCTTCACCCTCTAACTGTGCATAATATTGGTGCTATGACAGGATGGAAATGCTTATTAGGGCTATTAATTTATACTTTGATCATTATATTAAAATCCAACAATACCACCAGATGGTAAATGCAACCCAAGAGAGATTATCTTCTAGATGGGGTCTAATGATTTATAACACAAAAGTCACTGAAGGATTTTTAGAGGATTTATAATTTGGCAGCTCGTTCAGCCCAGTTTTGTGTTTAAAATGGGGAGAAAACAAACAAAAGCTTAATACTTTCTTTTATCAGAAATAAGGATCTACTGATTAATTAAGAAGAAACTATTTTGAAGTTTACTTTATTTTGAATCCTGGTACTTGAGGAAAACCTAAAGATAAATCCAAACCTGTCAAGTGATGGGGACTTCTGGGCAAAGTTTCAAGAAACAGCCATCTACACTGGCTGATTCCATTTCCTCTCTTTGAAATCCTCAGTCTGCAATGCAGCTACTTCCCCCAGAGCACCAGTGAAGTTAGAAAATGACCTCCTAAATGCCAAATTCAATCATGTCCATTTTATAAGCCCTGGGTCAAGTGTTACCAAATCTGTGAGATTATCTTTAATACATTATTTGAGGTATAACTCAGAGCTTGGATCAACAGAACCATGTTGCCCTAATTGCTGCCTCACTGGACAGAAGCTCCTGGGAAGAGGCACCCCCCCTTTGACCTTTGAAGGCAAAATGCTTTACACATGGTCAAGATTACGGAATAAATAAACTGAGGGCTTGCCAAGTTACCGAGGAAAATCCAATAATCATTCATTTTCTTTGAAGTGCTTATAATAATAACTAAAACAACAGAGGAAAAACCTAGAAACGTTCCAAGGAAATTTCTTCTTGGTTAGAGAATTTAAAAATCCGCTACAAAAGAAAAATCCGCTACAATTTCAAGAGGAAAGTCCCCTATTTGCACACTATTATTTTGTTGATTTGTCTATGACTCTTTAATATTAAAGGTGCAAATTTATTTAAATTCTCTACAAAAATCAAACCTTTTAAATAATAATAGTAAATGAGCACTCATTAATGTGCATGCCAGTGAGAGAGAGTTGCCAGCTAGGTATTTTAGGATAATTACGTTTGAAACATTTCAGCAAAGAGAGCTCAACTACACCCAAAAGCCACCAGAATCGCTTGAGTTTCTTACAATCTTGCTCCCAACAAAACTGCTTTTGAGAACCCGGAGGAGTAAGCAAATAGCAACCTATCTGGGAACATGTAAAGCAACCCTTTCTTTGACAGAGGAATTTCCTTCACTCTCTTTTACCTTCATTCAGATTTGGCAATTCACCTTTCCCTGCTGGAGGGCTTCCCAGAGCCACTCCTTACCCTCATCAACTCCCTTCCTCTGCTTTCTCCAACTCATTCTTGCCTGAGGTCACAAACTCAATCAGCAGAATCACGCAGGGGAGAATGGGGAAGGAAAGAGAGGGATGGGAACAGTGAGGAGGAAGGAGGGAAAGAAAATCCACTGCACACTAAATCCCAACCACCCAGCCTTCCCTTCTCCTTATCACTCCCAATGCCTTGCAGTCTTCCTCAAAGCAAACCCGGCCCACAATTTCCTCATTCTTCTTTAGTCACCTCACCCTTTTCACAAACACTGCCATCCCAGACCCGGGGGATTTGCTCCTCTGACACGGTGCTCAACCCCACCCTGGCTGGTCAAAGCTCCTGCCCCCAGCACGAAGATGCACTGGGAGGAAGAATTCAGCTAGGAAAGGGGAACGGAAAGTCAGTACAGTAATGGTTAATATAATGTGGGTGCTAACCTGGGTCCTTAACCAACATTTCCAAAACTCTTTGGGCAATACACTCTAAGCTCCAAATTAGCATGAACTTTTAGAACACAGTCCTAGTTGTAACTGAGCACTACATACAATTATTTCCTGATAAATTACAAACACATTATGAATTAGTAAATATTAAGCTGTTGGATTCATGAAACATCTGTACTCTAAAGAAGGTGACCATATGAGCCACCCCAGGCCTGGCAATGTCTGTTTACTAATCTAGAATCTGGTTTGATATATATTTGGACTCTGCAAAACTAGTAAGTCTCTGTGAACCAGTCCCCTAGGAAAGATCCAGAATCTCTTCCCTGAGGATTGAGAAACTGTTAAAGACACTTTTTTATTCACTCCTGCAGATAAGTCTTAAATAGGGGTCATTTGTGCTTTTTCTTATCATTTTAGACCTCTAATGTGTTGGATTTTAAATTAATTACTCCAAGGCTGAGGTCTAAATATTTTCAACAGCCAGACTGACAAACAGGACTTCCATTTGGATCCACTCGGCTCACCTGAAATGTAGGCCCCACTTCTCATTTACCTTGTTTTAGGGTGTCCAGGTATCCTTCACATGAAGGCTCTTGGATTTTGCTTTCTCTGTCTATTCAATGTTTTACAAAAGGTACACCCTTCCAGGAAAAGCGTTAGTGTGACCTTACAACTGTAGGCTTTGGATTCAGCTGGCACATTTCAAGATGGTCAAGCCTGGCTCCCTGCTCCAGGCCTAGACAAAAATCTCTGTGGAAAGCTAATTCAAAAGCAGAGCTCACTCACTCTTTACCAGCATGCCCTACTGACAGCCTGTAACCTGTCCAAAGCTGCCCTCAGTTTCCTGTGGCCTTGAGAAAGAATCCTCCTTAAGAATGCCATCCAGCTGCACTGGCTGGCTGTGTACATTAACCCTTTCTAGCCTGGTTTCCCGCCCTCACTGTATAAGCACATACCAGAAAAAGGACAAGTTCCAGAAGTTTACAGCTGGTGTTAGCAATAATGACAAATCCTTGGGATTTAAGCCTGAGTGCCAATGGGAGGGCCAAACCTCCAATTTCAAGAAAAACACTTCATCTTAGCTAAGGATAATCATATATCATAAAGAACCCAAATTAATTCCTCTTTTACCCAGATACATGCAGACACACACATACACACAATATATATACAAAAACGTACTAAAAGTAGGGCAATACCAATAAAACTGTTTCATGGAGACAAGAGCAAGCATGAGAATACACAATTATTTTTTTAAGCTGGATACTTAATTTTTCAATTCTCTATCAAAATATTTATGCTGGGGGCCCCTGGGTGGCTCAGTGGGTTGGTTAAAGCCTCTGCCTTCAGCTCAGGTCATGGTCTCAGGGTCCTGGGATTGAGCCCTGCATCCCCACATCGGGCTCTCTGCTCAGCAAGGAGCCAGCTTCCCCCTCTAGCTCTGCCTGCCTCTCTGCCTACTTGTGATCTCTCTCTCTCTCTCTCTCTCTCTGTGTCAAATAAATAAATAAAATCTTTAAAAAAATATATTTATGCCAAGGAAAAGACTTCTGCCTAAATACTAATGTTCCGAGTAGACAGTTGTAAGCAGAGTGGAGTCAGCTTTAAGACAAATCAGGCAAGGAAGCTAACAAGTATTTTATGGCTCAAAGGAGGAAGGGCACAGATTATGAGTAAAGAAACATGCTAGGAGAGCATCTGAAAGCTAAAAGAAATTAGAACAATTTTAGTTGGTACACTAAAATTTTGCTTGACATTTTTATTTATTCAACTCACCTGATAATCCTCTGAGCCCCTACTACGTCACCATATATGTCACTATTTCTACAAAAGTCCCACTGTAAGACCTGAGTACTCAAAGGCTTGAGGTTAATGACCTAAGAACATGAAGACTTCAAAAAGGGCCTATGTGCTTTATGTTATACACAAAACACTTTAAATGCAATGCGAAGGCCCTCTTTGAGACTACAGAGATAGAACAAAGCTTCTGCAGTGTTTACTTTACTTCTTTTTCATTCATTCTCTCACCCAACCAACATATACTCATCCCTCCAAACCCCATTGGGCCTCCTACGGGATAAAAGATATGACTCATTTTCTTTTTTTTTTTTTTTTTAAAGATTTTATTTATTTATTTGACAGACAGAGAGATCACAAGTAGGCAGAGAGGCAGGTTGAGAGAAAGGGGGAAGCAGGCTCCCTGCTGAGCAGAGAGCCTTTTGCGGGCTAGATCCCAGGACCCTGAGATCATGACTTGAGCCCAAGGCAGAGGCTTTAACCCACTGAGCCACCCAGGCACCCCAATATGACTCATTTTCAACTAAGATTATTAAAATAAAATTGTCTTAAAAAAAAAGATATGACTCAAACTCTTGGTGGAGCTTAAAACTGAATACAGAATATTAGACTGTATAAACAAGTATACCATAAGACAAATGGAGATAAAAACTATAAAGATACCACAGCATAATGGGGAGATCAGAATAGGAAATAAATACTTGCTACTAGGTCTGTGAAAGCTTCACGAAGTCAATGGTTGCGGAGCTGGACCATGAAGGATGGTCAAGGTTTCAGTTAAGACAGTAAGACTAGGTTTCAGTAAGACAGTCTTCAGTAAGACTAACTAGAGTTAGTAAATACATATAAAAAAGTGAGAAAGAAAAGATAGCAGCTTTCCATTTCCTGTATTTTTCCTATATCCATACGGAGTCAGCAATTAGTTTTCAACAAGCAAAATGACTAATCTTCAGAGTAAGAAATTTTGTAAATTTAGAGGTTTTAACTGACAAGGACACCAGAGGCAAATACATGGATTTCAAACTCCACAAATTCTCTTTTCTCTTCTTTCTTAAGTAGGCTCCACACCCAGTGTAGAGCCCAGTGTGGGGTTTGAACTCATGACACCGAGATTAAGACCTAAACTCAGATCAAGTCAGACGCTCAACAGATTGAGCTACCCAGGCACTCCCAAATTTCACACATTTCTTACATCTAACAAATAAACCTCACTGAACTGGCCAATTTCCTCCCCTAGATTCCTGCTATGACTTCTACGTTGGTGCCTTGGAGGCCCTGCAATCTCTCCATTGCACTACCTATCACTACCACTGGTTCAAATTCTTTGAATCAGCTACTAGAATAAGTCAACTACCTCAAGCCTGCATTGAAAATACCCATTCTGACTACATAATAAAAGAACACTGCAGCTTGGAATAATTTAATATATACTTAACTAAACCACTCTCTCACCAAGTGATTTTTCCCCATCTCACAGGGTTCTTGGGAGGTTAATTTCAGTGATAAACGCAAAAGTACAGTGTCCATCTGGCACCTAAGTGTTACCTGGAATGCTGATGTCTGGGTCCAAGCTGCAACTGGCCATCTGGAGCCTCATATGGCTCTTCTACCTCGTACACATTTGCATCAGTGTCCTCCATGCTTCTGGAATTCTGCCATTCTAACTCAGGCATTTTCCCTATGGCCATTATAAATGGCAAGTTCTCATACTCTGGTATTTCCTCATAATGGCGTACATTTTCATACTCTGGGGCACAGCCACTTGTGATAGATTTGCAAGGCGCCTGAGATAATGACTCCCTGGAGAGCATTTGATCATCCAAAGACTCAGCTCGTGGTCCATTAGCCACATTGGTCTGGCCCCGAGACTTCTTCCTCTTCTTTTGGCATTCCAGGCTGTAGTTATCGGCTGAGTATGCCTTGATGGGTTTACTTCTCTTCTCTTCTACCAACGTGCCATGCCAATCACTTTCACTTCCTTTCCTCTCCCTACCTGAGAGGCTGCCTGTGGTTGTGTCTCCAAGCTGGCTATTCTTGGACCAAAATTTCTGGAAGTCACTCTTCATGAAACAGATGGACAGTTTCATGTTGAGCAACTTCTTTAAAGAATGTTTCTTTTGAGTGTCTTTGCAAGGCTTAGTGCACCTTTCCGCATCCATGGCAGATAATGATTTTGCTCGAGGCTTAGTTATGGCAGTTGAAAGCTCACTATTTGATGATGTAGTGACAGACTTTAAGGATTCTGGGTTCCCTGAAAAGGGTAAAATAGGATGAGGTAATTTCCACACTGGCTTTTCTGAAGCCCGTTTAGGCATATCAAAGGAGGATGACATACTGAGGTTTTGAGCACACAAATGCTGAAGGTGATTTCTTTCTAGACTCTTCTCTGAATTATTTTCTTCATTTGAGGGATAAGAACTTTTCTCCACAAGCTCCTCTGAGGCAGCCTTTTTAAGCACTCCTGCAGCAGGCAAGCTGTGTCTTTGAGGTTTTTTTGGGACAATCCTTGAGGAACTTTCACCTTTTATTGTAGATTCCTTTTGCATTTGAGGGGCAGACATTCCCACGTTACAGGTAGTGGGCAAATGTTCATTGCAGGTTAATTTGAGCTGCTTAGGCAGGCTCATAGATAAAGTACTGCATCTTATAAAACCGGTCCCTTTGTCCACAGCCAGTGACATGGTAGAACCATCTAGTGTCTTGGTGTCAGAACTTAAATTAGAATCTGTTTCCATTTTTTCAAAGGAAGATGTTTCAGGACGTACAGCTTTCTGTGGACTGACTGAATTTTGTCTGTCACCATTGGAGTCCACATTTAATTCACTTTTATTTCCTGGCTTCACCCTGTCCACCTGTTCCTGGTTACACAAAACATTCTGATGAAGACCACTGATTTTATTGTTTTTCAAACCAGCTTCTAAAAGACAAGAAGAGTTACTGTCTAAATTCTCTGATTCTTCAGTACTTTCACTAGGAACATCTACATACTTCTGACGTAACAGACGAGCAGCCCGTGTCTTTCTGGGCTTGGGGGTTGGAAATTTGGGGGTACATGGTACTAAGTGAATTTCTAAGGGACCAAGGTCTTTGATTTCTGATTTCTTACCAACTCCATCTGAAGATAGAAAAGTATTCCTTTTACCATTTTCCAGAGCTTCTTGTTCAGATGAATGAAAGCAAGCACTGCTTTTTTCACTGCTATGCTGATAAGTTTCATCACTAGGAAGCTGTAGGTGGCAATGGTGATGATCAGGAACTTTTTCAAAGCTGGACGGGGAAGGTGACAAATCTGCAAACTCAATTCTGAATTGTCTGTTGGAATTATAGCCATCATTAATTTCTAGGCTGTCTGTGGATCTGTGCTTCTGTAGGGAAATAAAAGGTGATGTTCGTTGGGTTAAAACATCTTTGAGCTTCTCTTCTAGGATGTTTGCCTTTAAAACTACTCCACTCTGGCTCTTGACGTTTTCAACATTAGAATCACAGTTACTCTTTGTTTTTACAGCTGAAGAAGACTCCTCAATTTTACTATTTCCTAAATTTTCATGCATTTCCAGGGGCTCTAAGGTAAGTTGCTTTACACACGAATTCTCTCTACTCCCAAGTTTATGGATACACTGAGAACTGCAGGAACACACTGGTAAAATATAATCACTGTTCTGATGCCCTACACTTTTACAATTAGAGTTGTCAGCATTTTCAGGTAATTCCTGTTTGTGCTCTTCCAGGTTCACAATGATTTTCCCTGATGGTGACTGCCCGATGTCTCTAACAGGTGAGCCCTTCAGAACTTTTGGTTTCGGGGCTATTGCTGGTTTGGTTTTCTTTGTTGACGATGGAACACTAGAAATCACAATATCGGGTTTAGGTGCAACAGGAGGTGGAGCTGGCTTATTATTTGCTGCCACAAACTTTGGCTTAGGGGCCACTGGTGGCTTCTTAATCTCTAGAAAGGAAAAAATAATAATATTATAAAAAAACAAACAAAAAACCCTAAAGCAAAAGATGATAATTAAATTTGATAACATTCTTACTTTTTTTGATAATATGATGAACTTGCATTTTACTAAGTAGATTACATTACATTAAAGAGTCAATTCCATTAAAGAGTCAATTCCTGAAAATTCCTTAAATTAGCCCTTCAATTCAAATATATAAAGCTCTGGGTAGAGTGCACATTTCTTAGCAAGTCCAATACAGTTTTTCTTCTAGCTCTGAAACAGATTACCGTATCTTCAGTAGACACTAAATGAAATCATTGGTATAGCAAGAATGAAAGTAGTACTTCAGTTCATCTGCTGAGTGCTGAATGAATTTGCCTCAGTTATATAGAAATGAAACCCTTTAAGATTATATATCAATAAATAGTAGTATTCTTTTACCTCGGTGATATACCATCGTTGTATAAGTGCCTTTTCTCAAGAATCACCTCGCTAGAACCCCAAAACAATCTTAAAAAGGAAGACAGAACTCAGAAATTTTCCAAACTTAAAAAGAAAACTAGTTCTTCTATATTATTTGATTCGTTATAAAGTTCGTATTTCTCTGTATAGGGACTATTATTGGGAATTTTCATTATAATCCTTCACACCTCTTCCTTCCTTCCTTCCTTCCTTCCTTCCTTCCTTCCTTCCTCCCTCCCTCCCTCCCTCCCTCCCTCCCTCCCTTCCTTCCTTTTTTAAAGATTTTATTTATTTGACAGAGAGAAACACAGCGAGAGAGGGGACACAAGCAGAGGGAATGGTAGCAGGAGAAGCAGGCTTCCTGCTGAGCAGGGAGCCCGATGCGGGGCTCGATCCCAGGACCCTGGGATCACGACCTGAGCCGAAGGCAGACACTCAACGACTAAGCCACCCAGGCACCCCAACACACTGCTTTATTTTTTAAAAAAATCATGTATATAGGTTCTACTCCATGTCTGATCAATCGGAGTTTCTGAGCATACAGCCTGGAGATGTGTATTTCTTTTAAGTTCCACACGTGAGTATACTGTGTTCCCTTTATTAATAAGTACTCTTCTAGTGCATTTAAAAGACAATTTATATTGTATCAATCCTTCCTCAACA
Organism: Procyon lotor; assembly: GCA_028646535.1. NCBI lineage: Eukaryota > Metazoa > Chordata > Mammalia > Carnivora > Procyonidae > Procyon > Procyon lotor. The sequence goes on from CM053611.1 coordinate 88,272,073, forward strand.
TTATATAAAAAGTACTTAATAAACACCTATTTTTCTTAAATAAATACCTATTATACTATGCTAGATTTGTATAGACCTGGTCCTAGCCTAAAGTCACCTAATAAAAACCTCACACAAAAGACCTATAGGATAAAGATTATATAGAGCCCAAACATCTGTACTTTTTTTTACAGTCTTTTAAGTTTTTCCACCTATACTATCACTTATCACGTAGTCCCCAAGGACACCTGAAGTAAAAATACTTCATTTTATCTTATATTCTTACACTTCATGTTTGTCTCCAACAGGATCTAATGCTTAATAAGAACTTAATTTACTGGGGAAAAAAACCCCAAATTTTTCAAAACATCTTTTGGACATTAAGTATTTGAACATACAGAGGCTTTATACTTCATTTAGTGATGATTTTTTTATTTCAACAAAGGAAATTAGTTACAACACTTGGGAAGATATTATAGGAAAGTTGGGGTGGGGAGAGAAGGAGAGTAGTGGGGGAAAGAGAGAGAGAATAGGGTGTTCTATTTCCTTTTACCAACCATTTTCCCAAGCCAAGGTCACATGATAACACATGCCTTCTCATTCAATTCCTGGGTATAATGTCCTGATAAAGATAACAAAATACTGGACAAAATGACGAGGCGGAAAAACTCACCACAAAAAAAAGAAGAGACAGTACCGATGGCGAGAGACCTAGTCAATGCGGACATTAGTAATATGTCGGAAATAGAGTTCAAAATGACACTTATCAAGATGCTAGCAGGGCTCGAAAAAAACATAGAAGATATTAGAGAATCTCTTTCAGGAGAAATAAAAGCCCTTTCTGGAGAAATAAAAGAAATAAAATCTAACCAAGTTGAAGTTAAAAAAGCTATTAACGAGGTACAATTAAAAATAGAGGCTCTCACTGCTAGAATAAATGAGACTGAAGAAAGAATCAGCGATATAGAAGACCAAATGACGGAGAATAAAGAAGCTGAGAAAAAGAGAGACAAACAACTAC
>CM053611.1:88273572-88287059 GCA_028646535.1 Procyon lotor
AAAAAAAAAAAAGATAACAAAATACTTCTAAAATAATTTAATATAAATTCCCAAAGCTATATAATTTCAGTTAGCTATTCAATAAGCATGTTATGAATTTTAAGTAGAAAAATTATAAAACTTAAAAAGCCTAAAGATAAACCTTGCTATAATAGTCTATTAAATTAAACTCTTGACCTATTAAGTCTTAAGATAAAGTATGAATGTCCAGGGCCTCTTCCAAACCTCCAACCTTACTGCAGATAATGAAATGTGACAAGCTGTCATGTTGACTTCTATAACCATTCTTAAAACATCCTACCTCTGGGATTTTTGAAGGAATTAAAACAACGACAACAAAAAGTCAATTTTGCAAGATGGGAAGAGTTCTGGAGATTGGTTGCACAGCAACTTGAAGGTCTTTAACACTACTGAACTATACACTTAAAAATGGTAAAGATGGTAAATTTATATGTATTTTCTACAAAAAAAACCCCAAAACAAAAACCCAGTCTCATCAAATTAATCTTTTATTTTCTGATTCTTAGTGTCCTGTCAAAAGCCTTTTAAGTAATCAATTTTTGCTTTTTAGTTAAATTGTTTTTTAATCTTTGGTACCAGTTATACTCTTTTCTTTAAATGTGTTTTATACAAGTCCTCTTTCAGGAGCCATAAATCCCTGTTCTTAGTGTTGTAGAAATTCAAGTAACTATGAGCTGTGGTTGATTCCCAACGAATATAGCATAGCATTATACACCTAACACTCAACACATACTCTTTGAATTAAATAAATAACTGTGAACTTCAGCCTGCTACTCTTAAAACTGTGTATTGGAGGAAACAGATAATATAATTCAAAGATCTGGTTGCCTCAGTTTTCTTACTTGTAGATGAGGATGTGGAACAGACTTCTAAATCCTATATGATTCTGAGACTATAACCTATGTGATCCTTGCTCCAGGAGAATCCTTATATTCTTTAGTCCCTTTTCTCCATGTGATTTTTCTTCAGTATAATTTTGTCAGTCTTCACCACTAGAAGGTAAGCTCCAGGAGAAGAGGCATTTTAACACATTTCTCTATTCCCAATGCTGAAAATAGGGCCTGGGAATAGTCAAAGTTGCTACATACACATACTCTTTAATATGCCTCAGTAACAGGAAATTCCTTTAAAAAAAAAATCGGTATCTAATTAAATGTAGAATATTTTAAAAAGTTAGCAGGAATCAACTTCAACAAGTTTTTAATTATTAGTAAGAGCAAGTGTTTAAGTCACTGGTACAGCAATATCCAAAATCTTTTCTTAGTAGTAGTAATATTTAGTGGCTCTATTTTGAAAGAAACACAACTCAAAAAATAACAAGCTATTATATTATAGCCTGCTCCTATGTCACTCTTGAAATAAATGCATGATGTTTGGAAATACACCTAGCACCTTTGGATTTTAATACTGTATCAACATTTAGACCCAAAACCTGTAGAGCAAAGCAGCAAATCTTTTATTTGCACAGCTGTTTGGCTCCAGGGGAAAATAAGGTTAGAAAGTAAAGCACTGGTACCATTTTACTATTACAAACATACTCGTCATCTGTTACACACAGATGGCTGTGGTTCACGTGCACACTTTCTTAGCTATTGGACCAGCCAAAAGGCAAAGCCCAAGCATTAATGAGGCTGTATGTGTTTTAAAGGATACAAAATATACACTGATAAATATCTCTCCTTTTTCATATACTGACTAGAATAATTCTAAAATCTCTGTTATGGGCTTACTCATTCACAGATGCAGAAAAACCAAGCAAGCTCTTCTTCAGGATACATATAACTCAGGATGTTCTACAACATTTGTTTTATTTTTTATTTTTTTAACACCTATCTCATTTTTTAAAATTAAGCCAATCATCCCAAATACCACAGATTAGATTCAACATAAACAAACATCCCCTCCCCCAACTGCAAATAATATTCCTACAGTTTGAAAGAATTTGATTATTGTACCAAAAACGCATCATAAAGAGCTTGTAAGAAAATTAGCACATAATTTTGTAAGAAAGGAATGGAAATAAAACCCCAGTTTTCTTACATATTCTCCATTTAGGCATGAGAAAGAATTATAAAAAATCTCAACAGATGGGTGAACAAAAAGGTAGTTAATGCTTCTCAGCAAGCCAGGCTAAAAACCAACTAACTCAGCTAAACACAGGAAGTGTTCCTCTTTTAAACACCACAAAAATGTCTGTGGACTTCTTTAATTGTAAAGTTGATAAAATATAAAAATAGCTTGTATTATTCTAGGGTAATTCAAATGAAAGCATCATAAACTTCCAGACCAAACCCTAGATCGGATTCACACATCTAAATGTCAACTTAAATGCTTCTGTACCTGTTCACTATAAACTGTTAGGACTAGGATTGAAAATGATACATTTAAGGTATGAATATTTTAAATGTGTTTGACACTCCAAAGGAGTGGAAAGCTAAAATGGCTGGAAAGATTTTTAAATATCCAACCACTTAAAATTTAAATTAACTGGATTGGGTCAGTAATAAAGAAAAATTGAATGGTGAGGCACAGAAATTTAAGATGACAATAGTTCACCTCAAGTAAGTAGAAAGTCTCCCTTTAGTAAGGAAAGAGAGTTGAACTTCCATAGTATATATGTTAGTATATGATAACATATCTCCTATACATACATAAAACATTAAAAAGGAAACATCCACAACGTCTTCAAGAATACTTCATTCCTTGCTTTCTTATTCCTGTTGGCTAACTTCTTGCCTTGTTAGTTTACATTTAGCAACACAACTTTACATCTTTACATTTACGATTACATCTAGCAACACAACACTCCAATATATCTGTTTTAGAAATAATACAAATCAGAACAGAGTGCTGTTTGACAGCTTCAAGTTGCAGGAATTTAAAACACATGCCAAGAAAAGCAAAGAAAGTTTAATTGTATTTAAGTGCTAATTCTAGAAGTAACTTTGAGGAGAAGCCTTACACTATTTTACCATAAAATTTATAATGAAAGCGTTTTTCTTTAACATGGGCAAAAACACATAGGAAAAACCCTGCAATACTTAATATATTATTAAGTTCTGGTTAAAAAATTAACGTATGGTCTTATAAAGTGATTTTAATAGTAACCTTAAATTACTAATTATTTTTGGAAAATAAGACCTGTTTAAGACTGTTTAGAAATATGACGTCGAGAAATGCTCAAAATCCACACAAAGGTAAATTACAGGCTTTGTCATTTGGATGTAGAGAAAAGACTATGGAAGGCAGACAGAAAATAAGGCTTCGTTCACACTAACCAGGTAGAAACAGAAAAAAATCCATAAAAACTGGGCAAAAATGAGCAAAAAATTGCCATCGACAATTCCACTCTTCGCTTCTCAGGTAACAGAGGAAAAACCGCCAGGGCTGGAGTCACTATATCTAAAGTTCTCTAGTTAATAAGGGTCAGGGTTTCCAGTAGATACTAGGTTCAAAGCGACTGAGCATAGTGGCTGAGTTCAACCGTCCGTCCGGGAATACTGCCCTTTCCTAGAATAACCGATTTCTTAACATGGGAACCTAAACTACTTTCACACGCAAAGGCAAAGTCCCCCAAACTTTAGGAGGAACGAGCAAATGTTTCCCTCTTCCCATTTCGTGATTCACCTGGCGCAAAGAGCTCCTAACACGGGTCCCCGTTTAAAGGGAGGTCCCAAGAGAGAACACGGTTTCCAACGAGCCCCTCTCCGCAGGAAGGGACGAGAAAATCCGGCAGCACACGCCGTCTGCTCCGCACTTGCACAGCCCTCGGGAAAGGTAGGGGGAACACCGTTAACCCGCCCGTGAGGAGAAAGTTGCTCCAGAGCCCAAGACTAGCAGCGCTCCCTCCAAACTTTCCAGCGGCAGCGCGAGCGCCGTCACTTACCGGCGGCAGAAGTCATGATTCCCCGTGCAGCTCGCTTCCCCGCTCGCCCCCCTCAATCCATGCTCCTCTTACAGTCCATTGTTTCGAGAGTTTGAGCAGAAGAGAAAAGCCTCCGCAGCGTCCGCATTCCGTCCCGCTGCCCAGCCGCGCAACCCGAGCGCCTCACAAAGGACGCGGCCGGCTTCAGGGACCCAGCGGCGCTCCCGGGCGCGAGCCGCAGGCGGTGAGCGGGCGGGCACGAGCGCCACCCCGCCAAGCTCCTGTAGGATGGCCAGGCGCGGGCACGAGCAGGGCTCACCGCGGCTCCGCCGGCGCGTGCTCCTCTCCAGCTCCCCCGCCTCCCCCAAAAATCAAAGCTTCAGGCGCCCCCTGCTAGTCGCGGCCGTAAAAGGTTTTGGACAAAAGCTCCAGCCTCCTCCAATCAGTGGGCTCGAGCTTCCTCCCGCTCCTGCCCCTCCCGCCCACACGCTCATGCTCTATTCCAATAAGTGGTTCTGAAAAGGGGGCGTGAGCTGCGATGCATTCTGGGAATTGTAGTTTTCTGGGCAGAAGCGACGGTCTGTAGCCGACGCCGGGGTGCTGCCTGTTCTCCCGCCTTCATTTCCCATCGTGCTGAGGCGGGTGGCATGGCGGAGAAGGATGACACCAGAGTTTGACGAAGAGGTGGTTTTTGAGGTAAGGGGAAAATGGCGGTGGGTGTGGATTGCCTTTGTTTGAGAAGGTCTAGGGGGAAGGCGAAGGGCCGATCCCGGGAGAAGGGATCGGGTGATGCTCCTACCAACCTCGGTCACCGAATCTCGGCGATTTCTGGGCCTAGTGTTGGTCGCAGCCTGACAGGTGTAGCCCCAGGCACCCTCGCCGCGGCAATTTCCGCCTCAGGCCCGCCCAGAATTCTCAGCTGGGGCCCCGGTTGCTCTGCGGACGGACCGGAGCCCTGCCTGTTCCTTCCCGGGAGATGGATACGCCGCGGGGGTCTTGCGCCCGGGTGGGGCGGGGCCCAGTCGTGCATTTTGGATACTCCACAATACAACTTAGCCTCCCCCCCCTTTTTCATCCTCGATTTTTTGGGTCAGAATCCAGAAGTGCCTCAGGTCACCGTTCACGATCGAGGCGTGGTCCTCGTAATGAAGGCAGCAGGTGCCAATTTTCTAACACGTTTTAAAATCTGTGTGCTGGACCTAGTGAGAGTGATTAGGAGGACCGCAGCATCTCAACATCTAGGCTCAATTCTTTTGTCCTTCGCTGTTGCTCTAGGTGTAGCCAGTTCTTCTGACTCGAGGCTCTGGGTGTGAGTGCTTTTGTGTGGGACTATTTTAAGACGTTCTCTGCCATCTTGAATGGGAAAAAAAAAAGCAAGCGAGTGTTTTTGTTGCCGTTTATTTATCAGATACAGTGTAGATATATTGCATATAGGTATGCTTTATGTTCACTCATCCAACCAGATTTTAAGAAATTTTAAAAAAGAAATGGCTCATTCCATACACTGGGAAAGCTAGCCATGAAAGAGTGCAGAATGATAAATGTTGAAATATGTATTAACTGTTATTGGAAGATTGATGTGGAAACGGCAGTCAGTTCTTGTGGTCTCAGAGAAGCTACACCCAGAATATAATAGCGGAGGTAAATCTTGAACTGTGAATCGGATTAGAACGAATGGAGAAAATGCATTCCCGGGAAAGGGAAAATGAACATGCCAAGATTAGGAGGTGTGAAAGTACCTAGTGTGGATTTTTTCAGAGGCATGAGTGTGGAGGGTCGCTATATAAAGTGGTTTGATGTGGCTAGAATGTAGAAGTAGTGGAAGATAGGGCCATTTTACCAAAATGAAGAGTCTGGATTTGAGGAGCTCATTTGGGAAGACAAGTGTCTGAATTTTGGAAGTGAGAGGAGAAATACTGGAATAATGGCTTGGACAGGTAATTCTGAGAATTACAGGTAAAATCAAGGAAGCAGTTACATATTCAATGTGGGAGCTGAAGGAGACAAAAATCTAGGTCGCTCAGATTTCTAGGGTAAAGAAAGCGGAGCGGATGTTATTTTTTTTTTTTACCCTATTATTTTCTTAGATTTCTGAATATAATAGTAATGCTCAAAAAAAATTTCATTGTAGAAAATAAACCATGAAATTGAAATCATCCTTTATCCTACCACCCAGTGATGGCTGCTATTAACATTATAATATTATGTGTTCTTACAGACTTTTTTAAAAGCAAGTGTATGTTTAGCTTGTGCTATTTTTTAAAGCAAAAGGTATCGTACAATGTAGAATTTTGTATGTATTTTTCATTTAAATTTATCATGAGTCTTTATTCATTACTCTTTGAAAACATTGATAACATAATACTCCAGCATGTATGTGTATTTTAATATAACTATTTTTCCATTTTGGATAATTATATTGTTTTGAAATACCATTGTAATAACACGGATGTGATTCCATCTTTAACTGCAGCTCTGATTTTTTCCTTAGAGTAATTTCTAGAAGTGAAACTAGTGGGTCAAAAGAAAATGACAATTTTTTAAGACTCATACAAAAAGGTTATACTAATTTACATTTCCATTAGGAATAAGAATATCAATTCCACCAAATCCTCAGCAATGGCCTTTTTAGTTTCTTTTAATCTTTGCTAATTTGGTAGGGAAAAATAGCATTCCATTGTTCTAATTCATATTTTGTGCCTTTGTTGGAACCATTTTTATTTCTTTCTTTGCGTGTTCTTTTTGTATTTTTGTTCATTTTCCTCTTAGATGCTAACTTCTTTTTTTTATTTGGGGAGGGTGGTTTGCAGAGACAGAGAATCTTAGGCAGGCTCCACTGCCGTGCAGAGCCTGAAGCCTGAAACAGAGGTCAATCTACCATCCTGAGCTCATGTCCTGAACCCAGATCAAAAGTCCCAACACTTAACCGACTGAGCCACCTAGGCACACCTGGATACTAGCTTCTTAAAAATTGATTTGTAGGGGCACCTGGATGGGTCAGTTAGGTAAGCGTCTGACTCCTGATTTTAGCTGGGATCATGATCTTGCAGTTATGGGTTGAGCCCTATTTCTGGTTAGTGCAGAGTCTGCTTCAGGGGCTCTTTTCCTCCCCCTGCTTGTTCGCTCACTGGCTCGCTCTCGATCTAAAATAAATAAATAAAATATTTTTTAATTGATTTGTAAAAAAATTAATTTGCATGAGTTCTTTATGTATTACTAAGCTTTATTATACTTGTAGAAAATTGTTTCCAGTTTGCTGTTTAATTTATTTGCCTTTCGTCATATAATCTTTATTGAGGGATAATATTCATAAGAAAAGTATACAAATCATAAATGTGCAGATTGACAAATTTTAACATGTTGAATACACCCATGTAACCAACAGCCAGATCAATGACATCACCGAGCACACCAGAAACTACCTCTCATTTCCTTTGCCAGTCCTGCCCACCTCAGAGAAAACCATTATTCAGACTTGGAATAACTAACTTAGTTTTGTCTACACTGTGCAATTCCATTTGTATATGCTCTTTTTTGGCTGACTTTTTTTGCTCTCTGGTTTGTTAGGTTCATCCATATTGTAATGTGAGCATTTTTTGTTTCTCCATAGTATTCCATGTGAATGTATGACAACTTTTTAATCCATTCTACAGTTCATGGTTTGGGTAGTTTCCAATTTGGGACTATTATGAATAGTGCTGCTTAGTATATATGTTTTGTTGAACGTGTTTCTGTTGAGTATATACTTAGAAGTACAATTACTGAGTCATAGGAAATGCATATATTCACCTTTTGTAGATTTTGTCAAATATTATTCCAATCCAGTTGTACCAGTTTATACTCCTCTACCAGCTGTATATAAGATAGGTCTGGTTGCGCTACATCCTCACCAACACTTGCTAATATTAGTCTTTCTTGTTACTCTTCTAGTCTGTCTTCTGGTCTGTCCTCTTGCCTTTAATTTGCATTTTCTGGTAAGAAAAGTGAGAGTCTTTTTATATGCTTATGAGTCAATCCATTGTAAATCTACTTTTTTAAAGCCAATTCATGTTTTTTGCATATTTTTCAATTGGGTTATCTCTTTTACTGATTGGAAGGAGTTCTTTACATATATTGAATGTGAGTCTGGTTGGATATACATACCTCAAATATGTTGTCTCAGAATATATGTGGTACTCTCTTAATAGTGTCTTTTAATGAACAGAAGCTCTTAACTATTATAATCCAATTAAACCTTTTTTTTGTGGTTAGTGCTTTTAAAGAAATATTTCCTACTTTAAGGTTAGACAGGTATTTTCTCTAAAAGCTTTCTTTTACTTTTTGCCTTCAGATCTGTCATCCATCTGGAACTGATTTTTATATGGTCAAGTAAAGATCAAGTGAAGATCAAGTAAAGATCAACATTATTTTTTTCCCCAAATGGATGTCCAGTTAACTCGCATTTACTCAGCAGACTATTCTTTCTTCCGCTACCTGCCGTATTGCTTTTGTAATAAATCGGGATACCTTGGATGTGTGGCTTTATTTCTGGATGCTCTCTTTTCCATTGGTCAATTAGACCATTCCTGTGTCATAACACATTGTTTTAATCACTCTAACTTTATAATAGGTTTTAGTGTGTCTGGTAGGAAAAACCTTTCAGCTTTATTTTCCTTCAGTGTTGCTTTGGCTATTTTTGGTCCTTTGCATTTCCAAATGAATTTTAGAAACAGCCTGTCAATTTCAGTTAAAAAAGAACCTAGTGAGATTCTGACTGGGATTGCTTTGAATCTGTAGGTTGATTTGGAGAGACTCACCTGGTCTTTACAATACTGAATCTTTTAATCCATGAACACTTTACTTCTCACCTTCTAAATGAGGCAGTTTCTCATCTCTGTGTTCTAGAAATGATTTCAATTTGTTAATGTATACCTCATGTATACATGGGAAATACTATTAAAAACTAGAGCTAGACAGTATTTAAGCAGTAAAAACAGATTTTAATCCCAACTATCACAATAGGAGAAAAGAGAGTTCAGTGCAGAACCAGGCTCAGTTGCAAATGTAGCATGGGGAAGTGGGAATTCCTTTCTGAAGAGGAGTCACTGGGGTAGGAGGGGTTTTTGTTAAACTGACCTAATAGGATTCTTGCTGAAGACAGGCCAGGGGATGTTGGGACATCAACCTGGGGATGTAGTGGAAGATGAACCCAATATCTATCAAGGTGAATCTGAGAACACATGATCACAATCATAAGTAACAACATAAGAATCAGGAGACCATCACCACAACTGCCTCTCAATAACCCACAAAGCTGGTACAGTGGGACTGTAACTCAGAATCTATCCACTGCCTCTATGATAACTGCCTCTGTATTACCAGAAAGCTGGTAACATATAGGGAGGAAGGGAGGGAAGGAGGAGAGAAGAAAGGTAGAAAATGAAGGAAGAGAAAAAGAAAAAGCCCAATTTATACCTAGCACTAGAGTGGCAAAATAATTTGGGAAATCTTACATTTAGCCTTCCCATCTCTTTTGGCACACTATGAAGGAAGATAGAATGGAGGTTGAACAAACTTAGTCTATCATATCCATAATAGGACCTAATGTCTCTTCCTCTAAGAAAATTTGACTGGATATTTTTGGTGTATTTGTTTTAATACTGTTATTATAATGACTTTCAGAGTCAGAAATCAGACTCATTTATGTCTTAAGACTTACTCAGGGGGTGCCTGGGTGGCTCAGGTCATGATCCCAGGGTCCTGGGATCTAGCCCCGCATCATGCTCCCTGCTTGGCAGGAGGCCTGCTTCTCCGGCTACCATTCCCTCTGCTTGTGTTCTCTCTCTCGCTGTGTTTCTCTCTGTCAAATAAATAAAATCTTAAAAAAAAAAAAAAAAAAAAAGACTCAGAATGTCATATGCTACATTAACAGTAAAATTTTAAGTTTTAAGTCAAGCATAGTTTTGGAAAATATTCCAAATACATTCTTTCCCTACTTAAAACTCTTTTTTTTTTTAAGTGTCTTGATTTAATATCAACTTAATATCAATTTCCTGGAGTATTAATCAACCTACTATCTTTTCTTATAATTTTGGTCGAGAGGTCACATTTGAGTTGTGATAGTCGGGGTGGGCTAGAGGTGCACTGAAAGATAGTGTGATAGAGGAATTAAGAAAGGAAAGGGAGAGTAAGATTCCCAAATCTAGGTCCCAGTCCTTGCCTGAGAATCTGATTACCTTCATTCTATCAGCGCTAGATTCCATACATATCTTCAAAGTTAATTCCATTATCTTGGAGCCCAACTACCCCAAGAGGCTCTAGTAGAAAGGACAGCATAACAGACTTGGATCTCTCAGGCTGAACAAAGTTTAGAAAATGATGAGCAGCATATTTAACATAGGTACTAAACAAAATAAATACTGAAATACTAATATCATCATTTTACTCTGTAATGTTACCTCTTAAGATGTTTTGAGAGTAGGAAGTCTCTATTGATCATAGGCAGGTATTAAAAAGTTCTGATGCTCTTTCATAGCTTTCATATATTTTCATTATAAATTAATTGTAGAAACTTTCATTCATCCTATTTTGAATCCTTCCACTCCCAGAGGGAAGAGTACCTGAAAATAACTTTTTATCTGAAGGACAAATATTTCTACCTCTTTGCAGTACTTGTAGTGCATCTAAACCATTTCTTTGTAACTTACCTATAGGGACAGAATTGGCCTGAAGGGACCCTTTATTCTTTCACATTACCGTCCTTAGTAACCCTACTTTCCAGTCGAACTTTTTGGTGTTTGTTGAAATTCATTCTCTTTTCCTTTGTTAATGACTGGGAAAGCTAAATTTTGTCCCTCTTATATGGATCTCTTTCCCTCTTTTATACTTCTTAGTAAAGTATTAAACATTAACTCTTTGTCAGGAGTATTTTCAGGTTCAGCCCCACCCCCCAATCCCCACACTAAATCAATCAGATAAATGTGAGACGGCTCTCACACAATATTGCATATTTAAAAGTAAATTTAAAAAATCCTCTCTTACTCAGGGCTCCTGGGTAACTCGGTTGAGTGTCCTGCTCTTGATTTCTGTTCAGGTTATGATATCAGGGCTGTGGGACTGAGCCCTGCTTTGGGCTCTGTGCTGAGCCTGGAGCCTGCTTGGGGTTTTCTCATTGCCCTTCACTTGTTTGCTCTCTTTCTCTCTCTTAAAAAAAAAAAAATCCTCTCTTGAGCGATCTTCCTATCTTTATATTATTTTTATATATTTTTATTGTTTTATTTTTTATTTTTAAAATTTTAATTCTAGTATCCTTTATATTTTTAAAGGTTGTTATACATCTCTAAAGAACATTGAGGCATTTTTTAATAAATATCATTTGTGGATTCTTTTCTCTTTGCATTATTGATTTGACTAGTGGAAGTAAATTGTTTTTTTCTGTGAATGTATATACATTGACACTATTTGCTGTTTTGATAATGGAGTTGATTTCTGGAATAATTATAAAATTTAAGGTATTGTATCATTTTCTTTCACTTAAAATGTATCTTCAGTTCTTTGTAGTACATAAAGCTCCACAATTATATTATATAAAATATTCTGCTGCTGAATAGTAGCTAAGATTCTAGCTAAGATTAAAATCATAGCAAAATTCATGCTTTTATCACTATCTGTAGTAGAAAGAGTACTTATTAATAGAGTTATTAAATTAGAACCCTATTGACATAAAAGATTAACCAGTAAGGCCAAATCTAGTTTATTACCAGATATAGAATAGTAAGTTTAACATGAATTATAAAAATTACTCTTGAGGAAGTCTTTGGTTTTCTTCTGTATGGGTCATGTTGTTTCTTCCATTTTGGACTCTTCACACATCGTCAGAGCTCTAATAGGGATTTTAACATTTAAAAAAATAAAATACAGTAAAATAATGAAACAACAGATTTGGGGCAAAAAAAAGACTTTAACATTTTTTAAAATATATAAGCATTTCAAAAGGTAGTAAGTAGGTCTCTTTTTTTTTACTTATTTTTAATGCATTTATGCAAGTTTCTTTGTCTAAAGTTATGTTATACAGTGCTTAAATTATTTTTATGGTTATCTTGGTATAGTTATAGTAAAGGCTTTCTTTTTTCTTTTTTTAAGTTTTTTATTTAATCTCTACACCCAGTGTGGGGCTTGAACTCATAACCCAAGATCAAGAGTTGTATTTTCCTCCAACTGAGCCAGCCAGGTGCCCCAAAGGCTTTCATTTTTTAAAAGCACTGGGGAAAGAGGACTAGACTAGTAGTCAGGAGAAGGATATTAATTAGCAGGGATATCTTGAGTGAATCATTTAATTTTTCTAAAATTTGTTTCCCATTATAGAGGAGTCACACCAGATCATGCTTTAGTATTAAATTTGTCTTAAATATTACAAGTTGAATAAATGAGAGTAGGCCTTTAGAGTCTTCCATTAATTAAGAAATACGGGAAGAAATTCGGCACATTTCCAGTCCTTTTTTAGATCAGAAACCCTTACTCAATTATAGTTTTTCTGGTTCTGTACCAGAAAGTACAGTTGCCTAAGTGTTGCCTAAGTTCCCAAAGTTGGGATTCTGCTGATTAATCCATACCATTTAATCTCATATCTCTTTAATCTTTATTATCAAAGTGCCCTGTCCTTTCTTGTTTTACTTTTCCTTACAGATTCTCCCCTTTTGATGAAAGGACAGAATGCATCATTTTGAAGTAAAATCTCTCCTTTATCTCTTAAAAGAACCATAAAATCTTTCTCCATTCTTTTTATTATTATCATTTGGGATGAAGGGAAAGGAAAATAAGGTTGGATATGATCTAGTAATTTCCAGACCTCATGTTAATAATGTCTGTTGCATGCTATTCTCACAACAACATATTGCCGGTGTTTGACCTGTTTCTAATTTTTTTTTTTCTGAAGTAGTTAAAAATGAGTTTTACTTCGTCCTTTTACTTCTGCCCTGTATTCAATAAGTGGCCCATTATATGTTACATTTGATTAACCAGATATTGAATGATAAAAGGGTAGCGTCAGAACTAGAGCCGCTCAATGAACCATTGCTGTCTCCCTTTCCCTTAGTTAAGACCAAGTTACTGTGACTCTTTATATTCAGTTGAGTGTGTGAGCTGTGCAAGTCAATTTTCTCCCTTTGCATCTCTTCAGCTTTCTTTTGATGCATATGTTTTGTTTTAGACTAGATACTATTGTTCTTAAGAACATTTGTGCTTTTGTGTAGAAAAAAATGTAGTTACAGGGGGCCTGGGTGGCTCAGTGGGTTAAAGCCTCTGCCTTCAGCTCAGGTCATGATCTCAGGGTCCTGGGATCGAGCCCCGCATCGGGCTCTCTGCTCAGCGGGGAGCCTGCTTCCTCCTCTCTCTCTGCCTGCCTCTCTGCCTACTTGAGCTCTCTCTCTCTCTCTGTGTCAAATAAATAAATAAAAATCTTTAAAATTAAAAAAAAGGAAAAAATGTAGTTACTCTTTTTAAAACTTTTTGTTGTGTGTAACATTTCATGTAAGATTAATTGGATAGGATGCATTTTGACTGGAAAATTTCAGAAGCCTGCAGCCGGGAAAATTTATGAGTATATGTCTTTTTTTTTTTTTTT
>CM053611.1:88287159-88364430 GCA_028646535.1 Procyon lotor
AGGCGCCCCTATGAGTATATGTCTTACCTGCTGCTAGTATAAAAATATTTTAAAGTAAAGATAAGTTTTAAGTAATATCTTTTAAAGCCATTTAAAAAAAAAACCTCCATTTTTTCTATTATTTTTGCAGTCGCGGAGTGACTGAGTGGCAATGAAGAAATTATGTTGAGGTTTTTTTCAGAGAGCTGCTTCTGATAGGAAAATGCTTAGTAATGATGAAGACACACCCTCTAATTCAGTGGCCATTTTGTAGTGTAGCTCTTCTGGAGAAACAAGTGGGAACCATCTAAGAGAGAAGTGTATGGATCAAAAGAATATGGGCAAAAGGCAATAAATTTTTCATCTAGGTCAACTGGAGAAATTATAACTATGCTGTCCGTGAGTAGTTTATTTAATTAGTAGGACCAGTTTTTATGGATGCTTTTTGCTTACTTAATCTTTTTGATTTCTGTGATTAGATTTTGCTTTGTTCATATTGAAGAACAATTAAATTACTGCTTGGATTCAAAGCTTTGGGTATAGTAACTCAAAAGCTATGTTGAAATGTGTAAACTCCAAAAAGTATTCCCTGTTATTTTATAATTAATCTTGCAAGGTACTTTTTTATGATATCTGTCCAAGGTTTAAGATTGGGGTGGGGAGGCAATGAGTAATTATTTTCAAATTATACTTTCTGATTGTATACTGATTTAAAGATAGTGAAAAGTCTGTAGAAATTCAGTATATTGGCAATATAATTAATAGTAATGGGGAAATTTACTTTGTAGGGTTTGTTAATTATGACAGTTTTAGGTTTTTATAACTAAAGAGTCTTCATTAAGAATAGAGAAAATAGCTACCTTGTGTAATTTGGTAATGACAGTCTTCCTCATCAGCTTATTTTGTGGTGTTCTGCAGTTAGCCTGGAAGAAATAAAGAAATCATTGCATTTGACAACAGGAGTTCCTCCTTTTTCATCATATTTTCCCAGAAAATTGCTGTTCTGTATGTGATAATTACATTTAGACCTATAGCTTTAAACTATATTCAAAGATAAAAGACTTAAAGTATTTTTAATCACTAATAATCATTTCCAGGCTAATATTCTCCATCGAATGCCCTTAATTAGATACCTTCTTCTCTAAAGATTTTGTTTTGAATAAAAGATCTTTTAGAGGTTCCTTTGGCATGGTAGAAACTTTTAAAAATATATAACTTACATTATAGTATTTTCTGAAGAAATTAAAAATAGACATAAAATTTTGAAGAAAAGTTACCCATAAGTAATTTGATGAATTCCGGTAAAAGACTTCTAAGGTATGCAAAGGTTTATTATAAGATGAGGTCTTCATTAACAAAGTCACTTCTCCATTATACAGTTTCATGTCTCTGTGCCAGTGCCTCCTGTCTCCTCCCACCTTCTGTTAGTAGCTAACTGCCTTTTCCTATTGCTTCTTGTGTCTAATACAGACTTGCAGAGATAAATGACATCTGACAATAGCATTTTATCAGACCTAATAGTATGGCTTTGATAGTACTGACATTTTAAATAATGGAACTGTGTAATAGTTGACTAGATCATTAATTTTGATACGGAAAAGAACATAAGATCATTCTAGTCATTTGCTAAACTAAGAGTTCACATCTTTTATATCAGGCCTTATGCTGGGCACCTTTTTCTACACAAATAACACATAAATATATTCTCATTATAAAGAAATCAGATAATACAGGAAAAGCATCAGCTACCCCTTAACCTTCCTTTTCTTCCTCTGTTCCTCTTTTCTTCCCAGAAGTAATCATTGATCTCTGTAACCAGTTTTCTTCCAGATCATTTTCAATGCGTTATATTTATATATACATATATGCAAATATATATGCATAATGCACATAGAAATGTATCATTTGGCTTTTTTTTTTAAAGATTTTATTTATTTGACAGAGAGAGAGAGAGAGATCACAAGTAGGCAGAGAGGTAGGCAGAGAGAGAGGGGGAAGCAGGCTCTCTGCTGAGCAGAGAGCCCGATGCGGGGCTCGATCCCAGGACCCTGAGATCATGACCTAAGCTGAAGGCAGAGGCTTAACCCACTGAGCCACCCAGGTGCCCCTATCATTTGGCTTTTTATAATGTAAATGGGGTTCTTCAATGGCTATAGTAGTCAATATTCTTATATGAACATTTAAGCATTCTTTTATAATTATATTTATAAAATAGCTAGTAGAATTGCTAGGTCAATGGATATATTTATATTTTTATACATATACTCTCACTAATAGTGTATGAAGTATCTTTTTCCTTATACTCTTGCCAACACTAAACATGATCAAATTTAACTGTTGCCAGCTACCAGGTTAAAATTATATATTTGTTTGAATTTGCACTTCTTCAATCAAGGGTAAAGTCTAACATGTTTTTGTTTGTATTCACCCATTTGTATTTTTTTTCTTTGAACTTCCTTTTTCTATCCTTTGCCCATATTTTCATTTTTTAATATTTTCTTATTGGATTATACAGTCTTATTGTAAATTAAAGAAATTAATGTTATATTTTGGCTGTATTTTCTTTCTAGTGTCATAAGAGTTTTAAAAACCCAGTGAGCTGGACTTGAAAGTAATTTGTAAGAATCAAGTACTGTTGTTTTTATAGTCCTAAGATTCTCTGCAGCCAGTTTTAAGGTTGTATAATCTGGTGTAAATACATATGAATTATAGCTCATCTGAAGAGGAAAGATTGGAAATATATATATTATCAGGAGAGTTATGCTGTATTGAATTTTCTAACTTAATCTGTTAGATAATTTTAAAATTAACAAGTTCAGTTTTTGGTTAAAAAAAAGAACTATGCAAAGTACTATATTAGACTGAGTTAATGAATTTATTTATTCTAAATTGTTTGTAGTGAAATAAATAACAGCTTTGGCTCTGTTGGCCACTTGTATGTTCACATCCTGGCTCTATCATTTACTATTTCTGTGATCTTGGCCAAGTTAGTTGGTCTCTATATGCCTTAGTTTCCTCTTAACTTAAATGAGCTCTGCCTTATAAAATTATTATGGAGATGAAATGAATTAGTACATAAAGATGCTTAACTATGTGCCTGGCACAGAGTAGGTACCCAGTAAATGGTGCTGCTGTTGTTGCTATTGTTTGGGGAGAAATTAGTGGAGAGAGAATCAACCAAACAGATATGAACTGACACTGATCATTCTCTTATGAGAAAAAAGTACATCTCAGTAGTATCAAACGGAATTTGCAGCCTCCATTGACATCTCCAGACCAGAGGTAAACACTGCTGTAACCTAAGAAATGGGCTGACAGCAGATCAAGGACCATTTCCAGACTCCCACTACTTAGGGCCCCCAAAGCCTGTGGGAAACTGCAGCACTGGAATACTTGCTTAATTGTGTTTGTGTGATCTTGATCAGATCAGCTCTGTCACCCTTGGTGACTCTGTTTCTAAATTGGTAATATATTGCCTATTGATTATTTTTCTTCTTTGCCTTTATACTTGAAAATTTCCCTTTGGTTTCTGCCTGAATTATTCTGTATTGTTACTTTGTTAACTCAGCTAATAAATACAGAACTCTCTTAAAGATGAGTAAACAGAAAAATCATGGAGCCTGGAGATCAAAAGAACAATTCTGTGATGACTTGGAGTTGCCACTTTCCAGGATATATTCACAGAAGGGGGAAAAAAACCCAGATTTGTATTTCCAGATTTAAGTGACTGTAGTTCTTTGAAACTTAAGTCCACCAGTGAAAGGGGAGTAATTTGAGATGAGGACAACCTGAAGAAGGAAAAAATATGACTGAATTAAAAATTGTACCATGCAAGATCAGCATTTTGGACCTTCCAGAATATAAAATCTGGTATGGCTGTCATCTCTTGATCTGCTGGCCTTACCATACCTAAGTATTAAAACAAGTATTTTAAAACAATAAGGTGCACCTGGCTGGCTCAATTGGTAGAGAATGCAACTCTTGATTTCAGGATTGTGAGTTCAAGCTCCACATTAGGCATGGAGCTTAATTAAAAAAGGAAGGAAAAAAAAAAAAAAGAAAAACCAGAGAAGACTTGGTTCTTCCTTCTAGATACCCTTTTTGCTCAAAGAGAATTTTGTTATTAAGGGTGTTAAGGATGTTATATAATAACACCTTAATGTTATTAAGGGTGTAGGCTTTGGACTCAACATCAGCCACCTTTACATTGCTGCTGGGTGATCTTAGATAAGTTATTTAATTTTCATATGTCCTACTCTCTTTCTAAAATTGGAGGAGTAATAATTTATCTTTGGAAATTTGTTGTTAGGAGTAAATAAGGTGTTATAAAACATCCTTAACTTAATGCCTACCATATAAACAACTCAAGAAATGTTAACTATCTTTACTGTTACTCTTATTTTCTAGATTTGGCTATCCGCTTTTCTAAAATATTGGCCTTCTTAGGGCCCTCTTATCTTCTCTGTATTATCTCTACCTGATCTTATCACTACTTTCTTTCTATACTTGTAAGTTACCCTGTGGGGTTTGCCACCCTACCTATTTGCTAAAAGCTCAGATCTATACATTCAAAGTAGGCCACTTTCCTGATCTCCAGATATTTTAGGTCTAAGTTATTCATGTTTGAGTATATCACAGGCTCTTTCTTCAGACTTTTGTTCTGCCACTATTTTATATTTCAGTAAATAGCATCACCTAATTGTCCAAACCAGAAATCTAGGCAGGAGTCATCTTGGCCCCCTCCATTGCCAACCACTTTCAAGCATAAATGGGTACTAACTAAATTTGGAGAGAAGGTATTCACAAACTAAAGAATGCTGATAACATTTTGGGAGAGGGAGTAGGGGTGAATGGTAGGATAAAGGTACTTTTCATTTTATATCTTTGTCATTTGAATTTTATATTTAAAAATAGCAAAAAGATTAAAAAAAAAAAACTGTGCAAAGTTAGTCAGTTGAACTTAATTTCTTTGTATAGCTAAAAAAGTTTAACTTTTTCTTGACTATTTCCGGTGAGAAGTTAATGGCAGAAAATTCCTGTAATTTAGTACTAGACATATAGTAGGTGCTTGATAAATATATGATTAATGATAAGCGAACAAATGATGATTGCCATTTGTTTCCCCTTTTCTAGCTAAGTGATTTTTCCAATGGAATGCTGTTTGCACTCACTCAATGGCATCTAGAAGACAGAGCACATAGTTGATGAGAAACCAGAATCAGAATTTGGCCAATAGCTACTATAGACTACAAAGTGCTTTTCTAAGAGTGTACAGCTCTGCGAACCGCTCCTTCTGGGAAAGAGGAGAGAGTCCATAAGGTCCATCAGAGTTATTGGGAAACGAGCATCTAGGGTTCGGTGGGCTGTTTTTTAACCTGATGCAGGTGCTTGGTTGTGAGCCTATAGCATTGACAGGGATGTGCCTGTAACCAAAGGAAATGGTGGCTGGTTAGAATTTTAATGCATAAATTTGGATGTAGTTATTTTGAAGATAACTCATTTCACTCTTAGAATGCCTGTTGAAGTTTAGATCACAAGTCGTGGAAAAATAGCTAATTTCCCATTTTGGTTTTTGCTTTTTTAATCTATCATTCTCCCAAAATAAAAAGTAAGGAAAAGAGCTGCTGGGCTACTTATTTCTTGTGAATTTTTAGGTCTGATTCCTTATGCTCTAAAACAAGGTTTTTCAACCTCAGCACTATTGACAGTTTGAGCTGGATAACTCTTTGTGGGATTTCTCCTTTGCATTGTAGGATGTTACATAGCATTCCTGACCTCTGCCTACTATATGCCAGTACCATTCCTCTCCTCCTCAGCTATAACAACCAAAAATGTCTTAAGACATTCAAGTTGGAAGATGGGGGCAAAATCTACTTTGAGGATGTCTGCTCTATAGGAACATATTGTTTGGTTTTTGGTTTTGGTTTTTGTTTTTAACTGTCTTAATGCTATTTTAAAAACATGGTCCATAAATTACATCATTGAGACTTGCTCATTCCCCAAACTTTTCATTAGTGGAAAGTGAATATGAATGATTGACATCGAGAGGTAATTAGTCATTTATTTGTATCTTCACTGAGACTGGTAACTTGAAATCTTATTGCTAGAGGATACCTCTGACATTTGTTATACTTGGTGGTAGTATTTGTAAGGCGGGTACGGGACAGTCAAGATGGCTGCCGAGCCACAAAATGGCCACTGTACCCGGAAGCGACCCAAGACTTTTCCAAAGATTGAGCCAGCACTGCCACGTTACCCTGGTGAAACAGAAACCTACACGGGAAACCGAAACTCTATGCAGTGCTGAAACTCCCCTCATATGGAAAAAAACACTGCGCTCACCCCGCCCTGCCACTGATGCTATAAATCCCCAACTGTCCCTCTCCTTCCTGCAACTTCCTTGGCCCCTTCCTTTTCGGACCAGAGAACCTTGCCCGGGAGCGCTTCCCAATAAAGCCCCGTTTAACCTTCCATCACGTCATGGGCTCCCTTTCCTTATCTCGCCGCTAAGCCTGAC
Source organism: Procyon lotor (assembly GCA_028646535.1). Classification (NCBI taxonomy): domain Eukaryota; kingdom Metazoa; phylum Chordata; class Mammalia; order Carnivora; family Procyonidae; genus Procyon; species Procyon lotor. The sequence continues at coordinate 88,293,656 of CM053611.1, forward strand.
AGTATTGAGTGACCTGGTCATTGTTGCTGAAAATTTGCCAATCCGAATATTTGCCCAATAGTATATGAATACTTTACATAGAGTATCATGTGCATATGTTACAGTATGTTCGTTGGTGCTGGTGTGGTTTCATTTAAAGATATAAATAAACATTTGCTTTTTGTTATATTCTTTTTCAGTAGATATTAGAAGTTCCAGTACCATTACATGGAAGTTTGAAAAGACACGGATGTTCTGTTCTAAAATTTAATAAGCTTATCTTTTCCCCAGATTAAAAGAATAAATTGAATTTTCTCAATTTTACATTTTTCTGCCATGTTATTTTCTTAAATTTTTTATACTAGATTCTATGAAAACCTGACATCTGGTTGTTCATTTATTTATTCAAATTCAAGTAAGTTAACATATAGTGTTTTATTGGTTTCAGGAATAAATTTAGTGATTCATCACTTACATATAACACACAGTGTTCATCACAAATGCCCTCCTTAATTGCCCATCATGAATTTAGTCCATCCCCCCACCCATCTCCCCTCCAGCAACCTTCACTTTGTTCTCTATAATTGAAAGTCATTAATGTTTTGCCTCCCTCTGTTTTTTTCTTATTTTATTTCTCCTTCCCTTCCCCTATGTTCATCTGTTTTGTTTCTTAAATTCCACATATGAGTGAAATCTTATGGTATTTGTCCTTCTCTGAGTGATTTTCCTTAGCATAATACCCTCTAGTTCCATCCATGTCATTGCAAATGACAAGATTTCATTATTTTTGATGGCTGAGTAATACTCAATTATATATATACACCATATCTTGTTTATCCATTCATCAGTCAATGGATAGTTGGGCTCTTTCCATAATTTGGCTATTGTTGCTAGCACTGCTCTAAACATTGGAGTGCGTGTGCTCCTTTGAATGAGTATTTTTTTATCCTCTGGATAAATACCTAGTAGTGCGATTGCTGGGTCATAGGGTAGTTCTCTTTTTAACTTTTTGAAGAACATCCATGCTGTTTTCCAGAGTGGCTTCACCAGTTTGCATTCCCACCAGCAGTACAAAAGGGTTCCCCTTTCTTTGCATCCTCACTAATATCTGTTGTTTCCTGAGTTGTTAGTTTAAGCCATTCTGACCAGTGTGAGATGGTATCTCATTATGGTTTTGATTTGTATTTCCCTGGTGTTGAGTAATGTTCAAGTTTTTTTCATCTATCTGTTAGCCGTTTGTCTTCTTTAGAGAAATATCTGTTCATGTCTTCTGCCTATTTCTTAACTTGATTATTTATTTTTTGGGTATTGAGTTTGATGAGTTCTGTAGAGATTCTAGATACTCCCTTGTCTACTAGGTTATTTGCAAATATATTCTCCCATTCTGTTGGTTGCCTTTTAGTTTTGTTGATTGTTTCCTTCACTGTGCAGAAGCTTTTTATCTTGATGAGGTCCCAATAGTTCATTTTTGCTTTTTCCTTTGCCTCCAGAGATGTGTCTAGTAAGAAGTTGCTATGGCCAGGGTCAGAGAGGTTGCTGCCTATTTTCTCCCCAAGGATTTTATGATTTACTGTCTTATATTTATGTCTTTCATTCATTTTGAATTTATTTCTGAATATGGGGTAAGAAAGTGGTCCAGTTTGATTCTTCTGCATTTCATTATCCAATGTTCACAATACCATATGTTGAAGAGGCTATCTTTTTTCCATTGGATATTCTTTCCTCCTTTGTTGAAAATTAGTTGACCATATAGTTATGGGTCCATTTCTGGATTCTCTATTCAGTTCCATTGATCTATGTGTCTGTTTTTGTGTGGTACATACTGTGTCAACGATTAGAGCTTTGTAATAGAGCTTGAAGTCTGGGATTGTGATGCCTTCCGCTTTGCTTTGCTTTTTCAACATTACTTTGGCTCCTTTTTTGGTTCCATACAACATATGGAACTCTTTCTGGTTCCACACAAATTTTAGGATTATTTGTTCTAGTTCTGTGAAAAATGCTAGTGTTATTTTGATGAGGATTGCATTCAATGTGTAGATTGCTTTGGGTAGGATAGACATTTTATCAGTATTTGTTCTTCCCATCCATGAGCATGGAATGTTTTTCCATTTTGTGCTTCTTCAGTTTCTTTCATAAGTGTTCTATAGTTTTCAGCATACAGATCTTTTAACTGGCATCTGACTTTTTAAAACTAACAGTGGACTTTTGAAAGTACACCTAAAAAGAAAGAATAATACAGTGAAAGTTCCATGTAGCCAGTTTCAGCTTGAGCAGGTGTTAATATTTTGCCAAACTGATCTGTTCCTCTCCCACCCCTACCTTTTTTCTTGGACTATTTCAAAGAAGATCCTAGACATTACCTAATTTCACCTGTAAGTACTTTCTTATACATCTCTAACAGATCAGTATGTTCTCTTTTTTTAATGCTAATTCCCATATAATTATTTAAAAATTATTAAGTATTCCCTAATATTGTCACCAGCTAGAACCCTAAGACCTGACCTTCACTACTCACCTGCTTCTACCCACTGACCTTTGTCCCACATTATTCCTTAATTCCTTAATTCTTCTTTCAAACTTATCTTTTAGGTCAGGCAAAAAACCTGAGGTCTTACCCCATGGTACAAACTGAACTACCCCTCAAGCAGTAAGGACTGCCTGGGCAAACAATTTCATACAGCCAATTCCCCACAGTGGTTTGAATTTAACTCCCAACTTGCACCTACACAGTTGGACCACATATGGAGTGACAAAAGATTACCTTTACCTCATTCTAATACTAAAACTTCCACCCAGGAAGGAGCACAAGCCTTTATAGAACATATATAGAACATATGATATATATAGGCATGTTTCCTTTTTTTTTTTTTTTTTTTTAAGATTTTATTTATTTCAGAGAGCAAGCACATGCAGGGGAGTGGCAGGAAGGGGGAGAATCAAGCTCCTCGCTTGAGCAGAGGGCCCCACGTGGATCTTGATTTCAGGTCCCTGAGATCATGACCCAAGCCAAAGGCAGAAGCTTAACAGACTGAGCCACCCAGGTGCCCCTATAGTCATGTTTCCTTAAGACACATGCCCCGCCTTATGCCTGTATTTAGTGATGACAAGGCACCCCTATCTAAATATCATTTGGGGCACCCTGGTGGCTCAGTTGGTTAAGTGGCTGCCTTCGGCTGGGGTCATGATACCAGGGTCCTGGGATCAAGCCCCACCTCAGGCTCCCTGTTCAGCGGAGAGCCTGCTTCTCCCTCTCCCTCTGCCTGCCGCTCTGCCTACTTGTGCGTGCTCTCTCTCTGTCAAATAAATAAATAAATCTTAAAATAAATAAATAAATATTCATTCTAATCCTAAATGAAAGAAACCAGTTCATACTTTGGAAGTTATTCCCCGTGCTCTCCTTATTTGCTGCAAATAAAGTTTGCTTTGTGTGACAACTCACCTGGAATAATTTCTATCTGTGACTCACCGAGAAACAAACTCACATTAGTTCACTTATAGTATCACCTAATACCTAGTCTGCATTTGGATTTCAAGTATCTTAAGATATGTCTTCTTGTAATTATTCAAACAGGATCTAAACAAAACCCATACATCACATTTGGGTGATATGTCCCTTTAGTCTTAAGCGGTTTTCTCCACTTCCTCTGCCTTTATTATATTGCTTATTTGTTGAAGAAACTGGGTAATTTGATATGTAGAATTTCTGTATTTTGTCACTGATTGCATAGGATAACATGGCATTTGATTTAGCACAAAACTATAATATTTTTGCATACCATTTTTTAATCTTGTTTCTCAGAGAATATCATGAGTTTTGTTTTACCACTTGAACAAGCTTAAGAAACTTATAGCGCTCTTATTGTGTACTTAAGGAAGCTGGGACCAAGAGAGGATTTTCCTGAAACATAGCAGCCTATCTGGAAAGTTTCAGAACATTCAGTATTTTCCTTGGTAGTTGAAAGCAATGGTCCTATCAGAAGTATCATATAATGAACCTTTAGCAAGGACCTCACCTGTTTTGTTTTGTTTTCTTCCCTGTGCCTAGATATTGCCTGGCACATAAAAGATGTTCAATCAGTATTTATTATTGAATGAGTTACCTAATTCTGTTATATTGTCATGTTGCCTGTTCCCTCTCCAACCTAGAACCTGGAAGGTTACAACTTGTTTTCTCTGTAATGTTTAAAGCAGTTGAGAAGAGGGCCTCCTGAGTGGCTTAGCTGGTTAAGTGTCTGACTCTTGATTTCAGCTTGGGTCGTGATCTCACGGTTGTGGATCGAGCCCAATGTCAGGCTCTGTACTGACATTAAGATTCTCTCTCTCCCTCTCCCTCTGCCCCTGCCCCGTGCATGTGCATGTGCACACTCTTTTCTCTAAAAACAAAAAAATAAGTAAGACAGTTTAGAAGAGAGAACAAATATAAACTCGAAATGGATAAAAGACCTCAACACAAAGCAGGAATCTATCAAAATCCTAGAGGAGAACATAGGCAGTAACCTCTTTGACATTGGCCACAGCAACTTTTTTCAAGACGTCTCCAAGGGCAAAGGAAACAAAATGAACTTTTGGGACTTCATCAAGATAAAAAGCTTCTGCACAGCAAAGGAAACAGTCAACAAAACAAAGAGGCAACCCACAGAATGGGAGAAGATATTCAAAAATGACACTACAGACAAAGGTCTGATATCTAAGATCTATAAAGAACACCTCAATAATCAAAAAAACCCAGATAATCACGTGAAAAAATGGGCAGAGACATGAACAGACACTTCTCCAAATAAAACATATAAATGGCTAACAGACACGTGAAAAAATGTTCATCATCATTAGCCATCAGGGAGATTGAAACACAAAACCACATTGAGATACCACCTTACAGCAGTAAGAATGGCCAAAATCAACAAGACAGTAAACAACAAATGTTGGAGAGGTTATGGAGAAAGGGGAACCCTTTCACACTGTTGGTAGGAATGCAAGTTGGTGCAGCCACCTTGGAAAATAGTGTGGAGACTCCTCAAGAAATTAAAAATAGAGCTACCCTATGACCCTACAATTGCACTACTGGGTATTTACCCCAAAGATACGGATGTAGTGAAAAGAAGGGCCACATGTACCCCAGTGTTCATAGTAGCAGTGGTCACAATTGCCAAACTGTGGAAAGAGCCAAGCTGCCCTTCAATAGACGAATGGATAAAGAAGATATGGTCCATGTATACAATGGAATATTATGCCTCCATCAGAAAGGGTGAATACCCAACTTTTGTATCAACATCGACTTGACTAGAAGAGATTATGCTGAGTGAAATGAGTCAAGCAGAGAGAGTCAGTTATCATATGGTTTCACTTACGTGTGGAGCATAAGGAAAAACATGGAGGACATTAGACCAAGAAAAGGAAGGATGAATTGGGGGAAATCGGAGGGGGAGATGAAACATGAGAGACTGTGGACTCTGAGATACAAATTGAGGGTTTTGGAGGGGAGAGGGGTGGGTTGTTGGGTGAGCCTGGTGGTGGGTATTGAGGAGGGCATGTATTGCATGGAGCACTGGGTGTGGGGCATGAACAATGAATCTTGGAACACTGGAAAAATTAAATTTAAAAAAATGGGAAAGCTAAAAAAAAAAAGAGAACAATGATGAAAGTATTTTACACGTCACCTCTATTTTGGCACCAGTTTATCTTCCTTTTTAAATGCAAACCAGCAATATAGTAGCAGCACTTCTATAGAATGCACTACAAATCATGCAGAAAGCAAACAATGCATTAAATGAGTGTTTCAAGCTTTATATATCCATTGGTGTGGGATCCATTATCTTTAATGGGTGGGCGGGCATGAGGTACAGGTAGTCTCTTACTTAAATGAATCATTTCCTTGAAGTGCTTGTTCAGCAAAAATGTTGGAGTTTCCTGTCTATTTTTGTTTATTTTTCTTACAAAAATATGTTTCAGCCATCAGAAAAATCTCAGCACAACCAAAGACTCTTGGCTGTCCTTCATTTAGCAAAATTCTTTCTGGTGCTAGGATGTGTGTTTTCTGTCAGCTAAAATTTACAGGAATAGTGAACCACAAGGATTTCCTGAGGAGAAGCTCCCACATGCTGTGTCTGAGGTTTCTTTTATTTCTTTTGGCAACAATAACATTCTCCAATACTACAAAATTATAGTTTGAGTCCAGTGCTAATAATTTCTCTTTAAAAAAAAACAACTTAACTGAAACATTTGTGGTTCTATTTTGCCTGAACTAAGGAAAAAAGTTATAACAGAAAATTACTTATCATCACCTACTCTGCCTTACCCTCCACAAAAAAAAAGTCCCTTTCTGAGGCTGCCATTAACCTATAATAATATTCACTATATGAAACAGAAATTTCAGTGTATTTGTTTATAAGCTTAATAGCCCTAGACCTGTAAATATAGTGGTTAGGGCTGTTGCAGTGTGGAGCTTCATCTTGCTGTGGGCAATCACATTTTAATATTAATACATTTGCCTTTTTCACTCTCATTTGTGTATATAGTATGAAAAGCTCATCAGTGTGGTTTCATATTCCATAGTAAGATTAACTTTTTCAAAACTATCACTTGTCGAATTTTGTTATAGCTATTCTTTGTTAATGCAGTTAGCAGGAAAGACTATTAAAATACTCCCTTTCCGGGTCACCTGGGTGGCTCAGTTGGTTAAGCCTTTGCTGTCAGCTCAGTTCATGATCTCAGGGTCCTGGTATCAAGCCCCATGTGTTGGGCTCTCTGCTCAGCAGGGAGTCGGCCTCTCCCTCTCTCTCTGATTCTCCTCCACTTGTGCTCTCTGTCTCTCTCGGTTTCAAATAAATAAATAGTCTTTTTTAAAAAATAAAATACTCCCTTTCCAACCACGTATCTTTATTTATTTATTTGTTTGTTTATTTTAAGTAGGCTCCATGCTGGGCTTGAAGCCCAATGTGGGGCTTGAACTCACCACCCTGAGATCAAGACCTGAGTTGATATCAAGAGTCAGATGCTTAACCAACTGAGGTACCCAGGTGCCTCCAATTACTTACCTGTTTAAAGCTTGATTTTCTTTCTTTCTTTCTCTCTCTCTTTTTTCTTTCTTTCTTTTTTTTAAAGGTTTTATTTACTTATTTGACATAGAGAGAGTGAGAGAGAGAGAGCATAAGCAGCGGCAGGCAGAGGGAGGGAGAGAGAGAAGCAGGTCCCTGCTGAGCACAGAGCTGGATATGGGATTCGATCCTAGGACCCTGCGATCATGACCTGAGTCCAAGGCAGATGCTTAACTAACTGAGCCACCCAGGCACCCCAAAGCTTGATTTTCTTTATATACTTCAACCAGAACAATAAATTGCAATACATTGAATGAAGAAGCATATAAGAATCCAGCTATCTCCTATTAAGCCAGATAATAAGATTTGCAAAAAATGTAAAATAATCCACTTTGCTCAGTACATTTTTTTTTTCTTTCGGAAAAAAATTTTTTTCATTTAAGGTTGTATTATTACATTAGTATTATAATGAGTTTGTTGTTATTTTTAAGTAAATTAAATATTTTAAAATTTTTTAGTTTTAATTTCTAATATAATAAATGTTGTTAGACATCCACAAAATCTCCTTCAGGCTCTCAATAATTTTTAAAACCTTAAACAGGTTTTGAGACCCAAAAAATCTGTGAAGCACTAGTCATGATGTGCTTTCTGGGATCTGTCCAATAGTACACAGGTTATTTGGCAGTTTCAGAGAGAAAGTGATAGTAATCTTAGCCTTCAAACATTTTTTTTAAACTAATAAAATAATTTTACCAAAAATCCCTTTGCACTCTTAAAAATCACTCATGTGCTATATGGTCTATTTCAGTTAGGTCATCTTTGCTGATATTCAGCTCGTTAACCAAGGAATCTTTGTTTTTCATTTGTGCGTTATCATTGGTTAAAGTTTAAATTTTATTTTGGCTCAAAAGTGATTGAAGCATAGAAATAAAACAGTAAAATAAATGCTACAACTCAGAATGCTATCATAAACATAATGAAAAAGAGCTTTAGGGGCGCCTGGGTGGCTCAGTGGGTTAAAGCCTCTGCCTTCAGCTCAAGTCATGATCTCAGGGTCCTGGGATCCAGCCCCGCATCAGGCTCTCTGCTCAGCAGGGAGCCTGCTTCCCCCTCTCTCTCTGTCTGCCTCTCTATTTGTGATCTCTCTCCTCTCTGTCAAATAAATAAATAAAATCTTAAAAACGAATAAGAACTTTAGAGTTCATACAGTCTTGAGTTTATATGTTTTAGAAAGTGGTATGATTTGTAGTAGCTGTCCAAAAGAGGAAAGTTCAAATATGAAATATGATGGTGACTGGAATTATATTCTATCAGACCTGCAATGCCTTTATCCCTAGTCTCCAAAGATTATTTATTCTGAAATTTTTCAAGTACTTAGTTACATAAAGCCATGAAACAAAGCACAGTGATAGCCTTGGCAAGCCAGAATTTCCCAGAACTGTAAAACAGTGCTTTCTAGGGTGAAAGTATTGAATTCTGTCACTAAAGATGGGAAAGAAACCAAAACTACTAACGCATCATTTCGTAGTTGCATAGTTCAAGGAGATGGATGTCACACCTTTGACAGGAACATCGTGAAACCAACCAAAACGTTAATGAAAAGTTTAACATTTGTAGAAAAGGCAGAATAAAGTACTGATAAATTATTATATCAAATGACACCATTGGACATTATTGGTTTTATTCAAAGTAAATAATGCTGCTGATTTTGCAAAATGTGGAATAGCAGGTGTTCCAGCTTGTGGTGTTCCCAACTGAGTATATATGCTCTTAGTTGATGTGTGCAGAACATATATGGAGAACAAAGTATTCATTGTTTCTCTTCTGTTTAATCACGTTTAGAAGTATGTACAGATAATCTATTTTGTTATTTTGTGAGCTGTGACATAAACTGGAAAAGGAAGGGACTTTGGGATCAGTGCTGACACAGCATCAGCTAAGTGTGTAGTAAGAAAGGTACTAGAATATGAATGAAAAGAAGTTTGACCCCATCTCCACCCATCTTGACCCCATCCAAGCCTCTTGCCAGAGAACATGTAACAATCAAGAATATGCCTCAATACATCGACTAAGCATTTAATTAGAACAGGAGTCAGGGGGCGCCTGGGTGGCTCAGCCGTTAAGTGACTACCTTTGGCTCAGGTCATGGTCCCGGTGTCCTTGGATCGAGCCCCGCATCAGGCTCCTTGCTCAACGAGAAGCCTGCTTCTCCCTCTCCCATCCCCCCTGCTTATATTCCCTCTCTCACTGTTCACTGTGTCTCTCTGTCAAATAAATAAAAGAACATGAGTCAGGAAACTAGCTGTTGGGCCAGGTTTGTCCTCTGTTCCCCACCTGTTTTTCTGTGACTGGTGAACAAAGGGTGCACTTTACATTTCTAAATTGTTGGGGAAAATATAAGAAGTTCGTGGAAGTCAAGAATTCAGTATTTCCATAAGTAAAGTTTTATTGGAGCATAACCACACTCATTGATTTGTGTATTGTGGCTGCTTTTGCACTACAGCGGCAGGACTGATTAGTTAAGATAGAGACCATATGGACTGCAAAATGTGAAATATTACTGTCTGTCCTTTTACAGAAACACTTTGACAACCCTGGAATTAGAGCAACTCTGCTTTGATCCATCTTATTTATTGTTTTTCCCCATGGGAGTTCACTTGAAGAAAGTGTTCTACTGCCTTAAAAACAAGTTTTGTTGTTGTTGTTGTTTTAAAGTATGTAAACTTTTCAAAAGGTCACCCCAACCGAACAAGCATTCTTGTTCTTTTGCCACTCTGGGGACAGAGCAGGGTGGAGTTCACAATACACTTTGGAAATGCTTGAGTAATTCAAGGCAGTATTTGAAGATACATTATGGGTGATATGAAGATTAACCATTTGTGCGACCAGAGATTTAAGTCTGGTAGAGAGATAAACATATTCCTCCTTTTATTATAAGTTTTTGCATATTTTTCTCAAAAGAGCATTAAACATAGCTTTAAAAGACATTTTATGTATCTTTTATTCTCTCAAGTTTATACCCAGCAAATTGCTACCGGTAAGCAAATTCCCACTGCTTCTCATTTTCCCAAACTCAGGGATATATTCCCTAAAAATATTGGTCTAATTTAACTGCCTTTCCTCTGTTTCCATAGCATCCAATACAATCCTGTAATTAATGATTTGCTTAATGTTTCTATACTAAACTATAAGGAAGTTTCTCTGGTGTCTTCCTCCCTAGACACAGGAGGAACTGTTAGTTATTTTAGATAGTATAGTATTAATATTTCAGAGTGTTAGCTTTGGAGTCAGACCTATCCTGCTTTCTATATCCAAGTGAATCTGCTTCTAGGAAATGGAAATTAACAATAACAATGATAGCAATGATCATAATTGGCCATAATACTTTTTTAGAGTTTGTTGTGAACCTCAAGTGAAATGATGCATGGGATGCCTGGGAGGATCAGTCGATTAAGCGTCTACCTTCAGCTCAGGTCATGATCCCAGGGTCCTGTGATTGAGTTCCACGTTGGGCTCCCTGCTCAGCGGGGAGCCTGCCTCTCCCTCTCTCTGCCTGCTCCCCCCACTTGTGCACTCTTTCTGTCTCTCTCTCTCTGTCTCTGTCAAATAAATAAAATCTTAAAAAAAAAAAAAAAAAAAAAAAGGGGGCGCCTGGATTGTTAAATCCTGTGCCTTTGGCTCAGGTCACAATCTCAGGGTCCTGGGATAGAGCCCCGCATCTGGCTCTCTGCTCAGCGGCGAGCCTGCTTCCCCCTCTCTCTGCCTGCCTCTCTGCCTACTTGTGATCTCTCCTCTCTGTCAAATAAATAAATAAAATCTTAAAAAAAAAAGAAAAGGAAAAGAAATGATTCAAGTAGAATGCTAGTTAAGTTTTTGCCACATGGTACTATGTTAGTTGTGTTGCTGTTTACTGTTGTTTTGGTGGTGGTTGTGACTGTATCTCTACTACCTAACAAGGTCTTTTATAAAGTATTAAATATTTTTGTTGAATGGAGTCAAGGTTTATTTTTAAAGAGGACTGAAAGTTAAAATGAAAACTTGCTGTTGATCCAGAAAATTCTCCCATAGGTTTTCATCTAACAGTGATGCTTATGTATCTGATAAGATTGGAGTTTTTTTTGTTTTCGGTGTTGGTTGGTTTTTTGGGGTTTTTTTTTTGGTCTGTTCCAAAACCTGTGCTATTTCCACCTGGCTTATATAAAGTTGAAGTGTAAATTGAGTGATTACTATGGGCCAGGTATTGTTCTGAGTGCTTGTATACATTTAGTCCATAAAAGAGCCCTATGAACTAGGTCTTATTATTATTCCTATTTTAAGATGAGACAACTGAAACACAGGATTATAAACTGTAATAGGATACTCAGCCAGTAAGAGGCACAGTTGGGATTTGAACCTATAGCCTGGCTCCAGTTTGTGTTCATAACCACCACGTTCTAATGCTTTTATTAGCCACAGAGTCTCTTGTTTGCCATATGTAAGATACAGCTTATTTTAGGTAACTTTCTTGGAGTTTTAAGTTTGTTTATAGTGTTGGGCATGTGGTAGATCATACATACTTGTGCTTGAATGAATTAATGAATATGATGGTATGATAAAATTATAATTAGTGCAGTATAATCATTGCTTAATTCTTAGCTTCAAGTAATAACTGCTTTTCATGTTGGCCCTCTTAGGAGCTATCTATAGCCAGGCTTGGCTATTTTGAAGCAATCTACTCTAATACTACAAATATTTGGGCAAAGAAATTGCTTAACAAATCTGTTTATGTTCCTAAACTCATTTTTTCTTGCTGATACCCACTCAGAAAAATCTGCATTTAAGAGTTTTTCTTTTTTTTGGGTTTCTCTGTTGAATTGTTTGTAGATTTTTTTTTTTTTAATGTTAGTTGGCATTGTGACGGATAATTCACTTTTTAATAGATAAAGCCTTAAAGAATTTGTGCATACTGGTCATGATAGTGAAGTTTGGTGTTAAGTTTGGCCTCCTAAACTTTTGAAACAGTAATGATATTGAAATTTGCTTTATTTTATATGTCTTTTTCAGAATTCTCCACTTTACCAGTACTTACAGGATCTGGGACACACAGACTTTGAAATATGCTCTTCTCTGTCACCAAAACCGGAAAAAAGCACAGTGACAGAGGGACAACAAAAGCCTCCTGTAAGAGCCCTGCCAAAAGTAAATCATTTCATTCTCTATGATTAATCTTTTGTTCTTTACCTCACTGATTATTTAAACTGCCTTTACTCTTACCCTTGTTTTAAAAAAAAATCTTAAAAGCACCTCTGTGTCCTCTCTGACACTGGTTAAGACTTTATTTTTTATTTCATTAGTAGTACAAAACCGTTTAGATAAATATAAAACCTTGCTGTTTTGTACTATCTCAATAATTTCTATAATGAATACAAATTAATATGATTGAGGATTAAAATACATTAATTCTTTAAATATTGAAGTTGTTTGGAGGAAACCAGAAAAATATACTGAAACCTTAATGAGAACTCAAGCTTTAGGAATTTGATATTAATTGGAATTTTTTTCTTTTCATATTTTTTTAAGAGCACAAGTTATAAGAAAGCAAACTGATAACATATTTCATAAGCAATTTCAAGGATACGTGATAGAGTGGGTATATTTACCTCAATTTGTGATGCCCTTTATATCTATGCAGTATCCTCTTACGCAATAATTATCTCATTTGTTGTACAACACTGTGTGGCTGGGATACTGGAAGAATCTCTACTAATTAGGTTCTGTAAAATGCATTTACTAGATTCATTTATGTTCTGTTAGCAGTATTTAATAAAATAAAAAAAAATTCTAGTACATTTGAGTTTTAACAAAAGGAATTCTAATTTAATAGAAAAAATAAACCAGATTACCTCATTTCTTGAACATTCTGGTTTAATCAGTATTTGATTACAAGACATCATTATTTTTGGGAGGAGGCTTTTAAAGTTTTCAATTAGTTAGTTATTCTGTGGTGATAGAGAGGGAAGGGAGTCTCTTTTCTCCTGTTCTTAGAAAAACCCCTGTATGGTGAGGTAATCAAGCTGGGCCCATTTGCAAGAGTAGAATAAATACCAGAGAAATGTTTTTTTAACTGATACTTACACGGTAGGAATTAGAGAGTTAGAGCTTACATGGATCGGAACCAGTTTGCTAGTCCTCTGGACTTAAACTCTTCTCTCTACCCCTTCAAATGTGAATGTTCCTGGGAAGAGTTTTGAAAGCAAAACTGAAGGATATAGCTAATAGGTTATTTATAGATTAAAACTTGGATTTGAAATTACTTGGCAACAAAAGACAAAGAATGAGCCAAGGGATAGTCTTAGGCAGGATATGGGCATTGACCTTTTTTTGTTGTTTAAACTTGAGTTTTACAGGTATTTAATCCTTTTCATTTATGATAGGTATTTTTACATATAGAAGTGTTATTAATTTATAGATAAATAAAATGAGAGGTTAAGACTTACTGGTCCTCAGAAATTGAGAAATAGCCAGAGAATGTTTTTCAAAATTACCACATGTCTAGAAAGTTCCTTTAGTTTTCATATTACACATTTCAACTGTATGAGCTATATTTTTCTAAAATGGAGTTTTTCTAAATTTGGGACAGCTAAATTTTAGAAAGATTTGTTGTATTATTTAGTTCCTTCTCCAGGGATATATTTTTAGAATTGCCCCCAAAGTTCTGTTCAAGCAGTGAAGTACCAGTTATTTTCTTTGGAAAGCAAAGTTTTTGTATAATATGAGATTGTGTTGAAACTGTCGTTACCCTTTATCACCCTTAACCTTTAGTTTTTAATGTTATTGTGAAGTACTTACAGAGGACTGTTACTGGTATTCTCGCCCTGAATATTCATTCTCGGTATATTTTTCTAGTTTCTTTTCCTGTGGTTATTCTTAAGTGTTCCTTCCATAAAGTTTTAGCATCAGGCTTCTTCTCTGCTTGGTCTGTATTTCTGAGTGATCTCATCCACTTTCTTGCCCTCATTGGCCACTTATGTGTATTCTCTGTCTTCACTGAGTTTTGGACGTTTGTTAAACATTTTCACCTGGCCTGTGCCACAGGAAACTCAGATTCATCTGTATAAAACAAGATATTCTTTCCATGACACTCACATTAATTTGGTCACTAAATGATATATCAAGTGAACTTCTTATGTCTAAAATCCAACCCTTATCCATTACTATTTTTTTGCTACCTTACTTGAGGCCTTTGTCATTATTTATCTGAACTATTAAATATCCTCCAAATCAGGCTTCTTGGCTACAGTCATTTCCTGCCAGTATTGCCTCTGTACTGTAGCCAGTTATTTTTCTTAAATGCCAATTTTTATTGTTTCATTTCCTTGCTTAAAAATCTTTGGTGGCTCCTCACAGCCTATAGGATAAAGTCTAAACTATTAGGGCATAGAAGACCAAAGTCCTTTAAAACCCCTCTCAGTGGTCATTATGGTTCCCTTCTTCCCTTGGGTCTTAGCATGTCCCAGACTATGCCACCATGCCCTTGACATGCTTCCAAAGGCTATCTCCTTTCTTTGTCTTGTTCTCTTGCCCAGAATGTTCTTCCCTCCTTTGTTAAATTCCTGCTTATCTGTTAGGGCATAGCTTCAGTGTTAGCACTTCTTGGCTTTTCCCACACTTTCTCAGACTTTGCATTGGTTTGTAATTATTTATATCATCTCTTCTATGCTAAGTTATTGAAAACAACGGGTATGTGTGTGTATTCATCTTTGTTCCTATGACCCTTTTTCAGTACCCGGGATATAGTAACCACTCAATGAATGTAAACTCCATTTACTAGCATGGAAATGGGCTATTAACATTAAGGTAATTTGAATTTTTGGTTGATTTAGCAATATAACTTTCTTTTTTTTTTTTTTTAAGATTTTATTTATTTATTTATTTGACAGATTTGGGAGATTACAAGTAGGCAGACAGGCAGGCAGAGAGAGGGGGAGGCAGGCTTCCTGCTGAGCAGAGAGCCCAATGCAGGGCTTAATCCCAGGACCCTGAGATCATGACCTGAGCTGAAGGCAGAGGCTTTAACCCACTGAGCCACCCAGGCGCCCCAATTCAGTAATATAACTTTCATTTCAATATGAGACACTTTTTCTAAAATTGATTAAAATGCTTTTCTGCCTTAGCATTGTGGAATGAAATGTTCTTAGTATTTGAGAACTTGGAGCATCTTATGGTTTTCATTTTGAAATACATACTATCATCATCCTGATGTAGCTAATATATAGTGTACCCAATAAGTGGGCTGCATCAGAATAACTTCTGAGTGCTCTTCGAAAATTTGCTTTCAGGTCTCATTCCAAACTTAATTTTAAATTTATCTGAACCTATAGTTTGGGGACCCAAAAAATATATATTTTTTTTTTTTTTTTAAGATTTTATTTATTTACTTGATAGAGAAGAGAGAGATCACAAGTAGGCAGAGAGGCAGGCAGAGAGATGGGGAAGCAGGCTCCCCGTTGAGCAGAGAGCCCGATGCGGGGCTTGATCCCAGGACCCTGAGATCATGACCCAGGCCGAAGGCAGAGGCTTTAACCCACTGAGCCACCCAGGTGCCCCCCAAAAAATATTTCTAACTAAATTCTGATGTGCAGGTAAACCTGGGAATTATTAAGGAGTGTGAGACATACTGACAAAGGATATAACCTACATGATTTTTTTCCTCCCTTTTTCTTTTTCTTTTTTTTTTTTTTTAAAGATTTTATTATTTATTTGACAGAGAGAGAGATCACAAGTAGGCAGAGAGGCAGGCAGAGGGAGAGGGGGAAGCAGGCTCCCCGCAGAGCAGGGAGCCCGATGCGGGGCTCGATACCAGGACCCAGGGATCATGGCCTGGACCGAAGGCAGACGCTTAACAACTGAGCCACCCAGGTGCCCCCCTCCCTTTTTCTAATAAAAATTCTGATTAATTAGAAATAAGTTATTTGAAGTTTTTATGCTGTTTGGGTGTGGTTTAATAAATCCTATACAATGTCATTCCTCTCCTTCAGGAAGGCATCCTGTTAAAAGTGGCTGAAACCATCAAAAGTTGGATTTTTTCTCAGTACAATAAGAAAGATGACTTACTTCACAAGTTGGTAAGTGTTTGCTCTACTTCTTTTTGTCAGTTTCCAGGGCTCTAGTTTACTAGTGACAGAATCTAATGAATCACAATTTGTTTTGCCACAGATTTGGGCAGTGATTAATTCTAAATAGAAATTCTGGGCAGTTCTCTGAAAGGAGACTGCCTGCTTAAAGTGTTAATAAAGTTTGCTGGCACCACCTAAAAAAAACCCAACAAATCCTTCAATAACTGTGGATATTTGAATTTGAATTTATTAGTAGTAGTTCATAGTTCTTCCAGGAGGTTATTAGCCATTTAGAATAGAATATTCTGGTAGTTTTTGATACCTCATTTGTTAGATTACCAATTTCCTGCTGTCGTCTTCCTCCATTGACAAGTATTCCTCTCAATAGGGAAGGGAGTATATCTATTAGTGAGATCTTCTCCCTTTTCATTAGGAGCTTGACTGTCTGTATCCTTATCCTACATCTGTGATTACAAAGTTTGGGCAAAATCAAAGTGGTTCCCCCTAATTTATTTATCATTAATCTATCACTCTCTGACCACTTCATATGTAAAATTTAGTCTCCCAAGACTAATAATCACAGAATTTCCCAAAGACTTGGAACTGTGACCCTTAAGAGTCTTTCTGATTCCTGTGAGGCTTTTTTTTCCCCCCTACTCTCTACTGTAATAGGTCTGGTGTTTGACCTCTGACCCCCAAGAGGGAGTGCTTCAACTGTGTACATCCTAAGCAATGCAAAATCCAGGTAGTGTAGCTAAAAAATTGAAGTTATGAAGTTCTCATGGCTCTCAGAAGGAATAATCAAGTTACAAGTGAGCAGTTTCAGGATCCTCTGCTGGCCTATGACCTTAAGATGATGATTATCATTCTTGTAAGTTACCATTTGTAAAGAGATGTTTACAAAGTGCTTTCACATTTTGATTTGGTAATCCAAACACTATAATGGTTAGTCCATTTTGCCGATGGAAAACCTGAGATTCAGGCAGTTCAGTTTAAGAATAATTATTAAGTGAATTGTTAAAAAATGTTCAACTAGAAAGTGATAAGAGTTAGAATTTGAACTCAGGTCTCCTGTTTCAAAGCCTAGGCTCTCCATTATAACATACTACCTCTCTAGTTTGAGTATTATTTTGTATTGACTGACTAAAATTACTTTTTTAGCAATCCAAATGGGCAAGTTCTCTGTTCAGGGTTTCATCTTTGTAGGTATGTTGAGAAGGTCAATGAAGTGTCTTGTCATCTACGTAGAATATCATCTCTATCCAGGTGGAGCTATCCTCATTCTTCAGTGATACTAGGACTGTGGTAAGGTATATGGATCCATATACATTTTTCTGTGGTTTAGTTGTGGTTGGGATAGTCCTGATCTTTTCATTCTTGGTCCTTTGTCACTGGCCACATATTTCACTGTAAAATGCTAGCTTCTATATGCATCCCTTTTGTGCCTATATTATAGAGAACTGTAAGAAATACATAACAAAGAAATCATTTACTAATAATGGGACAAGGAGTTACCCTGTGGCTTCTGGCATGAGATGCTTGACTTTCCCCTTGACTGTGACCTTTAAAATTTTGTTGGCTATACAGATATTCAACCAGTCCTACTTTCCTTTTATAAAACTACTGGCATTTGCTCCATGATAGCTGACCTTTGGCCATTTTTATTTCTTTTTATTAAAGTAGTACTTCTTAAAGATTAAAAAAAAAGTTCTTTTATAACAACTAAATATAGGGGTATTAGCACTTTCTAAGCACTCGTTAGCCTGTAAAGTGCTTTCACACATGTTATCTCATTCGGTCCTTATCAGCTTTATGAACCAACACAATATATTAAAAAATATATAAGATCATTGAAATATATTGACACATGAGTTCCAGTCTCCATCCCTAGGGGTAAAAACAGAAATCTCTCTCTTCTTTAGCTGTGCTTCTCATACCCTTTCATTCCATACAGGTAGAAATCTTCTGAGTTACCTTCTCCTACCATTATTCCACTTAGGTCCTTAAAAGATTCCTTTTACCCATGGAAGTAAGTCTAGTTCATCACTTCAGCAAAAAGAGTCTGCATAATTTGGCCCTAAACTACCTTTTCAGCCAATATTTTCATCAGCCAACCCAGTCTTCCTTTTCTTTTATTCCATATCTCTTCTGTATGTCTGTGTTTGTGCTATTTTACTCTGGTAGAAGTCTTTCCATTTTTTCTCTTATTGCAGTATTTTCAAGAAGCAGTCTTAGCTCTTCCTCAAGGCCTTTCCCAAAAACTTCAGCCTACTGGATCCCTTATTTTCTTCCAACAGTGTAGTAATAATTATCCATGGTATGTTTTGTAGGTTTTGTATTGTATTATGTGTCCTTTTCTTTATTGTATTTTAATTATTTCATGTGTCTAACAACATTAACAGCTAACACATGGTATCTACTATGTAAATGTTTACTGTGCACCAGACACTTAATATTTTATAAATATTGACTTACTTAATTCTCACAACAACCCTAGGAAGTAGGTACTGTTCTTATCCTCATTTTGCAGATGAGGAAACTGAAACAGAGAAGTTACTAACTTAAGATGTAGAACCAGGGTCTAAATCTAGGTACTAACTACATCTTGGCACTGAAACTTGTTGAGGGTGAGCCAGAGTTCACATGGCACACCTCCTCCTAACACAGAGCACCCAGCCATACAGATGGTACCTACTAATATGTTGTCAAGCAGAATTAGTACTTTTTTTTTTTTTTTTTTTTTTTTAAGATTTTTTTATTTATTTGACAGCGAGAAACACAGCGAGAGAGGGAACACAAGCAGAGGGAATGGTAGCGGGAGAAGCAGGCTCCCTGCCGCGCAGAGAGCCCGATGCGGGGCTCGATCCCAGGACCCTGGGATCTGACCTGGGCCGAAGGCAGACGCTTAACGACTGAGCCACCCAGGCGCCCCCAGAATTAGTACTTTTTAAATGTCTTCATTTATTTGAGACTTGGACTGGAGTCCAAATAGGGTTATTGCAAGATATTTCTTAATATTAGCAGGTGTCTATTTTCCCACTAATTTGATTGCCATGTTGCAAATTTTAGAATTTGTTCTTAAAAAAATTTTAATTCATTGGTTTAATCTGATTTAATTTTATAGCTGTAATGACCAGAATATAGGTCAAATTCTTCCTTTGTAGAGTCAATCAGGTTACTAGATAATACTGCATTAGTTATTTAGAATGTCTCATCACTTTAAAGTTTATTTGTATGTTTGGGTAACTATAGGTGGTTAGTCTGTCACATTCTTTTTTTTTCTTTTTTTTTTTAATCTTATTTATTTATTTGACAGAGAGAGAGAGCAAAAGCAGGGGGAGAGGCAGAAGGAGAAGCAGGTTCCCTGCTGAGCAAGGAGCCCAATGCAGGAAGCCTGATGTGGGGCTCGATCCTACGACCCTGAGCCAAAGGCAGTTGCTTAACTGAGCCACCCAGGCACCCCAGTCTGTCACATTCTCGAATTAAATATTCCTAAAGCTATTAGTACTGCCTCAAAGCACAACAGTTTTGAGGAAACATTATCCCAGTTTAGCAGACCAGTCTGATGCCAAGGATGGTGTTAAAGATAATGTGTACCTGGGATGTCTGGATGGCTCAGTCCATTAAGCGTCTCCCTTCGGTTCAGATCATGATCCCAGAGTCCTGGGATCAAGTCCCACATTAGGCTCCTTGCTCAGCAGGGAGCCTGCTTATGCTTGCTCTCGGTCTCACTCTCACTCTCACTCTCAAAATAAATAAATTAAAGAAAGAAAGAAAGAAAGAGTGTACCTGATTAGGCAGCATATCTATACAAGGGTCTATGAAGAGAGAAATCTCTCAGTCTAAATTAATAACCTTCCCCCTCTCTATAAGCCTTAGCCTTCCTTTAGTTAGGCTTCTTTAAACTTAATTCTATATAGGTGCATAGAGGTCTCATAAAAGGTACAATTTAAAGCTTTTGTAGCAAAAAGTTAATTTTAATCCTTAACATTTTAATACTGCTTTGTGTGGGGAATCCAAATCAAATAATAAGGCCATTGTGTCGAGATTTATTTCAAAGATTACTTGAAAAGCTGCCATGTTCCTCCTCCTGCCCTCCTTGCTTCCCACCCCTTCCCTAACAGTGATATAAAGTGAATTATGCTATTCTGTTTATGAAAGTGAAGTGGAGTGTCAATTAATTGGTTCCCAATGTTAGAATTTTGATTTTTTAAGGTTTTACTTATGTATGTATGTATGTATGTATTTATTTTAGAGAGAGAGCAGGGAAAGTAATAGAGAGGGAGAGAGAGAGAGAGAGAGAGAATCCCAAGCAGACTCCATGCTGAGCACAGAACCCAAGGCAGGGCTCAATCTCATGACCCTGAAATCATGACCTGAGCCAAAATCAAGAGTTGGAAGCTTAACTGACCAAGCCACCCAGGGGCCCCTTGAATCATGATTCTAAGAAGAGAAAGGAGGCACATGAAAAGATGTTCAACATCCTTAATCATCAGAGAAACGCAAATCAAAACCACAATGAGATATAATCTTACACCCCTCAGAATGGCTGGTATCAAAAAGACAAGAAATAATAGATAATTAAAAGGAATAAAGGGGTACTTGGCTGGTTTAGTGGGTAGATCATATATGACTCTTGATCTTGGCATTGTGAGTTCAAGCCCCACATTGGGCATGATCTTTTTTTTTTTTTAATTTTTTAATTTACTTATTTTTAAAGATTTTATTTCTGAGAGAGTATGCAAGTATGAGCACAGGTTGGGGGCAGAGGGAGAAGCACACTCCCTGCTGAGCAGGGAGCCTGATGCAGAGCTCAGTGTGGGGCTCCCAGGATCATGGGGTCATGACCCGAACCCAAGGCAGTTGCTTAACCGATTGAGTCACCCAGGTGCCCCTGGGTGTAGAGCTTTCTTTAAAAAAAGAAAAAGATAAAAACCAATAAATATATGAATATAGAACTAATATTAAGAACATTCTTCTCCTTCTCTAAAAGTGATGTATAATGCACAATCAAGAGGACATGCACTCATAGTTGGATATATGGATCACTGCATTCCTGTTTAGTCCCCACTATGATCAGCTTAGGCAGGGTAGGTAGGCTCTTGTGTGGGAATGATTAACTGGCAAAGAAGAGCAAACCCATTGTCCTCAAACCCTAGACCCATTTGGTTTTACTTTAATAGCTAAAGGCCTTGTCAATTAAAAGTTCTCTTTATCTTAAAATAGGATCATTCTGTTCTTAAATTTAACACATATTAAAACTTCAAATTTTCTCATATAGCAGACTCTATATAGGGAAGTATAATTGATTACCAGAGACTCAGGATTTGAAATCAGAATCCTGGAAAATTACTTAATCTCTTTGGGCTTTAGTTTTCTCCTCCGTAGAATAGAGAGGGGGATGAAAATGTACATCATGGGGGTTACTGTGAAAGTTAACCTGTGTATGCTAATATTGCTACTTCATCTCTTACCTTTTTGTTTTTTTATTTATCTATTCAAATAATCTCTACCCGCGTGGGGCTCAAACTCCTCTAACTCTGAGATCAAGAGTTTTATGCTCCTGCTACTGAGCCAGTCAGGTGCCCCTCATTTCTCATCTTTTTACCATGTATACTTTATTTAAAACTAAAAGCAATGACTTGCAGTTTTAAAGAGGCTTTTGTTCTTCCCATCCCTATCTTCCAACTGTTTCATCTGGTCAGTTCTTGTTCATACTTTTAAGACTCAGCTCAGGCATCACCTCCTTTTCCTTTCTCTGACTTCATTACAAGTTTTGGTTCCTTTGTGCCATTTTCATAATAACCCAGGTATACCTCATTGCACTTCTTTGCACATTATGTTGTGTAAATGTTTACTTTTCAGTCCTCTTCATTACACTGTGAACTCTTTTTTAAGAGTAGAGACTTGTACGTCATTCTCATTTTTCATGCCCTTGGTTTCAAGCATGGTTCTTGGTGTGTGTGTGTGTGTGTGTGTGTGTGTGTGTGTATGTGTGTGTGTGTGTGTGTGTTGTGTGTGTATAAGAGGAAGGAATAAATGAGCTAGTATATGTGAAAGCATTTTGTAAACTATAAAGTGCTATGCACTTATTAGTGTGGTTTAGTATTACATTCCTCAGTGTTTTGTTTTTAATACCCTAATGTCCGTTTGTAGAAGGCCTGGATCCTACTGATGAAATTCTCACTGTATTGGCTATATTGTTACAGTATCCAGGGACAGCATCTGATATTACAGGATTACAGTTTCCATGCTCTGTTCCAACAACTTAATTAATTGGGCTTAACTAAACAGGTTTATTAGTCTTTAGTTACTTCGCATTTCTTTATTAAAAATTTATATTTCACATCTGGTGGCTCAATAACATCCATCTCAGTCTTTATTGTTTCACATTTATGGTGAAACTAAAACCCCATATATCATACTAAAGATAGATTGAACTGTTGCATCTTCTTGGAGGTTATACTGAAAATAAATACCCAAAATTTTGTTAGCACATTAGGAGCTTAGGATTTAATACAAAATTATGTATGTAATAATGCCTCTCCTCCGGTTTTTTAATGGCAAGGATATTGGATTCCGTCTCGACTCACTGCATACCATCCTGCAACAGGAAGTCCTGTTACAAGAGGATGTGGAGCTGATTGAGCTACTTGATCCCAGTATCCTGTCTGCAGGGCAACCTCAACAACAGGAAAATGGACACCTTCCAACACTTTGGTCCCTGGCAACCCCTAATATTTGGTACTGTCCAGAAGACTCTATCTTTTGATTACATATATGATATTAGCAGAGGAAATCCATCATGATGTTCTCCATTGTAAATATATTATAAACATTCCATGCATTTGAACATTGTAATTAATGTAATGATACCCCAGAGGTTTAAAAAAAAAAAGTACCTTTCTAAAGTAAATACTATTTAAAGTGAGCTGGAAAAAAATCCGCTTGTTACATATTTTTAATTCAGTATAATTAGTTCTGTTAATTCAGTATAATTAGTTCTGTATTTAATAACCCAACAGGCAAGCATAACATGTGCCCCAAGGATCTCTCTTACCCATACCTATACACGTGTGTACATGCAGTCCTAGCCATTTCTTTATGTATTTTTAAAATTAATAGAGTATGACATAAATGCATTGTAGGGGCGCCTGAGTGGCTTACTCGTTAAGCAGCTGCCTTCAGCTCAGGTCATGATCCCAGGGTCCTGGGATCGAGCCCCAGCATCAGGCTCCCTGCTCGAAGGAGGCCTGCTTCTTCCTCTCCCACTTCCCCTGCTTGTGCTCCCTCTCTCACTGCTTGTGTCTCTATAAAATAAGTAAAGTCTTAAAATAAAATAAATGCATTGTAGAAACATCAAAAATAGGATGGGACATGGAAGTAAACAGTCAATTCTTGCTTTGTTGACTGAGAAGCCAAAAAAAATAGACTGACAATTCAATCCTGAAACTTTTCAACTACTTGAAGTATTTGGATCTAATGCAGAGGTCCTAGGACATGTTTTTAGAAAGAGTAGCAAAAAGGGATTGTATATACAGAACTGTCCATATCTCTTCCTATTAAAGTATGAGTTTATTAAGTGAACAAAATCATTCCTTGAATTATTCAAGTTACATAGGTAGTTCCGTAACATTGGCCTCAGATTTCTGAATTATCTGTCTTTCCTGTCATGTTGACAAATGCTTCATATTGTAACAGGTAGCAAAATATGTCTTCCAAATCTGTAGTCACTCAGCATCATGATGAAGTAAAGCATCTTACCCTTTACAAATAAAAGACTGCAAAGTGCTGTTAGAAGGAACCAGGGTTTTAAGAATTTTACAGCTTTAACTCTCATGGTTCCTTTAGGTACAGATGTGATTAAGCAACTGAGGCCTGTAAATACTTTTAAGACTTTGCTATAAACGCATGAAAGTATATGATGAGATTTTACTTTGATATTGCCAGTATCATCTGAAAGTAAAGAATTCCAAGAGAAATTAGGGCAGGTAAATATTTATTAGGAAGCATTCTTGCATGTGACTTTCTTTATAATTTGATTATTACTGTCTTCAAGTATTATTGTATTTTTTTAGACATCCTCAGACACATCTCCCTATAGTCCCCTCTTTCTTAAATACATTTTTATCAAAGCCTTTGTTGCTTAACAGATGTATTTTAGTCTGTAGATTTGTAATTAATCTAGAGAAAAAACTTTTTCATATATATTTTTACTTAACGCAGTGTAAAAA
This sequence comes from Procyon lotor, assembly GCA_028646535.1. Taxonomy (NCBI): domain Eukaryota; kingdom Metazoa; phylum Chordata; class Mammalia; order Carnivora; family Procyonidae; genus Procyon; species Procyon lotor. Next base: position 88,317,998 of record CM053611.1, read on the forward strand.
GTACAAAGTTTGTGCATATTATGGGCTGCACTAAGTATGTGTATTCCAGATTTAGGATGATTATTTAAAATTATATGACTTTACTGAAACAGTTTCTTGAGGTATATACTATTTCTATTGGAAAAATACTTATATTTTCTTGAGATATTTGTTTCTGTGCAAATAATTAGTATCTGACTTTGGGAAAAAACTCATAATATGACAATATTAAAATGTATTTTAGTATTAAAAATTAAAAATTAGTTTTAGATTTGTAAAATTAGATTTTAAACTCTGTTTTGGGGTTCGAAGAATCCATATCTTTTAAAAAAAAGTCATTTCTGAAGATACCTATTACTTATGTCCTTTACCTAAACTTAACTCAGATTTTAATACCTAAGCACCAATGTTTATTTGCTAGATATTTTTAAACAATTTCACATTACTTGTTTAAGTGTCATTTTTTTTAAGTCACACTTTACAAAGAAGCTAGCATTTTATCTATTTTAGTAAACCTAAATTACTAACACATCTTTCTCTAGTCTGATGGATATCATTTTCTTGCTTTCTCTGTTATAGGGATGTCTCAGTGCTGTTTGCCTTCATTAGTTTGCTTATTATGCTTCCCACTTGGTGGATTATATCTTCCTGGCTGGTATGGGGAGTGATTCTATTTATTTTTCTGATCATAAGAGCTTTGAGATTATGGAGGACAGCCAAACTACAAGTTACTCTAAAAAAATACAATGTCCGTTTAGAAGATACAGCAACAAATAGCCGAGCTTTTACTAATCTTGTGAGAAAAGCTTTACGTCTCATTCAAGAAACTGAAGTCATTTCCAGAGGATTTACACTGTGAGTTCATTTTTCATTTTATTTTTTAAATAATTCTTTCCTATACATAGTTAAATTAGAGTACTTATTATCTTCTTTCAGCTCTTTGTTGCATTTATAGAAAAAAGTAGGTTTTTCTTAGGCATTTACTAAAGTCTCTTAACTGTGAAGGAACAAATACATTATATGCTGGATTTAATATGTAGTATGATTCTGCTTATCTACTTTGAGAACCAAAGAGCTTTGAGAGTTATTATTTCTCTGTTAGCATGTGATTATTTTATGAGATATATATATAGAGAGAAGCCAACATTGAACCTAGCATGCAAAGTTACCCATACATAGCATGCAAATGTTTGTTTTCTTTATTTTCTGCCAGATGCTCTCTTTCCTCAGTTTAAATGATAGATGTATTGGACTTGAATTCATTTTGAAAAATTTTGCCATGCATTAATAATATTCTTTAGATAAATGTTAGCAGATATTATGGCACTAATACTCTAAGAATGTCATGCAAATAATGATGTTTCACATTCTCACAGGAAATTAAATATTCACCAGTCTAGTCTAGTGTTAATTAAATATTAAGCTACCGGATTTATAGGATATTTCTTCTATTATTAAAAGAGTAGTTATATTTATTGAGCACCATTTATGTTCCAAATACTGTGCTAAGTAATTTTGCATAGAACTAAAAGCATACAATTACATGTGGTAGAGCAAATGTTCAGATCCATTCCACCTAGCATTAGAGCTTTTTTCAGTCCACTAGGCTGCTTGCTAACCACTAACAAATGAGAGTTGTACTGTAGTATATTTAACAATTTACTTAACTCATATAACCTTTGTGATCTGTAGGCGGGGAAAGCAAGTATATGGTGAAGAATAATTATTACTCTTAATTACTTATATCTGGAAAATTACGAAAGGGAGAGCAGAAGAACCTTGGGTGGTCAACTCGTTCTTTACTCTGCCATGCTTATTAAGAATAATTTAAACAGTCCTGATGGAAAAGCTGTATGTGGAAAATCACGAAATAGGGAAGTGGAAGAATCTCCAATAGTCATCTTATTCTTCACTCTGTTATGTTCTAGAACGGTGTTTAAACAATCCCGAGCCATGAGAGAGATTTTATAACTTCTCTTTCTGCTCAATTCAAAATGTAATAGTTTTCTGTTAATTTTTGTTCTTCTTATTGTAGTTAAAGTCTACTTTTTGGTAAAAAAAAAAAAGTCTACTTTTTGGTAGAGCATAACAAATACTAAGTTGTTTGAGCACATCGATTTTAAAAAGTTAAAAGTAACACTAAGTAATGGCTCCTTTTCATTCTTGACTTGCAAAGTATTTCATTGAGAAGACTTGTTAAGCAAAGTAGCTATGTGCCCAATGAATGCTTAGGCACGTATAGGGGATTCTGTGTGTTTTGTCATTTTCCAACTTACATTATAGGATTATGTATAGAATTGGCATGAAGAGCTAAAATGAGCCAGCTAGACATGATTGACCTCTGGATTATGACTTCTATCCATTGACACGCAGGCAGGCAAAAGAAACATTGGCAAAAATTGTTTTACTTGTTTCTATCTAACTGGATAATGGATTGAGAAAAATTATGAGGGATAATGAATCTTGAATCATAACTTTTTAGAAATATTTTCATCTTTAAAACTGATTTATTAGTAAAATGAAACACACAATAGTGCTCTATGCTGAAAATATGTCCTCTTTTGTTCGCCTCAGTTTGTCTCCTCTAGCAAAGAATTTAAGCATTCTTTGCCTCATTTTGTTATTTTAAAATAAGCCTATCAGTCATGGTCCTCTGTTTTTTAATAGATTTTTAAATGCCTGAATATATTTTAGTTTGGTTTAATATTTTAAGGGTTTTGAGTTAGACATCTTGTTTTGCAAATTTGTAGTTATAGTGTAAGACATTTATAAATTCCAGTATTTTGTTTTGCTACTGGGAGAGGTTACTGGTTAGGTGAAAAAACTATTATCTAGTAGCTGTGTAATATGTAATTATTCTTTGTTTCATTCATAAAAACATGATATATATCACTGTTGCAAATAGGTACTCCCCATTTATCTTTTGGAAAGTGCTATGAAGTGTGCTTCCTCTTGAATAGTTTTGAGAGTAGCTATGCTACTATCTAGTAACCCTTCCTTTGCCTTTCTACTTGCATTCCCCTGTTGGCCACTGGTCCTGTTATCTCTCTGTGTCCCCTACTTCATTTTGAGTAGGTAAGTGCCAGTGGCAGCAGGTGGGTAAGTCATTTCACCCTACTTTTATGAATGTACAGAATGTATTTCTATACAGTATTTGATTGTTCTGTACAAGTGACCAAAAGTATCATTGATAAACATATGTAAATGCAAATTAAGAATGCAAAAGTATTTGCAATTAAGGTTTTCATACTAATTATAGATACAGGTTTTGAAAACTGATTTAGTATACTTTAGCAAGTAGAGTGTCTATATCAAAAACTTGCAATGTTTTACATAAGTATTCCTACAGTTCTACTATATTTTGATTTACATGTATTGTTTCCCCATATCAAAAGAAGCCTTTACTCTTTGAGATTTAATTTTTCATTTGTCTTTTTTTTTTTTTTGGTAGCTATATATATATTAGGGAAATGGCTGTTTATGAGACCTGAGTTGGAATATTTACAATCATTTTCTAATAAAAACCACAAAAAAATATTTTTTTTCTAAGTTTAATAGAATTGTGGATTTAGGAAACAAAACCTTTAGGACACCTGTACAGTTGTATCACATTTTACTTTTCAAGTTTGCTTGACAGGGTCAGTGCTGCTTGCCCGTTTAATAAAGCTGGACAGCATCCCAGTCAGCATCTCATCGGTCTTCGGAAAGCTGTCTACAGGACTGTAAGAGCCAACTTTCAAGCAGCAAGGCTAGCTACCCTTTATATGCTGAAAAAATATCCTTTTCTGTCTATATGTAAGGATAAATTTGCTTCCAGAGTCATGAATATAGATAGTATAGTTGCATCCTGTAAAAGTTAAGTGTAAACTGAGATTGCCTATTTTGAAGCAAATTTCCATCATCACTTCTATTTTAAAACTGGAAATGCATTCAAGGGGGGATAACAATAACAGACAGGAAGAAAGTTTTTCTGGTCTCGTGTGGCTCGGTTTCAACAAGGAAAAAACTTGGAAGGTCCTGCCGTTACTGATCCAAAGAATAAAGTCAGAAGAATCTGGCTTTGCTAGGTCTGACATTTTTAAAAGCTGCTGGACCTGGCAAATGTGCGTCATGACATGGAAATAAACTGGTAACAGGAAATCCTTCCCCTTTCATAAAACAGAGACTCTCAAGTTAGATTGGCTAAGTTTAAATTTGAGCTGTATCAGTTACTGCCTAGGCGACCTAAAAGAAGTTTCTCAACTTTCTGTACCTTTATTCATTTTAAAAATGGCAATAACAACATACTCTTCCTGTGTTTTTGTTGACATTAAATGAGTTAGTGCATCTGGAGTGCTTAGACAGTGTCTTGTGTATAATAAACACTCAGACTGCATGACAGGAAATTAGTTCTGTTAAGCAGGAAATAAAGGTGTATAGGATCTTTATTTCAGTTAAGATTTATAGATGATTTAAATCATGAGTAAGTGGAATGCAAAAATACTACTGGTACCTTCAGTATTTTGGGTACTATAGCACTGATAAATACAATGTTTGAAGTTTGCAGAGTGCTTCATTATATCTTTATATATTCCTTTCCAGGTAGATCTTCTTGTCTTCATTTTAGGAGGAAAACTAAATAAACTCTACTTTGTGTCATTTGCTTGATGTTACATAACTAGTAAGAGGTGAAGTTGTGTCTTGACTGTAGGACTTATGACTTGAAATCTTTCTATATAAATTTCTTTAACTATACCAAGTTGTGCTACTTCTTTGGAAACTGAAAGCACTTTAATTTTAGTCATGAACTTGTTTGTTCAGTTCCCCCTCTGCCTTAATACCTGCCTGCTATGTGTTACGGAGATAGAGAAAAAATTTGTATAACCAAAGATCAAGAAAAAACTTGTATAAATTGTATAACCTATAACCTCTATAACCTATACAAGTAAAAACTTGTATAAAGTTTAAAGACTTTTGAGTATATTCAATAGATAAACCGGTATTCATGATACAATTCAGGTGCCCATGGTGCCTTCCAGCATAGCAGGACAATGTACTTGGCTGGCAGGGTCAGAGAATGCTTTCAAGGAGTTGACCTTGAAGATAATGATAGTCTGCATTCCAAGTAGGATGAAGCAAAGATACTGAAAGAAATAGAGATATAGTAGTGTGGCATGTGAACTTGAAGTAGTTTCTCATTCAGTAAGTATTTATTGAGAATATACTCAGTGCCAAACAATATGCCAGCCACTGGATTTATGGTGGTACACGTAACAGGCATGGTCCCTGCCTCAGGGTACTTACAGTTTAGTGAGGGGTAAGGGAATGAAAAGGGAGAGCTTAACAATGATGGCAAATTAATGAGTTTCCTGTGCCAGTCATTTTTCTGGATAATAGAAATGTAGCAGTGAATGAGACAGACAAGATTTTTGTACTCATGGCTCTTACCTTCTAGTGGATGAGATACTGAATAAAAAGTGAACAGATAAGATTTTCACATATATGTTACAAAGTAAAAAACTCAGCCAGAATAGTATAGAGAGTGATTGGTGGGTTACGGCTTTGGTTTGGATCGTAGGGGAAGGCCTTCCTGAGGATTTAACATTTAAAATGACATTTGAGTGAGGAGAAAGGTCATGTTCCAGTATGCTGGAGCATGGAGTATAAAGATCTGTGGTAGGAGTTATTTTAGCATGATTGGAGTATACAGCAAGACGGCCATCATGACTAGAGCAGAGTAAGTTGGGAGTTGGGGTATGAGATGAGATTCTGGGGTAGGCAGGGACCAGAACCTATTTACCACACAAGAAACCATAGGGAATTAAAATAAAAAAAGAATCCAGTAACTATTTCTTTGAAAAGACCAATGAGTCTAAGCCTTCAGATGCCTGATCAAAGTAAAAAGAGTAGAAATACACAAAATTAGTAATGGGAACAGAGCTGTAACCATAGATACGGGAGAAATGAAAATAATTGTAAGGAGATAATATGTACAATTTTGGCAGCACCTTTGAAAATGTAGAAGGAAATGGATAATTTCTTATCAAAATATTAATCTTCAAAACTGACCTAGGAAGAATTAAAAAACTTAAAGAGATTAATTATACGATAAAAAATACTCCATTTAAAAAACAGCACGACTGGGGCGCCTGGGTGGCTCAGTGGGTTAAAGCCTCTGCCATCGGCTCAGGTCATGATCTCAGGGTCCTGGGATCGAGCCCCACATTGGGCTCTCTGCCTTAGTGGGGAACCTGCTTCCTCCTCTCTCTCTGCATGCCTCTCTGCTGACTTGTGATCTCTCTCGTCAAATAAATAAATAAAATCTTAAAAAAATAATAAAAACCAGCACAACTGGTTATATGTAAACAATGGAAAATTTGCAACTATAAAAAAGTGATAAAAGTTCTTGATGCACTACTGTGGAATGGTATCCAAATCATGTTATTGGAAAAAAAGGAAGTGTATAGAGCATTATTTACACATGCTTCCATTTGTGCATAACAGGGATCGTGTGTGTATATGTGTGTGTGTGACTGACTATATATATATATATATATATGTATGTATGTATGAGGGAATAAATGTGCATGTGTACGTATGTACGTACATATGCATATCCCCACATACACATTTATATTTGGGTTTGCTTTTATTTGTGCATAAAGTATCTTAGATGCACAAGAATATCTTGAGGGATACTAATAACAGTGATTGCTTTGCTTTTGGCTAGGGGAATGACGTGACTAAGGGACAGGGGTAGGAAGTAGTTTTTACTGTACCTCTTAATACCTTATGGATATTTTATACTTTATGAATTTTTAATCCTGTGAATATATTACATGTTTAAAAACTAAATGAATAAAAGAAATTTTAACTATCAGGTCCAGATGGTTTTATAGTTTTTCAAAAAACTATTTTAGACCACAGAAAAGGTTATAAAGCCTCCCCTACATCATTTTATTTATGAAGATTCTATAATTGCAATACCAAAACATTATAAAGATAAAACTAGGCCAAACTCACAGATGGAGATACAAAATACTTCAATAGAATATTTATAAATTTACCAAAGCACTATATTAAAATATTGTTCAGTGTATGACCAGATAAGAGTATACTAGAAATATAAAAATGTTCAACATCAAGAATTATATGGATATAAGTCTTTACAAAAACTGTTGAAGGTGGGGTGCCTCAGTCCGTTAAACATCTGACTCTTGATTTCAGCTCAGGTCATGATCTCAGGGTTGTGAGATCAAGCCCCACACCAGGCTGGGTGGAGAACCTTGGAGCCTACTTAAGATTCTTTCTCCCTCTGTCCCTTCCCTACCCCTTAAAAAACAAAACAAAAACTGTTGAAAGGGGAATAAAATCACATAGTAAATTGATAGATGCCCGTGAGGAAGAGGAAAGCAGAAAAAGAACAGTAGTCTGTGTGGAACTACCGAGATAGAGCAGGCTTAGTGCTGATGATGTTCTGCGGTGTGCACACTGGGAGGAAGAGAGATGTCTGCACTGTAGTATACTGAGCCATGATACAAGAAAATACATAATACAGTTTCAAAGGGTACTTGTCAAAAATCACTTAGTACTTGAGCACTTGTGAAGAGTTGAACTTTTCATTCTTTAGATAGATATAAAGATACTTTATTCACAAATATCCTGTAAGATACTTGAGGTATGTTAATATAGTAGATTTTTTAAAAGATTTTATTTATTTATTTGACAGAGAGAGAGACAGCAAGAGAGGGAACACAAGCAGGGGGGAGTGGGAGAGGGAGAAGCAGGCTCCCCGCTGAGCAGGAAGCCTGATATGAGGCTTGATCGCAGGATCCTGGGCTCATGACTTGCGCCGAAAGCAGATGCTTAATGACTGAGCCGTCCAAGTGCCCCAATATAGTAGATTTTAAGATGTTTTGGGGGGGAGGGATGCCTGAGTGGCTTAGTGGGTTAGGCGGCAGCCTTTGGCTCAGGTCTTGATCCCAGGTTCCTAGGATTGAGTCTGACACCCGGCTCTCTGCTCAATGGGGAGCCTACTGCTCCTCCTGCTTGTGCTATTTCTGTGACAAATAAATAAAATCTTTAAAAATACATATTTTTTCTTTTTAATGGACATTCTTCACCTCCACTCAAAGTTCAGAATAAAGATTAGTAAAGGTAATTTTGGATGGTATCACTGTACCCTTTATACTTTTTAATGAAAGGCTTTGTTGATTGCCTTAACCTAATTTAACCTACCCCCTGAACTCTGAGAGTGACAATGTAACCAACTACATCTGTGTGGTGCCTTTTAAGGAGCTGGGCCTGGGACTTAGTGAAGAGCAGATTTCAGAAGAGGAAGCACATAACCTTACAGATGGCTTCAGCCTCCCTGCTTTGAAGGTAATCCTCTCTGTGGAACCAAAGGGCTGAATAAAAAGATAGATGCACTTGGATTGCACCTGTGCTGTATAAATGTAAATGGTCCACCTGTTCCTTTTTATTGTTTGACGAATACCATCATCATAACAGCCTTCCTGATGCTGGCGGAGCTGTCTTTAAAAGTTGAGAACATCATAAAGGTTGGATGAGGAGATACTTATATTTTGATATGAGTGATTTTATGACTATTTGTTTTAACAAACTTGGATAAAGAACTTATCTCTATCTTCTCTTGGAAAATCTGCATAAAAGAATATATTTTACTATATAAGAATAAACTTCTAAAAAAAAGAAACTTCTAAATGAAAAAAATTGCAATGATTTTTAACAAAGGTAGATATAATTCTCTCTACGTAGTAAAGAGCACTATGGTGTGTAAAATCTAGATAAGATACGTCAGGTGCATGGACTGGCTGCACAAAGGAAGGAATGGAAGTGGCCAATAAATATGATAAAACTTTCGGTCTCATTAGTAGTAAGTAGACATTTTGCCAAGGATATTGAAAGTTGATAATATTATCTATGAGCAGAGAGACCTCACACACTAGTAACAGAGGTACAAATTCATTCACTTTAGCAGTAAATACCAGTCTTCAGAAAAGGATGTAGTCTTCAGTAATCTTAAGCTTAAAGATTTATCTGAGTAATCAGAATAAGTTCATGATATTCCCAAAACAGCGAATATTGGAAACAAAAGTTCAGTAATATAAGATTGATAACGATTTATGGTACATTCTTTGGAATGAGCGGTAGAAAATTGTAAGATGGAAGAAACAAAATAAAGCAAGTTACAAAAACCATGTGTTTGGTGAGATTCTAGTAGTGGTTTTAAATAGTCAATCTTTAGATTCTTTAGTGTCTTTGGATTCTTTTTCAGTATTTAACAAACTCCACTTAGATGTTTCTTAGTTTCTAGTCTTTAGAACTTCACTTGATTCCATGAAAACCAGTGCAAATAGTTGACAGCATATATACCAAGATCCATTTTGTTTTGAGACTGCATCAGTCTCTACATCTTTAAAATTTTCAGTCACATAAATATTCTAATTTTTTTTCCTTTACTATTACTTGAAATTTGCCTTGACTTACTCTTACCCTCTTTCTAACCCATTTCAGTAAGTGGCACCACGCAACTTATTAAGCTAGAAACCTGAATACCAGCCTTCTTTTCTTTTTTTGAATACCAGCCTTCTTTTCTTTTTTTGAATACCAGCCTTCTTATCTGTGTTTTTATCCCTTGTATCCAGTCTGTCAATAAATTCTTGTGTCTGTTTGACCTTGAAAATGTTTAAAACCATCAATTCTGTTGCCCTTCCTACCATCTTCATTCTAGCCATCATCATTTCTTACCTAGGCTGCTACGATAATTTTCTTACTGGTTTCTTGGTTCCCTAAAGTTGTTCAGAATGCCATTTAACATAGGGGCGCCTGGGTGGTTCAGTCAGTGAAGCGTCTGACTTTGGCTCAGGTCATCATCTCGGGATCCTAGGATTGAGCCCCACGTTGGGCTCCACGCTCAGCCTCTCCCTCCACCCCATCAACTCATGCTCGCTCTCTCTCAAATAAATAAGATCTTTTTTTTTTAAATGCAATTCCACATACAAAGAGCCTTTAAAAATCATGTGCTTTGAGTCAGTAATTCCACTTCTGCTGAAGATGCTAGTTGTAGCTAAATCCTTTTTGCTCACTGAAGTTGTTTTACAAATTAGACTAACTTTAGTTCTTTGACTTTTGCTTCATCTTGGCATATAAGTAATCTATAATCAAACTCAGCGATTGTGTTGTGTCATTACCAGAAGTATCAGCCCCTCTAAGAAGCTTTATCTTGAAGTCTCTAGAGTTTATAAACCACTGAAAACCTCTGGAATGTTCAAAAACTATGTTTTGCCACCTTGTATAGTTGCCATTTTACCCAGATAAAGAATTTAAAAATGGATTTTGTAAGTTAAATTTTAAAGGAAATTTTAAGTTAAAAGTAAGTTAAATTTAAAGGAAATTTCTCTATAAAGAGCAACACTAATTAAAGCTTTTTTTAAAAATGTACTGAAAGATGGTCTACAAATAAATCAGTGTCTTTTCTTTTCCTTTGTGATTTTCATTGTATCCTATAAAGAAAATATCCTTTGGATTTAGATTTTAGTGTTTGCATATCTTCTCTCAGGAAAACTGAGCAAGTGCTGCACCTTTGGAAAGAAGAGCTACCTCCTCACTGTGCCCTGAGGGGATGTGTATAAAATATTAGGTAGAGAGTTCTTGTCTCTCTTTTTCTTTGTTCAAATTTTTAATTAGTTTTTTCATCATTATAAAATAGTATATTTCCTGCTTTAAAAAATATATCCATATTTTGTGAAAATGCTTTGAATCAAAATTTCCTATTTGCCCATAAGCAATGGTTATCCAGAGCCACTTTCCTATTCCAAACAACAAATGGCAAAAAAATGCATATTTCTTAGTTTTGGTTTAACCGGAGAATATTTGGCAATGATTTGATTAGTCTTTTTAAAAGTGGCAGCAGGGAGCCTGCTTCCCCCTCTCTCTCTGCCTGCCTCTCTGCCTACTTGTGATCTCTCTCTCTGTCAAATAAATAAAATCTTTTAAAAAATAAAATAAGTGGTAGTAAGCTCTGCCAACTTGATTTTTTCAGTTGCTATGGCCCGAAACTCTGGAAGCATCTTTGATAACACTTTTTCTCTCATAAACAATCCATCAAGAAATTCTGTTGGTTCTACTTTCTTGGTATATCTGGAGTTTCACTACTGCTCACCTCTTAACTACCAACCAATGTGGTACAAGCTGCCATTAACTCCCACCTGGATTATTGTAGTATCCTTCTGACTGGAGCATGACTGAGATCATAGATCTCTTCTGCTCAGAACCCTTCAGTGGCTTCCCATTTTTCTTAGAGGCCAGTTATTTCACGGACTTTATTGCTTACCATGCTGTCCCTTACTTATTGTACCCAGCCACACTGACCTTGCTATTCTTCAGATGTGCCAAGTACTACTATATACTCCCACTATGGGACTTTGTTCTTAAACCTCTTGCTTCCTGAAATTCTCTTGATGATAGTCCCATGGCTCAATTCCTTCCAGATAACACTTGGTTAGAGACCTTCCTGGCCACCCTGTCTTTCCCTCCTTCTGCCTCTCTCTCCCTTTTCTTCCCCTCGTGTATACACAAACATGCATTCGCTATTGCCCTTCTCTGCTGTGTTTTTTCCCATAGCTCATCAGCCAAGAAACTATCTTTCACTTGTTAGAATCGTTTGCTCCCCCTGCCACCTGAATATAAGCTCCATCAAGAAAGGGATTTTTTTCACTTTTGTATTCTGTTGTATTATCAGCACCTAGAACAGTGCCTGGCACATCTAGGTGCTCAAGAATATACTGAATGATCAAATAAAGGACTAAAGAAAATCACTGTGGTCATAAAATTTAATGGTTAAATAAGAATACTTGTGAGGTAAGCTGTTTATATAAATTCAAGAATTCCTAGACAGTATGTTTTTAGCAGTTTAGAAATTTGACCTTGCTCAATTTTAAAAAATAAGTTATCAGTAAGAGGAGTTTATCTTAAGTTATCTTAATTCATTGTTTGTATAGCTTTCATTTAATAAAACAATTTAAGTAATGTCCACTTTCATGGTTGTGAAAAATTGAAATCTGAATTATCCAAAGTGTTCAGTTATCTTTTTGTTGTCTGTAACTCTCACTCAGATTGCTTCCTCATGTATTTCTTTATTTGTGGGATATCATCCTCATAGTCCTCATGTTGAACAGGGCTACATATACAGAAATCCTTTGTTTATTCAGTGTATCTCATGAATGGGTTTTGCAGTTTCTCATGCCAGACATTCCAAGTATAAACACTCTAGACTGATTTTTATGTTATCTCTTAGCTATTTCATAGGCCAAATAATGGTATAATTTTGAACCCTAAATTATGGGTGTATCATTGACTCATTTCTTTGGACTTGTATAGGTCCATTATTCCTACTGTCTTCTGTTTTGTGTAAAATGTTGAAGTAATTCATCAAGGAATATTCACTTCTATTAGATGTATCTTGTTATCAATGCTTCTTTTCTGGGATAGAACTGTTCTAAAGTATATACTGGTATTACATGTTATATTCGTACTAGAAGTTCCCACATGCCGTGACTACATAATTTAATCTAACATTCATCGCTAATCTTCAGGATTAGTTCAAGCTCAGCTATATTCATTACTTAGGATGAAGTAAGAAATTTAACCAGAAGTTAAGATAAACAAATATGTAGTTTGTTTTGAATTTTGACCTTTTTTTTTTTAATTAATGTAGTCCCTTTTTCTTTTTAGGTTTTGTTTCAACTCTGGGTGGCACAGAGTTCAGAGTTCTTCAGACGGTTAGCCCTATTACTTTCTACAGCTAATTCACCTCCCGGGCCCTTACTGACTCCAGCACTTTTGCCTCATCGTATTTTATCTGATGTGACTCAAGGTCTACCTCATGCTCATTCTGCCTGCTTGGAAGAGCTTAAGCGCAGCTATGAGTTTTATCGGTACTTTGAAACTCAGCACCAGTCAGTACCCCAGCGTTTATCCAAAACTCAACAGAAGTCAAGAGAACTGAACAGCGTTCACACAGCAGTACGCAGCTTGCAGCTCCATCTGAAAGCGTTACTGAATGAGTAAGTTGAGAAGCCCACTGAGAAAATGTCCCCATGATTAGCAGACTTCATTCTTGTGCCATTATGGTTGTTGGCTTGTGCCTTAACTGGAAAGAAGAAGCAAAACTGAGACACGCAGCATAAAGAATGGAGAATGATTTGTAGGTACTATAATTTGGGGGAATCATAGTTTTCCCTTTGTCCGATTTCAACAGAAAACCTAGAAACATAGGACAAAAGCAGGTGTTCATTCTCTTTAAGAGATGAAATGGAGATGTTACGAAGATTGAGCTTGTTTTAACTCTTCTTTAAGTAGGGCTCTTAAACTGGATCCTGCAATCTGAGCAAAATATTTGCCCGCACCGGAACAGTGAGTTATAAGAGGTATTGGTATATATAGTTGAAGAATAATACAATTTTTTTACAATAAATTAAAACAGATTTGGACATTTTCTGACCAGAGGACAAACTTTTTGGCCCAAAGTTTGGGCCAAAGCACAGGGTCCATAGTTTATGTCTGTTTATTTTTTACTTTGCGTGGTGGTATTGGCCTTGATCAAATGTAGCATCCAGTCATTCCAGTGACATTTTTCTGTAACAGATACTTACAGGTCTGGATCAAACAAATGGTTGGGTTCCTGTTGTGTTGGTAATCAGAAAGGTCATGGAATTTAATGAGTTGATAAGATCGTAGTTGATGTACCCGACCCTGGATACCAGGCAAGAAGTAGAATGGGGAGGTCAGGACTCAGTTTTGTAAGATAAAAACAAACAAACGACAAAAACAGATCAAAAGCATTTGACGTCTCATTAAAATCAAAGGGCTAGTTCAGTGGAGTAAGGAAAGATAAGATGAACAAGAGTAAGAAATTAAGGTAGGAAAGACATTTTGAGAAAAGAAATTTTTACCCATCTGTCGGGGGTATATATGGTGTCTCTAAAGGTTAGAGCATGGGGGGAAATTAAGAAACTATGAGGCAGGGATGTTCCAGTGGTCTCTAGAGGCTATTATAAGAAAACAGATAAGTGGGGGCGCCTGGGTGGCTCAGTGGGTTGGGGGACCTCTGCCTTCGGCTCAGGTCATGATCTCAGGGTCCTGGGATCAAGCCCCGCATCGGGCTCTCTGCTCAGCGGGGAGCCTGCTTCCCCTTCTCTCTCTGCCTGCCTCTCTGCCTACATGTGATCTCTCTCTCTCTCCCTGTCAAATAAATAAATAAAATCTTAAAAAAAAAAAAAAAGAAAGAAAACAGATAAGTGAATGCTAACCTGACTCAGTCCTATCTCCTCCAGGGAATATGGGAGATAAGGCAATCTCTACTTGAGGGGACAACAAAGGCTGCGTGTATGTCAGAGAAAACATTTCAGTAGAAAGGTTGTATTGAGCAAAGCCAGAGTCTCTAAATAATTAATTTTTGGCAATAGAATCAGAACTACATAGGATGTAATAGAATGCATTAGAGTAAGAGAAGGTGCCTCAGGGAAGAAAGAGGCCACACTGGGTGGACATGAAAAAGACGGTCTTTGAACCATGGCAGAGGGTGTGGATTATGCATGGGAAGGATGTCTCCTATTTAAAAATGGACTATTCTGTATATGGAACTGTATGTCACCTTTCAGACAGAGTATACCAGTCACAAGCCGTGTCTGATTGGCTCTATAGCACCGCTGCACACAGTTTTAAAAGTGTTATCTAAACATTTGTTTTGTGTTTCACTCCTCCTTCTCACTCGTCCCCTTTGTTCTTCCCAGCTGTGTTCACTGGAGCAATAACCCATTTACAGTTCTCTCTGCCTCTAGAGTGCTCGCTACCAAAATAATGTATCTGAGGCATATATGTGCCTTCTCACTTAACTGAAAATCTTCACTGGTTTCAGAGTATAGCAGCATGGACTAAAGTCTGTAGAAAACATTCTGTTGAAAGGATTTGCTATAACCTGATGACAGTCTGCCTTTCTGTCTTTATTTCTCACTCCTTTCCTTCATTCTAAACAAACTGCATAAATGCCTTTTCCCATGTACTATTTAGAATGACCTTCCTTATCTTTTGTACATATTGAAATTTGTCCATCCTTCAGTGCCTCCTCAAAAGTACCTCTTCCTTAGCTGTTCCCTCTCTGTACCCAGAGCTGGTAGCAACTTTTCTCCTCTTCTGAATTCTGGTAACACGGCCTTTATCTTTCTGTGGTGTTATACTTTTGGGCTTAGATTCAGCCCGGACATGACAGTTGGCTAACTCTAGGCAAGTTTCTTCAACTCTCTGGACCTAATTCCTCATCTGTAAAATGAAATAAAATGTTGTTATAACTTTATATGTTATTATATTATACTTATATACGCCTAATTTCCCTGATTCAGTTTCCTATTAAGTATGAAATGAGATTAATTATCTTTCAGTTCATAAAAGCCTCATATATGTAAAAGAAATATTGTTGACTAAATAAGTGAAACCCTTTATAAGCTTTTGAAAACATTGTGGTAACATGCACATGACATTAAATTGACCATTTAACCATTTTTAGGCATACAGTTCAGTGCCATTAGGTACATACACATCATTGTGCAACCACCACCAATTTCCATCTCCAGAACTCTTTGCATCTTATAAGCTTATTTCTTAAATAAGCCTTGTGAATTGTAAATTTTCCATTTACTATTTTAGAAATCTGTTTCTGTTTTTCTTTATTACTTAGGGTAATAATTCTCGAAGATGAACTTGAAAAGCTTGTTTGTACTAAAGAAACACAAGAACTAGTATCAGAATCTTATCAAATCCTAGAACAGAAGTTAAAGTTGATTCAGCCCCATGTTCAGGCGAGCAACAGTTGCTGGGAAGAGGCCATTTCTCAAGTGGATCGGCTGCTCCGAAGAAACACAGACAGAAAAGGTACCAATGAGAACTTTCCTTCACACACATTTTCAGACATGCTTACTCTCCTCCAGTAGGATTTTGTTGGGTGGGTTTTTTATCTCCATGATACAAGTGACTTAACAAAACTTCTCAGTTTACTAAAAGAAAAGTTGAACTTATACTTACAAATTGACACTGAATATAAAGTCTGGCTCTTATTTTGTAAACAATAAATGAATATGATTTAAAAGTTCTCTGAGTCCTATACCTCCTTTTTAAAAAAACTTAATAGATTCTAATAAGTATCATTCCATTATTAGAACTTCCAGAAACTCTTTTCCAGTTAGTATAATGATGAGTTTGATAGTTAGGGGCCATACCTTTGCTTTTAAGGTAGAATACGTCAGGCCTTCAGAAGTAGTATATCAGGGCTATGGTAGGCAGCACTGTGTACTTGTTAGTAAGGGTGTGAAATATGTTAGGTGCCATTATTTAATGGTGACATTGGGCAAAGGGCATTCTTGAAAATTTCCGCAAAACTGCTTTCATTTGACCTAGATTTTATATTTGTTTTTACTCATTTCACTAATCCATTGTAAATATTTGGCATATTTTTAAATTTTGTGCTACAATCCAGTACCATGTTTATCCCCTGAGCCTTTATGGTAATCAGATTTGTGTTTAGAAATTGTATTGCTGCCAAAGATGATTAATGCTTTATCATCTTGTGAGTCACTGTTTTATTTACAGCTAGATCTGTAATACTTTAATGTGTTTAAGAAGCTGAATAAATCTTTACGTAGTGAAAGTTAACCTTCTTCAAAGGAAATGTTAACATGCTAATTACTGACACATCACCAATAGATTTCTTTGACATCTAAAATATAAATGGCGAGTAATTTTTTCTTCAAAGGATAAATTTGTCAAGGATTTTTGATATGGAAACATTTATGCATGTTAAACTTTTTGATATGACCTAAGTCTAGAGTTTTTTTCTCGTTTTTAAGGCTTTTAGGGGGGGCTTTTTTTTTTCAAGTTTTTATCTGAATTCCAGTTAGTTAATATACAGTGTAATATAGTGTAATATTAGTTTCTTGAGTACATTTTCTTTAAGTGGAAACATTCAGAAGACCACTGGGTGTTTAGAGATGCATTCCTTTTATTCCTCCCCTTAGCATACTCTGAGATGTTGAATTTTAGTCACTTAAACATGATTGTTAAAACTGTCTCCAAAACATTGGGCAGGTGATAAGCCATGATATTCTGCATATGTGGCTTTTGCTTATAAATGATAATGATGCAAATTAAGATATAAGTCATTTGCAAATTTTTCTCACTAAAATGCTCATAGTGGCCATGGCTATGGAACTTTGTACCCTGGGGCAAATAATACATTATATGTTAATAAAAATTAATAAAAAAAAAAGTACAATTTTTTTAAGAAGCAGGTGCTCTAGTTAGCTGTTAGCTCTTTTTAGGTTATTTCAGAACTACAGAAATATCATAAGAATAGTTCAAAGTATCCTACTTTACCCATATTCCTCAGTTGTTGACATTTTACCACATTTGCCTTATCTCTGTGTGTATCTGTCTATACATTCTTTCGGTGGTATATTCTGAACCATTTGAGAGTAAGATGCAGACATGAGACCCCATTGCCCCTAAATCTTCTGTTTGCATTTTTGAAAATGGACATTCTCCTATATACCTACAATATACCATCAAAATCAGGACATAAGCACCAATAGAATAGTGCTCTCTAACCCACAGATCCCATTCTAATTTCACTGATTGATCCAACAGTAATTTAAATGCCCAGATCCAGATCACACCTATTTTATATTCTTAATTCTACTTTAGCCTCTATTGTCTTAAATTTTAAGCATTTTATTTAAAAAAATACCCCGAGGTTATATAATTTTTTCCCACTGTTAAGTGTATATGTTCCATATGTCCCACCAGTATCATTTCAGATATTTAAGAGATATAAAAATGTAATGTTCACTTGAACGTATAAACAAGTGTTTATAGTGGCTTTACTCATAATCACTAAAAACTAGAAGCAGTCCAAGCATCCTTCAGCTGATGAATAGATAAACTGTTATATCCATCCACATGGACTACTGCTCAGCAATAAAAAAGAAGTAAGTTAAAAAAAAAAATAAAAATAAAAAAAAGAAGTAAGTTACTGATACATCATTGAGATGCAGGAATCTCTAATGCATTGTGTTAATCAAAAGAAGCCAGACTCAAATACTAGATAGTCTATGCTTCTGTTTAAATGACATTCTTAAAACAGTATGATCTAATAGAAACAGCAGACATCCTAATGGTTTCTAGGAGTTAGGTATGAAGGGAGGACTAGGTTATAAAGAGACAGCCTAAGTTAATGTTTTGAGGGGAGTTGTTCTGTATCCTGGTGGTGGTGGCAGTGGTTATGGGACTCTAATCTGTCTAACCTCACAAAATGAGATAGCAAAAAGAGGGAATTTTCTGAGTAAGATAAAATAGCTTAAAGTTTTCTCACCCACTAGTTTTAGCACCCACCAGTTTAGTGGTTCTTGTTTGAATTAGATACTGTGATTGTTGCCAAATGGTAATTTTTTAATTCCCTTTTCCTTTTACACTTATTAGTCAGCATTCTGTTGTGAGGCAAAGCAGCCCCCCTTTCCACTTATTTGTATCAATATGGATCTATGGATTTGTTATTTTATTCTGTGGAATGTAATTTGTTAGTATTATATTTTGTTGCTAAATTGTCCAGAATTTAATCAGAGGGAACCCATTCAAGGTGGTTTGTGCCATCATTCTTTCTTTGATCACTTCTTTATATCTTCATACTTTCCTTGCCCCCAGCCCTAACATCAGCCATGTGTCCAAGAAGCCCTCACTCCTTTAGTGGGAAAATGGTACTTAGAAACCAAGACGTGGGTGCCAAGTGTGCTCGTAGCCACTGGGGCATTACTGTTTTTACCAGTTCCCAGCAACTGGGTGGTGAAATATATCTGTGTATATACATTTGCACAAATATATTTTTGTATCTGTCTGTCCGTATATGTTATATGCCATAGTTTCACACCAATACCTCTAATTCAGTCCCATTACCACATAGTTCTTTCTGCCCTTCTCCCTATTTGTACCTCCCTTTTCTGGTTATGAGAAACTTGACTCTTGTTATCTTCAATGTTTATTTATTTATTCAATCCCTTGTATGTAAACAGTTGCCCGACAATACCGGCTGTCCCCTGAGCCACATTGCTGTTGACTCACACCTACTAAGGATCCTTCCCATCCCAGTCCAATTTGCTTTGTTCACATCAGCTGTTGACAGCCAGGAGTCTCCCCCAATCCTGGTCCCAACAGTTATCTATCATTACTCTTGAAAGGTAAAAATCTAGATGCTTAAACCCTACTTCTTTTTAAGTAGAGAGAGAATGATGAAAAGTAGAGAGCTAGGTATGAGACTAAGTAACTCTGTGATTAGAAATCAAACACCAATATTAAATAATTAAAGTTCACACCTGGCTGATCTTTTCAAGCTATTACTTGTGTAACTTATTTCCAATTCTAACTTCTGAGAGTAGAAATAATATAAGAGAAGTGCAAGATTGAAGTTTATTTTTTGTGAGCAAGAGTGGTGGTATATCTTGAGAGTGTTCCTGTGCCACGAACAAATATTGATTTAGAGAGTACCTGTTGTATGCCAGATATCGTGAGATGAAGGGAGAGAAAAACAAGTTACTCCTCCAAGAGTTTAACTTAAATTGTAAATCTGCCACTGTTACTGTTAACTTTAACATCCTTAATTTTTTTATAAATTAGAAGTTATAATCAGAACAGGTTGGACTATGAAATTAGCCAAATATTAGTACTAAGAATGTTGTTTAATTAAATGTTCACTCATTTCCGTGTGGCCTGTTGCTTTTTAAGGCAAGCCTGAAATAGTATGTGAAAATCCGCGTTGTACTGTGGTACCTTTGATGCAGCCTACTCTCCACATTGCAGACAAAGATCCAATCCCTGAGGAGCAGGTAATGGTGAAAATTGCTTTTTCTCTCCCTAAAGAAGAGTTTCACATATAAAGGTTGCCTGTACCTTCATAAAGTTTATAAATTACCTGTACATCTGGAAAGTTTCTCAGGTTTCTCTGTAAGTGGCATGGATGATTATTGACTAAGTTGTTAAACTTATGTTTGTGATGAGCTTCCAAATTACAACACAATGTATTGAATTGACATCAAATTATTTGTCTTAGTGCCTTGAATTCAATCCACTGAATCCACCAGCAAATTTATATGTTATTTATATCTTACTATTTCTTAGATACTTAAAAGTGATTAAACACATTAAAAATTAGTGCATTGGAAAGGTACCTTCTGGGATGCTGGAAATGTTGACTAGTGATTACCAGTCTGTATACATATGTAAAAATCCTGTACACTTTGAGATTTGTGCATTTGGCAGCATGTATAGTATACCTCACTTTAAAGAAACAATTTTTGGGGGCGCCTGGGTGGCTCAGTCGTTAAGCGTCTGCCTTCGGCCCAGGTCAGATCCCAGGGTCCTGGGATCGAGCCCTGCATCGGGCTCTCTGCGCAGCAGGGAGCCTGCTTCTCCCGCTACCATTCCCTCTGCTCGTGTTCCCTCTCTCACTGTTTCTCTCTGTCAAATAAATAAAATCTTTAAAAAAAAGGAAACAATTTTTTAATGATTATATTAGATACTGACAAAGATTTCTTTTGCTTATCCTAAGGAAAACTTCTTTTCCTCTCATCATATTTTCTACTCAGTTCTTAATTGCAAAAGGAGACCAATTCTGTTTACTGTGACACGCAAGGGATTTTTAAGATTTTACTTTATTTTATTATTAGAGAGAGAGCACGCAAGCACGGGGAGGGACAAAGGGAGAGAGAATCCCAAGCAGTACTCTGTACTCAGTACTCCCCACTGAGTACAGAGCCCATAGAGCTCAATTTCACCAGCCTGAGACCGTGACCTGAGCTGAAACCAAAAGTCAGGTGCTTAACTGACTGAGCCACCCTTGTGCCCCAACAAACAAAAGATTTAAAAAAAAAAATACATGATTGACAGAATATTTCTGAGGACCACATAGATTTGAACCAGGCTGGTATAAACAGCCAAAATCACTCAAAAGAACTGTTCCCTTTTCCAGCAACATCACTACCCAGTCACTAGTTGCAGACATTGCCACTGGATAATAAAAACTCTCTTTAGAACCTCTACCTCTAGAAACTTGATCTGCCACTATTCTTACCAAAATGATTCCTTAAGATGCCAGCTTCCCCTTGTAACAAACTTCTGGGTCAGATGTGATCCATGTACATTTGATTAGAGGATCCCAAGTCATTTTGCCTGACCCATAACTGCAAGGAGGCTGGGTAAGCAAGGATCCTACTCTGTTCCTTAGTGATATGAAGAACCATAAGATGAAGTTCAAACTCCCTGGGAATTCAGAAAGAACCACAAATATTTACCACAAAAATACTTAACATACCTGACCACCTCCCCCAAACCACCAGCCCTTCTAATTTTGATTGGTTTTGCAGAGCTAATAACCAATCTTAACCTTGACTAGATCTGTAGAATGGTATCAGAGCAGAAAAATAATGATTAAAGTTATTAAACTTTCTTACCCACAATCCCTTTTAGTATCAACTGTTAAGTTTTTTCTAAGACTTCAATTTATCTATAGTAATATGTTTGCTCTGTTTGCCCACCTTTGCTTTAGTGACCTGTGCCAAGAGTCTTGAGTCTTCATTTTTTAATCTTGGAGATGGGTAGGTACAAGTTAATGAATGCTACTAGAAAATTGTCTGCTTGTAGCAAAGTGCTTTTTTTTTGTATTCATTTTCAGGAATTAGAAGCTTATGTGGATGATATAGATCTGGACAATGATTTCAGAAAGGATGATTTTTATTACTTGTCTCAAGAAGACAGAGACAGACAGAAGCGTGAGCATGAAGAATCCAAGAGGGTACTCCAAGAATTAAAATCTGTGCTGGGATTTAAAGCATCAGAGGCAGAAAGGCAGAAGTGGAAACAACTTCTCTTTAGTGATCACGGTAAGCGCTGACTTCAGAGTAAAAGGTTATTTTACTGTAGGGGATTATTTTAGCTATGTAATTCTTATAGCTTTAATTTTAGGGATTTGTCAGCAAGTATAGTACTTTTTCTTCTAAACACAAATATGATCAAAAAAAGAATAGGTATATAATCAGATTGGGAATATGAAATCATACTTTTCCATCAGGTATTTGATGTTTTACTAAATTTTATTTGGAATGGGCAGTGCATTGTAAAAATTAAAGTGTTTTCAAATTTAGTAAATTTGAGATTCTAAACTCTGTTCTCTTCATGTTGCTATCATAAATACCTCAAAGAAGCACCAAATTAATAACTGTGTTCACCATTGAAACAATGAATTAAGACCTAGGCCAATTAGCTACATCATTAAAATTCCTTAATTGTTTTGAGCACTTCAGTAGATGGGAGAAGAGGAGGTGCTTTTGTGCACACCGTTTCCATATTTTGATATTGAGGATACGGACGATTAGCGTTACACTCCTTCAAGTTTCCCACTCTTATTTTTTTTTTTTTTAAGATTTTCTTTATTTATTTGACAGAGAGATCACAAGGAGGCAGAGAGGCAGGTAGAGAGAGGGGGGCAAGCAGGCTCCCTGCTGAGCAGAGAGCCCGATTCGGGGCTCGATCCTAGGACCCTGATGAGATCATGACCTGAGCCGAAGGCAGAGGCTTTAACCCACTGGGCCACCCAGGCGCCCCATACTCTTATTTTTTTTAGTTGGAGTTCATGGGAAGTAAGGGAAGGAATGAAGGGATGCTTAATACTTAACAATAAATATCAAACTACCTAATTCCTAGTTGAGAATTAACTTCTGTAGATTTCTAAGTAGGGAGAGTGGGATTCCCCTTTATAGAGTACTTATGTGGAGCCTCAAAATCACCTGCCTTCTTTTCCTGTTCTCTTTTTGACTAGAAGTTTATAAATTACCTGTACATCAGGAAAGTTTCTCAGGTTTCTCCTTCCTTCTCTTAGCCTGACCATTCTCCCTTGTCCAGATATACATTTCTCAATTTTATCCTTCCCATTGGACCTCTTTATAGCCCAGATCCATATTAGATTGTGCTTATATATTGTAATAGTCTTTTAACTGACTTCCGTTTTCTTTTTTATGTAAAGTCTACACCCAATGTGGGGCTCAAACTCATGACCTCAAGATCAAGGGTCTCATGCTCTGCCCACAGAGCCAGCCTGGCACCCGAGCTGACTTCTGTTTTCAATACCTTTTTCTTCCAAGTTATCTGTAGAAGATAGCTTCTAAGCTAGTTTCTCTCCTTGCAGACTCCCTCCAGATTTTTCTCACACATTAGTACATTGATAATGGCTTTCTAGCTTTAAAACCTAGGGGTGGTTCTCCCTTTCCTACTGTATTAAATCTAAACTTTTTCCTGGTTTCAAGCCTCTCTATCATATGAGTCCATCATTTCCAATTATATTTCCTACTCTAATATAGATATCCTCCTCTGGTTATATTTATTTAATTAGACTGTGGTTCCACAAACATTGTTTTTGTTCATGAAAAACATTCATTCTGGGGTGCTTGGTTGGCTCAGTCAGTAGAGCATGCAACTCTTGATCTTGGGGTCATGAGTTCAAGCCCCACATTGGGAGTGGAGTTTACTTTAAAAAAAAAAACCTCTTAATAAAAGAAAAACATGCGTGCTGATCTCTTTATAGCAAGAATTCTATCTTCTCCCCAAGCTGTCCTTTCTACCAGTTGCTCGTCCATGAATCCTCTCTCTGCTACCTCTCCCACCACTCCCGAGCCCCACACCAAGAGGGGCACTGGAGGGAATTGGAAGGAAGTCTCGAGCAGCCACAGATGTAGCAGATTAAGAACTCCCCAGGAGCAGCAGTAAAGATAGAGTTCCTGCAACCTGTTCGTTCATATGCTGGGCCTACATGAATCAGAGATTGAGAGTATTATGTTTTAGGCACTCTTGTTTTCTATGCATCTAATGTTTTGTCTCCATAATGAAATTACAGTCTCTCTCGGTGGGGGCTTTATTGTCCCCCGCATCGTTCAGTCAGCAAATTACTTATTCAACAAATAGTTCCTGAGGCACTGTTTACTGCTGTTCCCTAGCGCATAGATGGAGACGAAAACGAAAGCAGGGTTAACACCTCATCCTCCAGCTCTACAGATGGCATCGCCCTATTTAATTACTGATAATGAGGGCTTTCAATCAACGCCAAATACACATTGCATTCTTTAAGAACTAGATTTATCGATTAAAAATGTACGGGAAGACTGAAAATAGCGTTGTATATAAACCTGTATCCTTTTTTATTGCTTAGTATTTTCTCCATATGGCTTTAAAATTCTCCTGTTGACAATATGGGCAAGGATATAACAATGAAAGAAATATGTCTTTTTTCAGGTATGTGCTTCTGGTAGTTTACATTTGAAAGGGCAGTAATGCTGATTTTGTTTGTGGAAATAAGTAAAAAGCTGCTGATACCATAAAATGCTTTTTCCATGAAAAATCTCAGTACATCTTCCAGAGTTGTTTTCATCTCTGCCTACAGGGGTAAAGTCCGAATGGAATTAGAGAGGGATATTCTACACTGGAACCTGCTGTGGCCATTTTTTTTCTGTTGCTGCTGCTTCTCTAGTGGAGTTACTGCAGCTTAGGGATCTGTTTCTTGGAAATGGACACCTTTTACAAATTATTTTTTAAATAAACGCCAGATCTTCAAGAAGCACTTTTTTTCTTCCGTCATGCTTCCTAATATATTGTATTGTACTAACCCCTCATACTGGGAGGAGAGACTGCCTAGCAAGCAACCCACTGCCTACTAACATCAAGAGGGGCTAAATAAAACTTCATTTTCCTTGAAAGGACAACTTCTGCCGTATGGATATAATATTTATGTGTTATGCTTTGTACAATAGTTGATTTTGAATACAGGTTTTATTTTGTTTTCTATTTTTCTGTGACATTTCAAAATGTGTAGAAGTTATGGCTTTACTTTCATCAGGGTCTTGTTAGGTGGTTGGCAAGTAAGTTGAATTATGTGCATATTTTTTTTTCCATGCTGTTTTAACTTGTAAATATATATGTGCTGAAGATCATGATTATTATCTGGATGACTTTAGACCTTTTAACTGATACGTAATCAGTAAAAATCACACTACTTATTCTTTCATAAGTTGGTTCTCAAACCTTAGTGTGCATCAGAGTCAAGGGTAGGGCTTATCAACACAGCTGGTCTCCACTCACAGTGTCCCCTTCAGTAGGTCTGGGTGGGGCCCGAAAATTTGCATTTCTATCAGATAACCTGGTGGTTATGACTGATGCTGCTGGTCTGGGCACCACACTTTGAGAACCCCTGCTTTAATGTTTTGAATGAGCGAATGTGTGAGGGGTTTTAAAATCTTTGTCAAAACCCCATCTCATTTCATTTCTTAGGCATTCTATCTCTTATAAAAAGTTCTCTGGATTTATAAATTCACATCACTTTTACTAGAAAGTTTTATTTAGCTTTTATTTATTGTTCTTTATAAGAAAAAATTACTGGAAGTTTAAATTAAAGTTTAAATCATTGCTGGGTCCTTAGTTATTATTTTTCTTTCTTTTTTTTCTTTCTTTCTTTCTTTTTTTTTTCCTTTGAAGCTGTGTTGAAATCCTTGTCTCCTGTAGACCCAGTGGAACCCATAAGTAATTCAGAACCATCAGTGGATTCAGATATGGGGACAGTTGGTAAAAATGATACTGAAGAGGAAAATAGTAAACCCTCCACAGCTGACAATGAAATAAGTAGTAGGACTGAGTATTTATCTGAAAACCCTCTAGATGGTAAAAATAAAGACAATTCTGCAAATGAAGTCTTCCTCCAAGGAGCTGAAGAAAGAGTGTGTTACCAATGTGAGAGTGAAGAGGAATCTCCGCAGGCAGATGTAGGTAGCCTGTCCACTGCCCATCCAGCTCCCAGGGACTTATTACAGGCCTCCATTAAGCAGAGGCTGGCACGGCTCCAGCTGTCACCGGATTTTACCTTCACTGCTGGTCTTGCTGCAGAAGTGGCTGCTAGATCTCTCTCCTTTACCACCATGCAGGAACAGACTTTTGGTGATGAGGAGGAAGAACAAGTAACACAAGAAAATAAAAATGAGGTAGAAGAGAAGTAAGAACCAAGATTTACATGAAGGATTTTAAATGGTTGCTCTTATGCAGGTGTTTTAGCTTCAACACTAAATAGGTAATCCACTGGAAAGGGAAAATGAGTGTTAAGTTTACTATATATAAAGCAGAGATGTGAATTTACAGCAAGAACCCTGGTTTGAACAACTGCTTTGAAAATAGTATCTAACCTGTAAATGGCAAATTTTTAGGAAAGTCAGAGAAAGGTAAGGGCTCTTCCGAATAAACTGCTGTTTTACTTGCAGTACAATTGATCGATCTTGGGAATTCTTTAGGTACTTTTAATAAGAAACAAATTTATCATTTCTTGCCAGAATTTGCTAAAATGACTGGGATAATTCTGTTGCAAGAACATTAACATTTAGTATGACTCCTTTTTACTGTATGCTTGCAGTTAATAACTGCAGCTATTATGTTAATAACAACTTGTTTGTATTTTATTTTTGTTTATACCAGTCTTAAAAGATACAGGTTCTGAATAAAAAAACTGAATTCATACAAATGATGTGTACTGGGGTTTGGAACTAAAAAGTAGTGTCAAAAGTACTGGGACTGTGACATGTTTCTTACATTTCCTTGTTCATACCTGTATTCAGTAGTTAATTTTAAGATGTCCTAATAATCTTTAAAAGAAAAACATTGTACTGTTTTAAAAATTAGCCTTTCAATTATTTTTTGTGTTTATCTTCTGTTCTTGTTATAACTAATAGGGAATGATGTCAAAGTGGGATCCCTATAGTCCAAGGCCCCATTCCCAACTTTGCAGCAAGTTCTTTGTTTAGGCTTGCCTACAGATAATTGGGTGCCACTAACACAAGCCAGTCACTTGAGCTGCTGAGACTATACCCCCTCCACCTTAATGAGATTCTGGAAACATCCTATCTGCTTCCTGGAAAGCATCCTTGTCTCCTTAATATTTCATTGACAAACTACCTCGTAAAAGAGGTTGCTTTCCAAATTGTCCACTGTTAAATGATTGCATTTTCCAAATGTGACATTTTCAGGAGTATATTGTTTCTTGAAACCTATGGCCCTTATGCACTGACTATAGTTTATAGACATCACTTGGGGAAAGTATAGGAATAATAATTTATGCTGCTGTCCTAGCAAGGAGATTACACAATGAATATAGGTTGTCTTTAGAGTTAGACATTCAGATTCCTATAAACTTAGTACTTTGAGTTAGTAGATTTATGTATACCAAGGGGATTTTTATTTAATTTTTTCCAGTAATCTTAGGAAATTTATTTTTTAACCTAAGGAAAAACTGGGTTCTGCTTTATATGAATAGTAGAGACCCTCTGAACAGTAAGTGATTCTGCCTATTGCCAAAAAGTTTAGGACTTATCCATAATTAAGCTTTTAGGATTCCCTTATCCTAAAGATAAACTGGGCCCAGTTTATCACTTAGCAATGGTTAGCTAAATTTCAAGAAAAAACAAATCTTGTTTTGAGATTGACGATTGTATTCGTAAATAATAATACTTTCTTTTTAAATTACTTAGTTTGCCAACTCCTTTTCTCTTTGGACTTAAAAACAGCAATTACGGAAAAACTTGGTTATCTTTCTCTTAATTTGTAAGCTTACACAGGAAGAATTAGAGTTTAATAACTTTTAATTCTTTTATTGTATTATTTTTATTATAGCAGTTTGGGGAAAATATCTTCATAATATTTTATCAGTTTTATTCAGTACTCTCTAAAGTGATATTTTTTTATTTTAAAAGACTGATTTTTAATCAGGAATTCCTAATCTTCCAGTCTGATCTGTTTTATTTACTAGTTGTTAACTTAATTCTATGAAAATTCTACTTGTTGAAACCATGATATGAGGATCTTGGGACTTTAACCGAAGCTTCATTTTTGTGTAGTTTTCAAAATTTCTTTCATCTTTTAAAATGTTTCTAAGATAAAATATTATCTTCCCTGTGAATATTCCTAATTTTCTCTTATAATAGTCTAAAAGTCAGTGTTTCTCAGTTTTTTAATGGGGCACCTACCTTAGAATAAATTTGAGGTCTTGTTTTTACATTGCAGATTTAGGGTCATACCCCCAATTTATTCCTAGTTGGTCATTTGGGAATGAGACCTAGGTGATGTTTATGCCCAGTAAAATCTAAGAACCTCTGTCTAGGACTTCATTTTCCTTGCCATGAATACCTTCGGATATAAAAACAAATAGGCCAATGTAATTATAAGTAGGTACTCTTGTTTGTTACTTTTCTAAGAATATAGCACTTTTTTTTATCAGGCTTTTGACTAGTTTTAATAGTTGCCATCCTCCTTCCAAAAGAAGCCCTCTGGGAAAACTATTTTGTGATGCAACGCTTGTAATTGTGCTTTCCAAATTTTACAATGATATTTTGACAGGATAATTTTTTTTAAAGACTTTATCCATCCATTTGACAGAGAGAGAGATCACAAGTAGGCAGAGAGGCAGGCAGAGAAGGGGCGGGGGGCGACCTGAGCCGGAGGCAGAGGCTTTAACCCACTGAGCTACCCAGGCGCCCATTGACAGGATAATTCTTATTAGGAGTAATATCCTAACAGCTTTTAACATGAACAGTACCAGGATAATATTTTACTTAATGTTAAAATGCATGAAAGAAGCTATTTGGGGCACTATTGAAGACAAGATTTTTACCCTTTGCCTACAGGAAGGAAAGTCGTGGCAGTAAATGATTTGGTAACAGTTATCATACCTAAAATTCTTATTTTTTTCAGGCTTCATTAAAACCCTGCATATCTGGCATACCTTGGACCAGTCTCTTGCTGGTGTTTGATTTGTGATCCTCTGCTTATATTTTCAGTTGTCTGTATCATCTGACTTCACAAGTTACGTCTTCTTTAAAGTTGTACTTCATTAAAATTGTATGTTTGAATATATTTAATTAAGAACTGATGTACTGACTCAGGTTTGATTTCTCAAGTTATTGGAGATAAGTCAGGAGTAACACATTTAAGGCAAATTTCTAAGGAAATTTAAGAATATGGGTTTAAGGCTTTAATACAAAAGGTTAGCCTTGAGTTTAAATCTCAGATCCATCATTTAAAAGGTATGAGTGCAGCTGACCTAATAATGTCATGGGGAGTTTTTCCAGAAAACATCAAATTCCTTGGATTGCTAAGTGATGTTGGTGAATTCTGACTTCTCAGCAGTAGTTAAAAAAGAAGTGAAACTTTTTTTTTAAAGATTTTTATTTATTTATTTATTTATTTATTTGACACAGAGAGAGAGAACACGAGCAGGGGAAACAGCAAAGGGATGGGGAGAAGCAGGCCCTCCGCTGAGCAAGGACCCCGATGCGAGGCTCGATCCCAGAACCCTGGGATCGTGACCCAAGCTGAAGGCAGCCGCTTAACCAAACAAGCCACCCAGGTGCCCCAAGAAGTAAAACTTTTGAGGCTAAAAAATACAAGATCTGGTTATGTTAGTAAAATAGATCAAAAAATTTAAAAAGTTTCTCTAAAAAAATAAATACTTTGGTTCACATAATAAAGGGGGAGAAGCTTTTGATGTTAAAGCATAAAAAAATTAAGTTCTGATACATATCACAAAATTTTAGGGGGTCATTTCCGTCTGGTGACTGACTTCTACTTATACACTGTAAGTAATATAAAATGTGAAATATTTTGATAAATTATTAGAAATCATGCAGGAAGAAAAGTTCAACTGATTTAGTTTAATCCTAATTGTTTCTGTATCGAAACAAAACAATGAAACAACTAAATGCCATAAGACTGTACAATAACTCAGCTGACTCATTATTTGAACTCAAGTAGATAGCATGCCATGAATGAAAACCAGACAAAGCAAAGATTGGTTAATTCTTCCACTTCTATGGATAAGAACATGCCTGTGTAAGTCACACATATTAGAAAATGAAGCTACAAATCTATTGGAAGAGAAAATATGGAAAAAATGCCCTAAGTACAGTAACAATCTACTTGTCACCACTGACAGGTAACTACCTTGCATGAGTTAATTTTTCATGTAATTGAAGCAAATCCACTTATTCATAACATTTTTTTTAATAGTTGGATGGGAAAATCTATGGAATGTACCTTTGTACTTTTTTCTAGAATATTTAGGATCTAATTTAACTTTTTCTTTATCATCTTTAAGAATATTGGTTCCTATCACAGAGTGATAAACAGAAATGCACCCCCAGGGGCTCCCAAGATAGATGAGGTTATGTGTCCTACTCTATGACCCTTCAATGCTGTGCTTTTTGAGCTATGTCTCGTGTTCACAGTTTCTCTGTCTTCCCTTAAAATCAGCTGTCACTTTTTGCTGCTGTCTTGGATGCCTGCCTCTTGTACTAGGCCCCTAATTTGCTGCTTCTAGTCTGCTGTGGACTGAGAAACCAGATTTCCAAGCTTGCTAGAATTGTGTCTAAAACAAGAGTAAGTAGAATGAAAGAAGGCTAAGGGGCTTTTTCTGTGAGTTAAGTGCATGGACTTGGTGGTACTTGTTTGACTGCTTAGCATACTTTTGTTTGCCTCTTCATTCTTTACTAAGAACTTGCTAAAAATACTTGGTTGACTATGTGGTTGCCATATATTTAAAGTATTAATTCAGTTTTTCTATGTTGATGTTCCTGGGACTCTCCGATAATGAATTCACTTGTAAAAGAAAATTCAACTACCATCTTTGTACAAATCATTGTGTATATTTTAGGAAAATGTTAAATGTTTTGTTCTTGTTGATTGCTCCTAGTATAGGACATAGACTGAAAACTTAGAGCATTATAAATGTGACTCCAACTCTGTTCACCAAGATTTATGTTCTAGAACTATAGGTTTGAGACTAAACATGCATGGCTAATTTAGTAAAAACTGGCTAACTGAATATTTGGGAGAATGATTCTGGATATCCAAGTTTTCTATTGAGCTTAAACCCTTTTAAGCATTAAAAAAATTTGGAATAATTTCTGAAGGTAATCCCTTTTAAAACAGTATGCATTGCTGTGTTATTAAACAATATATGAAAATCATTTTAATCTTTTTTGATGTCAGAATGATGATTATTGACAACAGTTATACTGATAGTCTAATTAGGCACTGAGAGCTATGTGCCCTTTTACTAAATGGCTCTATTCTGCTATGCTTTTTTTCATTTTCTTGTCTTGTTTTCTGTTAGTAGTTCTGATTCCTCCAATTCCTGCAGTTACTGCTTGCTTAAGTGTTCCCGTAGCAAGGGCCTTTCTCCACCTTTGTAATGCTCCTTCTAGTCTACTTTGGTTTTGGAAACCAGGTAACTAAGACAGCTACGGTAATGTATAAAGTAAGAATAAATTGACTCAGTGAAGACGAAAAAACTGGATATACTCAAACACATGGACTTTATGGCTATCTATTACTCACTACCTATTTCATTGCTATCTTTAAAAGAAGTGAAGTTACTAAATCCAATGCCTGCTCTCGAAATAGAAGAGCTGGTATTGTATAAGGGAAATCGTTTTGTTTCTATACTTTAACTTCTCTATATTCTATCCTTTAATTTTTTTTATTCTGATTAAAACCAATCCACTCAAATTAGCATTTTCTGCACTACTCTGTAAATGAACTGGATACCACATGCTGCTAAGAATTTCTTTGGCTAGTTTGGTTTTGTTTTTAGAGAGATGCATCTTCATTTCTGAAACATGAAATAGGTTGAGTCCTGGGAAATAACAAAATTATCATTATTTTTATCTCAGCTGAGAAGTAATAAGGTTTTTAGACTCTCCGCAGTTTTACCACAAAGAATTTATTCTTTGTGCAAGATTTTATGGCAGTATCTTTGTTTTCACTCTGTGAAATGTATGTTAAAAGCTTGCCAGAAGTTATCAGTGTTAGATCTAATGATATTGACAGATATTTGAATGACTAAATTCCCAGTGTCATTCTATATTTTGTGTTTAAATTATCATTTAATATGTTAAGCATGATGATTTTTCTCTCTCAAGAAAAATAAACATGAAATGTACATGTTATAATGTTTGTAAGTAAAATTCAAATCTGTCTAGAAAGGGATATCCTGGCTTTGAATAACTTAGTTTTACCAACAGGCTGATTATGTTTTAGTCATTCCGTTGCTTCATCCATCCATCATACACAGGGTAATTGAAAAATCAGTCTATGGCCGTGACTCATCACCTAATGTTATCCATATGCTACTGAAAGGGAATTATGACATAATATCCATTTAAAAACAGATGACCCAAACCCGTTTCCTGAGACTGCCAGTCCAGAGTAGCCATGATGCCAAACCCTGGTTGGTGATACAAGGAGAAAAATTCTCCTTGATTGTAGTTATGAGAAAAAAGTGATTGTATTTAGTGTAATTGCTATAAATCAGAAAG
This sequence comes from Procyon lotor, assembly GCA_028646535.1. Classification (NCBI taxonomy): domain Eukaryota; kingdom Metazoa; phylum Chordata; class Mammalia; order Carnivora; family Procyonidae; genus Procyon; species Procyon lotor. The sequence continues at coordinate 88,350,466 of CM053611.1, forward strand.
AGGATGAATTGATTCCAGGATATATTTTATAAAAGCATAACATAAAGGAGGAGTTGATTTTATGAGTAAGGAATTGATTTTATGGAGATCCTAAAATGCATATGCTATTTTTTAAAATGCTGTACATTTTAACCTGTCAGCAATTGAGTTAATTTGTTTCATCCCTATTTACTGAATTTCATTTGGCACATGGAAAACATATTATTGAAATAGGACAGTATTTAACTTGTGTATACTTCTGACACACCTTTTAAAGTGAGTATATTCTATGAGTCATTGTAGAAATAAATATTTCCCCTCATATTTGTATCTTAAGAGTTTCTCAAGTTAAAGGATAATTCTACTGTATTGAGCTTTACATTTTTTACTTTTCTAGCATTTCCTAAAGGTTGGCTGCCTATAAATGAGTTTATTTCATCTTTGAACATCTTTTCTAAAACTAAAGCATGTCTTTTACGAGTTAAATTTTTGACTATATCCTGAGAAATTAGATACCTTTTTTCCTTTCCCAAGTAAATTTAAAATTAACTCCATTTTTAAAGTCAAAGTATTTTCTGCACAGTACTAGCACCTGGCAACGTACAGAAAACTCCAGGAATGCCACTCCCCTTCCTTAAAGATTGCTGTATGGTCCTGGTACAACCCCGGAGGTCCATATGGGTGAAAACCCCAGAAGTCACCTGAGCTGAAAGCACTCCCAAGGAGTTTGGTTTTGTTTGGGTTTGTTCTAGGTATGGTCCCAGGGATCCCAGATCAAACCAGGCCCCTGGGCCTATCCTAGAACCAACCTAAACTCGCGCATCGTTCCTGGAACATCAAGAGTGTGAAGACTGAAGAGAACCTGAGGCTGACTAGACATCCTATGTTCGCCAGAGCGCATTTTCCTTTGTATGTGTGCTGACAGTTTGCAAAAATTGGTTGGTTAATCCTTCTAAACTTAAAAGAATAACAATGGATAGCAAGATAAAGTCTACCAGACTTTGACATTATAGTACTTTATCACAGTGGAAATGTAATATGTAATACGGTTATTACTAATTGCTGGTGGGAGAATTGTTCTTATCAGATCTCTATTTTATGGTTAAACAATTTAGCCACCAAAAAAAAAAAAAGTTTCTCCCCCAAATTAATGGGTTCTGTTTTGTTTTTCTCACTTTCTACTCAACAATATAACAGTCTCATTTAATTGTGCTTAGTTTCTGAAAGGCATCTGGTCTTTGTCCTGTAACTCCAATGCTAAGTAATTTTAAACTTTTGTTTCTGGAGAACAATGTCTTTCTAAATCTTCTTGAATCCACCATATCACTTTGAGCTTGCTTTTTAGGTATAAGTCTGGGAAGAACCTTAGCATCATTTGTAGACGCCAAGTCCCTTGTCAGATTCATTGTAAACTATGTTTCAGAATCTGCTATGGTTGATGGAAACAAGCGAGGATGATAGAGTGGAAATGGGTTAATACCTCACAGATTGTTAAAGTATTCTGCAGAATAAGATTTTTTACTAAGTTTCTTTATTTTTGTACGCTCCTCCTCTGGATTTTTAAAAGATTCTGACCTACTTGATTGATCATGTAGTCTCACTTCATAACTGTGACATTGTTATACTTAATTTGAGGACAGGATTTCTGAAAAGGCATGAAAAGCTCCCAAGTCCAAAGGTTATGATACACAATGGAAATGTATGCTTTCGGTAATACTGACATTTCAGTAGGTTTAGACCATGTTTGAAATAATTGCAGATAAATCAGGGACTCCCAAGTATGAAAAGAGCCCCAAACTGTGCTGTTCCTTCCAGCCTGTCACCAGAAAAATTGAATCAATGAGCTATCCTTTAAAATACCCCTGTGAGCTTGAGGCTCATTCTGAAGAATTCAACCCTCGGATTAGTTCCTTACCACGTCCATCACATAGATGCTTCATCCCGTGGGTTCTTCCCATGGGTCCTGTTATTTTTGCCTTTTAAATCATATTATTTACCGTCCTCTCTCAGTGTTTTTCTTTTTGCACAGTGTTTCCTGTTTCCATAAATCAAAACACACGCTAGTATATACACATATTTTTTTATAAAACAGTAGACTTTGGATCTAAAGATCTTTGGATTTTGATGCCTTTTAATGTCACATGATTGAAATGCATTTGCTGTCCTGTAACTTCACTTTTAATTTATGCCTCAATTCTTCAGATTTGTTTTCTTCTAATGAACTATATTAGAAATAAATAGGTGAGCTTTATATTGGTGTGTTCCAAAATTTATGACATTTTGCATTCAGCCTAAAATGTATGAACCCATCTTATGTTTATGAACAGTAAGTGTTCTCAGTATTGAGGGGGTGCGTTTGCGTTCTCTTTTAACATTGTATGAACACTGAAAACAGGAATATGTGAACTGTCTTACAGAGTTCAGGCTTGTTTACATAATAAGTTTCTATAGTCAGTCTTCATTTTTAACACAGGAGTGTTAAGCTATATTTTTTAAAAAATATCATTTAAGAATATTCTTTCAGAGATATTTTAATTTTTACTTTTTGACTACATATATTTTATGTAGAACTATACATTTCCTACCCTACCTTAAAACTTGATGTATTTTATATCAAATTTTTAAAGGATTTACAAGAACAAACAGTAGGTTTGTATATGTCTGTATTACTGTTGTTCCTCCTAAGCTTAACAAGTCTCTAATAAAATCTGTATTTCTTTGTGTCTTCTTTTTGTGTGTGCTTTTTTTATTCTGGTGTTTCCAACATGAATTAGCCAAAAGGTAAAAATTCTTTTTCTCTTCCTTTTATCTCTATTTTTCTTCTATTTTGGTATTTCCAGAAATTTTCTTCTATTATATAATGTATTTTCTAGAATTTTCCAGAATTTGTTAACATACCGACAAACAACAGTTTTCTAGGAAAGCCATGAATTCATTAGTCTAGGTTTGTTTGGTCATTAAAGTGCCTCACAGGATAATTTACCAGAGTGAAAACAGCAGATGAGTTTTAAAAGCTCCATTTTTCACCCATCTCACTGACTGTCAGCCATCGAATACATTCTAACATTGTGTATTCGTTGACTTGTATGACCTCCCTGACAGAAAAGACATGCTGAATTAAGAAGAAGGTTAATATGATCCAGTGGAGCATATTTTGTCCTATGTATTTGAATGAATGATTGGTTTGAACCTTCCTAAGCTTGAATGCTGGTTAAAGAGAAAGTGGCCTTCCTTGAACTGAACTTTTATTTACTTATTTGTTTTAGTACTACAAAAATGTATTTAACGAAAAAAGTTCAGTATGAAAATGCTCATGACTTGATTTTTATATAGTAGAAAAACAGGTGCTGTGGAGAGGGGAACATGTGGAAGCAGCTGATTTCTTCCAGTGAACACACCCATTGTTTATTTTCCTCATATTCCCACCATTCTGATATCGCTCTGTTGCCCACTGCTTGCCATCTCCATATATTCATCTATCACAAGATTCATAAAGGGAGTGAACCCCTGGGCAATATTCCTGGGACCTGTCCACCACCATTCAATTTCAATGATAATTTCTTGTCCATAAATTTTTCAACCCTTCAGGGTAAGCTTTGCTCGTAGTGTCTTGTCAGCAAGCTCAGTGATGCCTCCAAATGGACTTGAACAGAACTTTAAAATGGATAAGCTACCTCTTCCCAGAAAAGATCTGAAGTAAGGAACAAGCATTCATAAAGGCAATTCTTGACATTTGGCCCTTTTCTGGGATTTACTAATGGAAAGTGCAAGATAAGGTAGAATATGTGTAGTTACTCTACCGGATCCTGAAGTCATTGGGTAACAAATATCCTGTATGATAATCATTCTTTGTCTTCACAATTTGTTTTTGAAGGTCTTTAGCAGATGTGCTATACCCATTGAAAATAAAGTTGGCAAATACTAATTTTCCCCGCATGTACATCTGTAAAAATGAATAGAACGTTTTCAGTATCTGTTCATAAAAAAAATCAGTCCTACTTATTTTTTTTTTCACTGATTTTCTTTAATTGTAAATAAGCTCTATGGCCAGCATGGGGCTTGAACTGATGACCCCAGGTCAAGAATCATACTCTACTGACAGCCATCCAGACGCCCCAGTCCTACTTATTTAAGGAAAGATCTTAAATGTGTCCCTATGCGAAAATGTTTACATTTATATACAAAATAATATTAGGCATCAAACATGTTCTTAGAACCTGAATATACTGTTTGGAGGTAAGGAAACAGGCTCAATAGTTTTCTCAAAGTTGCACCCGTGGAGTGTCAGAAACCAGTGTCCTCCGCGATTGGAAAGGACATCTTTAGCATTAGCCACCTGCGGATGCATTTTGTTTTACAGCTGAACTCTAGGAGAGAGTACAGAGCCTTGAATTTAGAAGTCACTAGACTTGGATTATGGACAAAACTACTTCTCTAAAACTTAGGCAAATCATTTAACCATTTCAAGGTACAGTTTCCTCTGTTTAAAAAAAAAAAGCATTAATTATGAATTGGACTAGACCTCTAAAATTCTCTTCTAGGGCTAAAATTCTTAGATTCCTTATTTCTTAATGAAGAGAAAAACTCTACTGTGTAAAGCCAAGCTTGTCATTCTATTCCAGGGTGAAAGAGTGCTTATATTTATGTGCATATATTTATGACACAGGTGAGCAGCCTAAGAACTATTCAACCTTGACATTAAGAGGATACAAAGAGGCAGTGGAGGGTGGCTGGGTGGCTCATTCAGTTAAGCGCCTGCCTTCAGCTCAGGCCATGATCTCAGGGCCTTGGAATCGAGTCCCATGTCCCATGTGTGTGTGCTCTGTCTCTCAAATAAGTAAAATCTTAAGAAAAGTAGCAGGGGTGGATGATGGTAGGTTTAAAAAGTGTAGCTGGTTCCAGCTAAGAATTAAGCATATTTTACATCTTAAAGCAGTCTAATACTAGTACTTACAGGGAGGGGGGCGGTGCATAAGAATTTAAAAGGAACAGTAGTACCCTCTGATTACATGTTACTCCTTTCCTCTTCGATGGTATAATCTTTTCATTACAAAGAAACGTCCTATTACAAGGTTTCCTCTATAGGAATAGAATTTTCCGGTTTATCTTCATTTCAGCAACAAAAAATCTTTTTTGTTAAAGACTTTGTTTATCTATTTGAGAAAGAGAGAGAACACGAGCGGAGGAGAGAGAGAGGAGAAGCAGCCTCCCCGCTGAGCCGGGAGCCCAAGGCAGGGCTCGATCCCAGGACCCTGAGATCATGACTTGAGCCAAAGGCAGATGCTTAACTGAGCCATTCAGGTGCCCCTCAGCAACAAAAGTATCAATCTTTTGTTTCATATCTTGTTCCTTGATCTAAAATTCTTTATTAAGCACACTTGCCTGGCTATTAGCCATGAAGCCATTTACTTATCTTGCCTGAACTTAGAAGATTAAGCTATTGGGACACCTGGGTGGTTCAGTCAATTAAGCAGCTGCCTTCGGCTCAAGTCATGATCCCAGTGTCCTGGGATCGGGTCCCAGATTAGGCTCCTTGCTCAGTGGGGAGCCTGCTTCTCTCTCTGCCTGCTGCTCTGCCTGCATGTGCGCGCTCTCTCTCTCTGACAAATAAATAAAATTAAATTTTAAAAAAATCTATCCTCTTTAAAAAAAAAAGATGAAGCTGTGATATATTGGTAATGATAGCTTATGACAAGATTACTATACAAAATATATGATACACTAAGATCTGAAGAATTTAACAGTGATAATCCCTTAAACAGTGACATAGGGTAACAGGTTTTTTTCACCACAATAAATGTGAAATACTTGTATAATAGAAAAAATATATAATTTAAGAAATTGGTGAGTTGAGGATGTGTAGGATTTCATTGCTATTTTGGGCTTCTGTTCACATATGAGAAGAAAGCTTATCATTCTGTGTGTATTCAAGCCATCACCTCTTATGCTAACCCTGGGGTGGGGCCTACAGTATTCAGTTCTTGCAGAACTAACTTGATCAAAATACAGAAAAATGTGGGACTGGAAAAAAACCTTCAGTTTGTATATGTCCAGAGGAAAGTAGGACCAGACCCAGGACCAAAATTCAGATTTTTTTTCTTGCTGAAATAGTATTGAGTCCAAGTTCAGTTGAAATTCAAAACCTGGAATAACCTAATCCTGAGGTGCCCTTCATTTTATCAACTAAGGACCCTGATACTATTTTCCTCCTGGGTACCAGGTTTTGAAGAATTCTTTTATCTATCACATAATCTATATTAATTAAAACTCTATAAGGTACACCCTCTCCCTTAATATTTGAATGAACCAAGGCCATCGTGGCCTTTCAGTCTTGAGTGTGTGCTCTGTGCCCGGCACTGTGCTCGTGCTAAGGACAGAGCAGTGAACGAGGAGGTTTCTGCCCTCACCGAATACTAGAGGAAGAGCCAGACAATACACCGGGAGCTACGAGGTGGTCAACACTCTACAGAAAACAAAGCTAAGGAATAGGGATATGGAGGATGGAGAGTACTTTTTTTGTACAGTGCGATCATGTAGGAAGGGAGTGAGGGAAGCCCGTGAGTTTTGGGTAGAAATGAAGCTGGTTTGGGATAGGTTAAGTATAAAATTCTTATTAATCATTGGGTGGAAATGCTGGGTAGGCATTTGGATATATGCTGGATATATGAGTCTAAGTTCAAGAGAAAGATCCAGAGTGGGAGATGTCAGCGTTTGGGGTTGTGTTTAAAGTCATGAACATAAGTCAGAGCAAGTTGGAACACTGAGATCTTTGAGGCATCTAAAGTTTGTAGGTCAGGAGATGGAAAGGAACCTTCAAGGTGACTGAGAGAGAGCAGTCAGTGACACAGAAGAAGTGGTGTTCTTGAAGCAGGATGAAGAAATTATTTCATAAAAGAGGCAGTGATTAAAATGCCAGCCGTTGCTAAAATATCAAGAAAGAAGAGGCCATTTGGATATATTCTTTGGAAAATTATCTGAGGTCAAATCCTTTGCCCATTTTTTAATAAGGTTGTTTATTTTTGTTGTTGAGTTGTAGTTTTTTACATTTTCTGGATATTAATCTTTTATCCAACATATGCTTTGCAACTATCTTCTCCCCTTTGGTGAGCTATCTTTTCACTTTGATAGTCTTGATAGTGCCCTTTTTTTTTTTAAATAAAGATTTTTATTTATTTATTTTAGAGAGAGAGCAAGCGAGCTTGAGTGGGGGAGGGCAGAGGGAGATCTGCATTGGCGGGGGGGAGAGGGGGCTCAATCTCACAACCCCAAGACCACAATCTGAGCAGAAAGCAAGAGTTGGACACTCAACCAACTTGAGCCACCCAGGCAACCCACTTGCTAGTGTCCTTTGACACACAAACATCAGAAATTTTGATGAAGTCCAGCGTAATTTTTCTTTTGTTGCTAAATTTCCTTATCTTTTCAAGAGAGACAAGACTACCACCTGATTCATAGGATTATCACGAGGATTAAATAAATTAATACGCATGAGTACATGTAAAGGGATTTGGACAATGTGTGCCATGTAAGAGGCATTTAATAAATCTAAGCTATTATCCAGGTTAAGTTTGTGTATAAAAACCCATGGCCAAGGGGACAGAAGTAGGACACATGACATGGAAGCTAAAGAAGCAGAGGGTCTCAAGAACATGATCAATGGTGCAAAATGATGCAGAGATGTCAAGAAAGCTCCAAAGAACACACTTGGATTTGGCACCTGCAGGCTCAGACAGTGGTGTGACAGAGGCAATGCCCAATTATACGGGACTGAGAACATTTGTTAGGCCCTTTTTGGTCTCCAGGGCCACGTCAGCTGGGTCAGCACTTCCTGTGATCCAACACAAGACTAACCCTGGGGGGGCTGCTTAAGAGCAGGAGGGAGAACACTCGATTTGGAGGCAGAACACCTGGGTCAAAGTTCCTGGTCTTCTACCACACAGGAACCCTAATTAGCACTGCAAGAACCACTTTAGTTTGCATTTTGGTTTAGTCACGAGATTACTAAAAGAAGGCAAGTAATTCCCCTGTGCAGTTGATTCACATAGTAAAACTGGTAATCTCATTTCTTTAGACATTTCCCCACCACCGTCCTCAGTGTTTTGTTTTTTAAGATTGATTGATTGATTTGACACAGAGAGAGAGATCCCAGGTAGGCAGAGAGGCAGGTAGAGAGAGGGGGAAGCAGGCTCCCTGCTGAGCAGACAGCCCGATGCAGGGCTCGATCCCAGGACCCCGAGATCATGACCTGAGCCGAAGGTAGAGGCTTTAACCCACTGAGCCACCCAGGCGCCCCTGTCCTCAGTGTTTTAAGTTCCTTATTACTCATCAGACTGGCGTGAGAATCTTTTTGCAAAAGCCCTTAATAAACTGAAAAGATACTCTTATTATCTAGTGGGATCCAGTCGGTCTCACGTAGCCTGTTTATGGCGAGAGCTTAAACATTTAAATCACACCGGTTATACTATTGTTCTGACAACTGAATGGAATGGAATGGAAAGACTTGTCCAAAGAACTCAAACCAAGCAAACACTCCCTGATTTGCTCTCTCAAACTAAATATACTAGCCTTGTGGTGACCAAATATTGACTTAATGACTAAAGGAAAGCAGAGATTCTAACTACCCTCTAAACACTCACCACTTAATGAACCTTCCCAAGATGCTTCCAGACAGCAACCCTTTCAATGAAGTAGAGACCAGAAAAGGGATCCATGTTAGTACAATAAGGATACCTCCAAAAACTCTCTCAAGAATCCTAAAAAAGTCTCATTTACAGAAAAATAAAGAGGAGGCCATTTCCCACTCTATCTGCCCCTGTACTAACTATATGCTGATGCTACCAACAGACTCTTCTGTTCTCCATTTTGGACCTGAGTCAGGATATCTGGGTTCGAATCTCAGCTCCACCTCTCAGCTGTGTAAATGCCTTGAGGTCTCAGTTTTCTTATCTATTAAATGGAAACAGCATCATCACCTCATAGGATTATTGCCAGGATCCAGGCAATTAGTTTGTGAAAAGGTAGGATTCACAGCAGATATCCCTTACCTCTTGGGTCTTGAGTATCTATCTTTTTGCTGGCGAATTCTTGCCTTGTAGAAATGCCTGGGGCCTTGCCAAAGGTGGGGCAAAGACCTGGCTGGTAAATGAAAGGGGCAAAGTAAAAATGGGTTTGGCACTCCTGACGGAAGGAATGGTGAGTGTCCATTCGCTCGGTGAAAGAGTATTACTGAAAATCTACTTAGGGCCCCTGGCTGGTTCAGTTGGTAGAGCATGCGACTCTTGATCTCAGATCAAATTTTCTAAGTTTGAGCCCTATGTCGGGTGTAGAGATTACTTAAAAATAAAACCTTGGGGCGCCCAGGTTGGCTCAATCGGTAGAGTGTCGACTCCCGATTTCGGCTCAGCTCGTGATCTCAGAATCCTGCCAGTGAGCCCCACATCAAACTCTGCGTTCAGGGCAGAGTCTCTTTGTCCCTCTCCCTCTGCTCCTCCTGCCGCCCCCCTCCACCCCGAGGCTGTCTCTCACTCTAATATAAATAGATAAAATCTTTAAAAATAAATAAATGAAACCTTTAAAATATTTTTCTGGGCACCTTTCTAGGCATCAAGGTGCAGGAATGAACAAAACAGACAAAGCCCCTGCCCTCACTGGGGGGGATCAGATCGTAAACCAGTAAATGGGTAAGATGCCAAGTAGTGATAAGTGCTATAAGCCAAATAGAGGAGTAAGGGACGGAGAGTGAAATGGGCTCCCTTAGAACAGAAAGGGAAGGCCACTGAGGGCGTCCCCACTGCCTCAGACCCGAGGATGTGAGAGAGGACAGCGTGCAGCTCTCTGGACGACAGCCTACAGAGAGCACCCTGTGTGAAGGTCCCAAGGGGAGACAGCAAGGAGGCCAGGGCGGCGGAAGAGAGGAAGGGCCTGAGTACATGAAGTTTTGTGGCCCCTAGAAAAGATCTGGGATTTTACTTTAGGGTGAGGAGTACCTCGCTGAGGGCTCTGAGCAGAGACAAGCTGTGATCTGAGCCAGGTTTTCTAAGGATTGTTCTGGGCGCTACAGAAAACAGACAGTGGTGGTGGCAGGGCAAACACAGATAAATCAGGGGCCCTGATGAAAGAGGATGCTGCCTGGAGAGGGCATGAATTGTCAGACTGGATATATTAGGAAGGTAGGGGCTTTGGGATTGGCACACAGATTACAGGTAGGGTATGAAAAAAGAGAAGTCTAGATTTATTTTGACATTTTTGGTTTGAGTAAACTGGGCAAGGGTCATTTCCTGAAGTGAGGAAGAAATGGGGAGGAGCAGGTTTTGGAGAAAAAGGAGAGTTCGATTTGGGAAAGTTAAGCCAAGATGCCTATGGAATGTTCGAGCGAGATACTGAAATAGAGCGTTGGAATCAGGAGGGACGTGGAATTCCAGGGAGACGCTGTACCTGGGGATGCTAATGGGGCGTCATCAGCAAATGGAGGGTTTCTAAAGCCACAGGACTGGGTGAGAGCTTCTAGAGCAAGGGTCAATGGAGAAGAAAGCAGACATGACATGAGCTACTTTCTTCTCTTCCTAGAGGCCAAGTGAAATGCCTGCTCTTAACCATGGTCGCATATAAAAATCACTCTAGGGTCTATTAAGAAAATAGATGGTTGGGCTCCACCCAGATCTACTGAATGAGACTCCCCACGGGGTGAGGCCCATATTTCTTTCTTTCTTTTTAAAGATTTTATTTATTTGACAGAGAGAGAGAGAAAGAGCACAAGTAGGCAGAGAGGCAGGTGGGGGGGGGGGCGAAGCAGGCTCCCTGCTGAGAGGGAACCCCATGCGAGACTCAATCCCAGGACCCTGAGATCATGACCTGAGCCAAAGGCAGACGCTTGACCAACTGAGCCACCCAGGCGCCCATAAGGTCTGTATTTCTTAAAGAGCTTCACAGCTAAACAACCAGGTTAGAGGAATGCTGCCCTTGGAAAAAGTATGGTAAAGAGGGAAGGAGAGGCTGTGGCTCAGGGAGCACCAAATAACCAGAGCAGGGGCTCCACAGAGCTAAGGAACCCATTAAACCTTTTACTTCTACACATGTGCACACACACACACACACACACACACACACACCACCACCACCACCACCATCACTAATCAAAAGCTTAAAAGACAGCTCTGTACCCATGTCTGAGTGTAACTCCCTTTCCTCAAAAATAATAACTTCATATTTTTGGTTTGCCAATAGTTTTTAAATACATTTTCTCGTTGAAACATACATTCTCATTTGAACATAACATTTTTCTTTCGAACAATTCGTCTCGCATCCGCCCTGTGAGCGACAGGTGAAGATTGCAATGTACTTAAATCTAGCCATGCAGTCCAGGCCCTGGTGGTATGCTAGCTCATCCCACCCTCACAACATCCGCCGGGGATTTTCTTCCCAATGTATGGTTGAGGAAACTGAGGTAAACCACAGAAAGAAGGAGCAGACCTAGGATTCAAACTCAAGTTTCTGACCCCAAAGCTTATGGTCTCACTTCATCAAAAATTTGATCACTGCTCTGTCTTGTGTTTTATTAATGGCTGCTAACCTGGGTTAGGTTTTAAAGTACAGAACCATTACAGTCTTTCCAGAAAGGATAAGGAGTAACTACGTATTGGGGTTTTCCTGATTTTGAAATAACTGTTGTGATACCAGTCAGCGCCAGAGCCTCACACTTCTTTAGTAGGTGCTGCTTTCACTCCCATGGTCTTTTATAAGAAAAACTGCTTCTTAGGGTTGTAGATAGAAAATATATAAGCTCCTGATCAAATATGCCCCTAAAATCAGACAATAGGGTGATGGGTTGTCCCTACAACCAATTTGGCTGGTAGGATTTGGTGAAAGAAGTTATAAATTTACCCACGCTAAGGAGTTTCACTTCCCTTCTATCTGTGATTAGTCATCCTCTATAACATTGTGACTTTTCCCTAAAGTTCAGCATTACAACATCCATGTATCTTACCAATTAGATCACTAATTCTTAAACTAATTTTGATAACCACATGCCCTTCTGACTTTCACAGGAGAATTTCTGCATGCAGCTTTTATAAAATAGTAAACTGTAGGGGTGCTTGGGTGGCTCAGTTGGTTAAGTGTCTAGTGTCTGCCTTCAACTCAGATCATGATCCGAGAGTCCTGGGATCAAGTCCCCCAATGGGCTCCCTGCTCAGCGGGGAGTCTGCTTCTCCCTCCCCCTGCTTGTGCACACTCTCTGACAAATTAAATAAAATCTTAAAAAAAAAAAAAAAGTAAACTCTACCCCCAAATGTGGGGCTTGAACTCACAACCCGAAGATCAAGAGTCACCCACTCCAGGGGCACCTGGGTGGTGCAGTCCATTAAGTGTCTGATTGCTGGTTTAGGCTCAGTTCGTGATCTCAGGGTGGTGAGATGGAGCCCCATGAGCTCCATGTTCAGCGGTGAGTCTGCTTAAGACTCTCCCTCCCCCTGTGTCCCACTCTCTCTCAAATTAATAAATAAATCTTAAAAAAAAAAAAGTTGCCAATTCCGCCAACTGGCCAGCCAGGCGCCCCATACATGCAATGTTACAGGAAAAGCCTCCTGGCCAAAAGAACCTGCCTTCTAATTCCTCAGAGTCAAACCAGACACACCTAAACCAGCTATTTCTAGATATTTTTCTTGGTTTTCACATACTTAAAGTTAACTTTAAAGCTTTCAAAGCCACATCTTAAGGAGATGCTAGATTTGGAAAGAAAACAGAATGAAAATTTGTTATTTATAATTGCCTTTTTTTTCTTCAGGTTAATTCTTTTCTTAAACTTTGCACAGTATTTATTTTCCTTAGAGGAGAAACAGGAGCCCATAAAAAGACCTGTGAGTAGTTACGCCTCCGTGGCCCATCTTTTATGGCTCCTCCTGGGGTAGGTGTTAAGATTGAAGCTGTTCGCATCACCTCTCCCTATGCTGAGCCTCATTTCCTCAGGTCTCCTTGCCGGTCTCTGTGTTACCGGGAAGGGAAACGCGGTGACCATGTAATTTACTTAGAAGCATAAAGAGCAATTTCATTCTCAATACTTCACCCAGTAAGAGCCCTGATGGAAGGGTCACATGGCTTTCCCAACCGGAAGCATGCTACAGAGGAAGCAGTGTTCAAAATCATTCAATTCCCAACAGCTACACTTCTCTGTTTGTATTACCCTTGGATAAGCACACCTGAAGACACTTCCAGACCTAAAGCTCATGGCTACACGCGTGATCTCTGAGCGTATTTTGCATGTGATTGGGCATGTGACTGAAGTGAGGCCAATCAGACCTGATCTCGCCTGGACTGCGTGGGGAGGACCCACTGAGGCGGACGCCACTGAGACCTGATGCCATCTGGTGGCCATGGGCGGGACTGCGGCTGAGGTCTGCGGGGCTGTCCTGGCTGAGGCCGCGGTCTTAGGAAGGACCTAATAAAGTTTGTCTTTGATTCTGTGGCTTACCCTAAGTCCTTCCCAAACCACGCCCTTATCCCTTACATTAGCCAGAATTAGTTTCTGTTGCTTGCGACCAGAGATCCTTAATTAAGAAGCAAAATATATGCCTTCATGCCCATAAAATACAGCAGAGGATAAAACTAGAAAAATAGTTTCTTTCACTCGTCACTACATTCTGTTATTCACTGTATTTATGATTAGAAGGTAGATTTAGGCATTCAGGAAGGAAGGAAGCCTTTGAGAGTTGGTACAGAATAATTTACACAGGAACATGAGCTGGCTGAATCCAACAGTTTTCCAGTTTGTGTGCTCTGAGTATAGTTCTACATGAAACCCAATTCACATCTTCTACAGTAGGAATAATTTTTATGACCCTTACCCTCGATCTCTCACTACATTCTATCCTTCTTGGTATTTTTTTTGAGGGTAGCATGGGGAAGAGGTCCTTTAAAAAAAAAAAACTGTATGAACATATCTCCATTTTAAATTGTACAATTCAGTGGCTTTTAGTATATTTACAAGGTGGT
>CM053611.1:88364930-88410961 GCA_028646535.1 Procyon lotor
AAAAAAAAAATAAAGTGAAGGGATAGAAAACAATTTACCATGCTAATGGACATCAAAAGAAAGCTGGGGTGTCAATCCTTATATCAGATAAATTCGATTTTAACCCAAAGACTATAATAAGAGATGAGGAAGGACACTGTATCATACTTAAAGGGTCTGTCCAACAAGAAGATCTAACAATTTTAAATATCTATGGTGCTAACATGGGAGCAGCCAACTATATAAACCAATTAACAACAAACTCAAAGAAACACATCAACAATAATACAAGAATAGTAGGAGATTTTAACACCCCTCTCACTGAAATGGACAGATCATCTAAGCAAAAAATTAATAAGGAAATAAAGGCTTTAAATGACACACTGGACCAGATGGACATCACAGATATATTTAGAACATTTCCAAAGCAACAGAATACACATTCTTTTCTAGTGCACCTGGAACATTCTCCTCAATAGATCACATCCTGGGTCACAAATCAGGTCTCAACAGGTACCAAAATATTGGAATCATTCCCTGTATATTTTCAGACCACAATGCCTTGAAACTAGAACTCCACTGCAAGAGGAAAGTTGGAAAGAACTCAAATACATGGAGACTAAAGAGCATCCTACTAAATAATGGGTCAACCAGGAAATTAAAGAAGAATTAAAAAAATTCATGGAAACAAATGAAAATGAAAACACAATTGTTCAAAATCTTTGGGACACAGCAAAGGCAGTCCTAAGAGGAAAGTATATAGCAATATAAGCTTTTCTCAAGAAATAAGAAAGGTCTCAAGTACACAATGTAACCCTACACCTAAAGGAGCTGGAGAAAGAACAGCAAAGCAAGCCTAAACCCAGTAGGAGAAGAGAATTAATAAAGATCAGAGCAGAAATCAATGAAATAGAAACCAAAAGAACAGTAGAACAAATCAACAAAACTAGGAGCTGATTCTTTGGAAGAATTGATAAGATTGATAAACCCCTGGCCAGATTTATCTAAAAGAAAAGAGAAAGGACTCAAATTAATAAAATCATGAATGAAAGAGGAGAGATCACAATCAGCACCAAAGAAATACAATTATAAGAACATATTATGAGCAACTATACACCAGCAAATTTTTCCAAAATGTGGAAGAAATGGATGCATTCCTAGAGACACATAAGCCACCAAAACTGAACCAGGAAGAAACAGAAAACCTGAACAGACCCATAACCAGTAAGGAGATTGAAGCAGTCATCAAAAATCTCCCAACACACAAGAGCCCAGGGCCAGACAGCTTCCCAGGGGAATTCTACCAAACATTTAAAGAATTAATACCTATTCTCCTGAAACTGTTCTAAAAAAATAGAAAAGGAAGGAAAACTTCCAAATTCATTTTATGAGGCCAGCATTACCTTGATCCCAAAACCAGACAAAGACCCCATCAAAAAGGAGAGTTACAGACCAATATCCTTGATGAACACAGATGCAAAAATTCTCACCAAAATACTAGCCAATAGGATCCAACAGTACCTTAAAAGGATTATTCACCATGACCAAGTGAGATTTATTCCTGGGCTGCAAGGTTGGTTCAACATCTGCAAAATCAATCAATGTGATACAGTACATTAATAAAAGAAAGAACAAGAACCATATAATACTCTCAACAGATGCTGAAAAAGCATTTGACAAAGTACAGCATCCTTTCTTGATCAAAACTCTTCACAGTGTAGGGATAGAGTACACCCTTCAATATCATAAAAGCCATCTATGAAAAACCCACAGTGAATATCATTCTCAATGGGGAAAAACTAAGAGCTTTTCTCCTCTCAGTTCAGGAACACGGCAGGGCTGTCCACTATCACCACCACTATTCAACATAGTATTAGAAGTCCTCGGCTCAGCAACCAGACAACAAAAAGAAATAAAAGGCATCCGAATCGGCAAAGAAGTGAAACTCTCACTCTTTGCAGATGATATGATACTTTATGTGGAAAACTCAGTTTTCTGATGACTGTTGGAATTAGGAGAATACCTGGAGATTATCTAATCCCATGCCCCCTCAATACAGAGATTAAGAAATTGAGGACTAGAGAGGTAAATTACCTGTGGTCACTCAACAAGTCAGGGACAGAGCCAAGGCTATAATCAAAGGTTTGCTGTTTTTCCTACACACTATCTCTCCTTTTTTCTCTTTATTGTGGGACAATATGTAACAAAATTTACCACATTAGCTGTTTTTAAGCATGCAGTTCATGCTATTAAGGACATTCATGTCTCTGTGCAACCCTCACCACCATCCTCTCCTGAGCCTTCCATTATCTCAAACCAACTCTGTATCCATTAAGCAACTACTCCCTTTCCTCCTCTCCACCAAGCCCCGGGAACCATGGTTCTTTCTGTCTCTCTGTATTTAACTAGGCTAGGGACTTCATCCAAGTGGAATCACCGAGTAGCTGTCCTTTTGTGTCTGACTTACTTCACTTGGCGTAATGTCTTCAACGTGTATCCATGTTACAGTCTGTACCAGAATCATCACATAGCACGCATCCTGCAGTGTGTCTTACGCTAGGGAACAGACCATTCTTTTTTAAGGCTGAACAACATTTCACTGTATGTCTATACCACATTTGGTTTATCTTTTCATCTGTCAAAGAACGTTTGGGATTTTCCATCTTTTGGCCATTGTGAATAATGCTCCCCTGAAACAAATATCTGTTGAAGCCCCTGCTTCCAATTATTTTGGGTAATTACTGGTTCATATGATAATTTCCTGTTTAATTTTTTGAGAAACCACCATACTATTTCCCATAGCAGCTGCATCGATTTACATTTCCTCTCTTTATTTTTTTATGTACAGTAGACAGAGTATTGGATTGGAAGTTGCCTACCCAATCCCAGGATTGATGAGCTGTATAATATTGGATAAGCCCCTCCACCACTCAAGCTCCTCTTCCCCAGTCAGGAAGAGAGAAAATGACCTGTGGCATGCCAACTTCACAGAATTGTTATAAGAGTTGAGCCAAATGAGATATATAGAATGCTTCATAAATGAAAACATTATTTAATAAGAGTTACCGTTAGTCATTTGTACCAAATTCGAGCCCAATCCAATGTCAAAGGAGAAAACCATACGCTATTAGGAAGTAAGGAGCTCACTAAAGAAATTTAATAACCAATAAAGACTTTGATCCAAAGGTCTTTTTTTCTAAAACCTAGGCAATCTGCCCTAAACAGAGCACCGTGGTGGGGTGCAAGGGAGCAGTCACAGCCGGCTTGGGAGAAGCTGAGAAAAGGGTACCTCAGCGTGTCACAAAGCAGCCAGGGGTCTGTCAGCTGGTTCAGTTTGAAGCTTTGCCATTCACTGTTTGATTAGAGGCATTTAGAATTGTGTTTATAATTTTCTATAAACACATCACTCTTAGGACAATGTGGCTTATTCCTTTTGATAATAAGAGTTGCTGAAATATGTCCCACAATTTTTTTTGTCTGAAGTTAAATCACTGGCTTCATCTTACTTATATAGATTATACAATGGGCTCCCAAATAGAGAATGAAAGCTATCTACTGGCTTTTGGAAACAGGGACGCCCTTTAGATTTCTGGATTCTAATATTAATATTTAATATTAATATTAAATTTATTCTTTTATCATAAATTGGCTGTACAAACACTGATTTTGCAACACTGTAAAGGATGCAACAAAAATAAGAGAATAGAGTCCTACCCAGAATATGATCAAAGTCAGAAATGAAGATCTCAAGGGATTAATACAATGTTGCTGGACTTTATAACTAATGACAGAATTATTTTCACTCTTTATGTACACATACTAATGCTACTGTTCATAGAGGGCATCTCCTTGAAAGGTTTTTTCCTTATTTTTTAAAAAATATTTTATTTTATTTTATTTGACAGAGGGAGAGAGATCACAAGTAGGCAGAGAAGCAGGCAGGGGCGGGGGGAAGGGGGGAGCAGGCTCCCCGCTGAGCAGAAAGCCCGATGCAGGGCTCGATCCCAGGACCCTGAGATCACGACCTGAGCAGAAGGCAGAGGCTTTAACTGTATGGATGTTTTTATCTTCTCCTTTATGCTATTTTTGCATTTATCACAAGGACCCTTTTCTCAAATTATCTATGGCGCTGGCTTCTCACAGAGAAGCCACATAAGCCTCCAAAACCTTCATTAGAAAATGAAGAAGAAAAAAGAAATCGCAGGACGAACGCAACTTGTGCTCGTGTCTGCAGAGATCAACAGAGGGCGTGTTCTGGAGCCCCCGTGGGTGCACGCACCTCTACCCCATTCTCTGCTTTCGTTGGGGAAGCAGGCAGACGCGCTGGGACACGATGCCTGTTGGCTTTGCTTCCCCAGAGAATCCATTCTGCTCTGGTGAGTCCCAGAAAATTCTCACCTTCCCCTGCTCCGAGCCACCTCTCCTAAGTCCTTTTATTCTGATGATGAAATGGTAGACTCCTGCTGGGTAGAGAATACCAAAACTCTGATAAAACATCCTTAATGTGCACCAAAGAGAATATCAAAATGTTTGTGGTGACAGTTGGCCCTGAATAGGCCCACGCTGTCTGGGTGTGGTCAGTAAGGCCCAGAAAGGCCCTGAAGTGTCCAAAGAGCAGAGACAGGAGTCTCTTACAGCTCAAGGGCTTCAGCCTCTGACCTCTATGGCCCTTTGTTCTGTGTTGCTCAATGTTTGTGGGAGCCCTAGAGAGTGCGAGCCCCATCTTCCCTCAACCAGACAACCTGTTTGGATTTCTAACCCACACTTGAAGGTCTCAAAACTCCAGCAGAACTCCCTGGAAAATACTACTGCAGTTTTAGTGTACTTTTAAATATGTGTTATATATATGTTATAATATAATATATAAATACACCCCAAAGCTTTTGTTATGCTAAGTGTAATAAAATATAATGTGCTAACTTATCAGCACAAATAGATTAGACCAAACAATATCAAATAAAGCAAAGGAGGAAAAAAAATCTTTTTAGGTGCTAAAAAGGTTCTGTGGCATTATTTCTCAAATGGATAATTCTATTTAAATCTTTCAAATGGATTTAAAAAGTTTGGAAGCAGAGGGGCACCTGGGTGGCTCAGTGGGTTAAAGCCTCTGCCTTCAGCTCAGGTCATGATCTCAGGGTCCTGGGATCGAGCCCTGCATTGGGCTCTCTGCTCAGCGGGGAGCCTGCTTCCCCCCCCTCTCTCTGCCTGCCTCTCTGCCTACTTGTGATCTCTCTCTCTGTCAAATAAATAAAATAAAATCTTTAAAAAAAAAGTTTGGAAGCAGAGTATCACGTTAACATGACTTTAGTGCTCACTGAAGAATCCCACTATTTTAAATCATTGTCCTGTCCACCTTGAGGAGGAGAAGTTGCCCAAACCAACCCTCTTAACATCATGAAGCAAACACTCAACTCACTTTCTGCCTTCTCCTTTTATTTTTATTTATTTATTTATTTTTAAAAAGATTTTATTTATTTATTTGACAGAGAGAAAGAGAGATCACAAGTAGGCAGAGACAGGCAGAGAGAGAGAGGGGGAAGCAGCCTCCCTGCTGAGCAGAGAGCCTAATGCGGGGCTCGATCCCAGGACCCTGAGACCATGACCTGAGCCGAAGGCAGAGACTTCAACCCCCTGAGCCACCCAGGCGCCCCTGTGCCTTCTCCTTTTAAAGTGGGGATGTGGATGGTTCCTCATTCCCTCTCCTCCCTTGCATTACCATCACTCCATCATTTCGACTGATCACGTGGAGTCTTACTACAGTATTTGCTATCGCTTATCTATTTCTTCTCCTGAATTCAGGTATCACGTTGGAGCAGATGGAACAATGCACAAACCACACCCTGGCAAATTGGAAACGATACTCCACAGAGAGTCTTGCCCCTCGTCAGAGCTCTGGGTAACATCCCAGACACCAGACCATTTGTGTAAGAGTGAACACCTTGGGTAAAGAATGGATCCATCCCAAGGCATCTAAGTGAACAGCTGAAGTGAATTTTCAGCTGAGTTTTCACAATGCTTTTTGCAAGCTTTTTGCCTTTGTTACATTATGAAGAAAATGCAGGTTAACTTATGGACAATCACATCCATTCTCTGTACCACTTTGCCCACAGTAACTGGAACGATTTTACACCTCACATTCTCCCTTGAAAAATAAAGAAAACAATGATTCTGCCATACTCGGAGAAGAAAGGCAGAGCCATTCCCCAAGGCCCTCAGAAAGCCATCTGGCTGCAGTCTTTCCCGGAGTTTTCTGGCCCAGAGACAAAGCACATTTATATCAGATGGATCAACACTGTCACCCAGTGGGCAGACAGCGAGGCGGGCTGAGGCTGAGCCTTGATCTTGGCTTGGCGGCCCACATTTGAATAGGAACCTGTTTTTGCCAAGACTCACAGAATGGACTAGGCTTGCAGAAGGAGGGAGGTATCTGATCACATGCCAGGTATGTGGGAAGATTTCCCTACCACAGAATAAGACTTACTGTTTATTGTTCATAGAGACAGTGGATGTGTATTCTGAAAACTAAAGATTTTTTTTTCTGGGGTGCATATGTAGACTGAAATCTGAGGTTATTCACTTTACTAGAATGGTATCAGTAGAGGAACCATTCTTGCTATCTCTATTTTGTATATATCTCAAAAGATATGCATGGATGAAGCCTCTGCCCCAACTCATTCCCCCTAAGTCTCTTTAGTCTTTATTATTATTATTTTTATTTGAGAGAGAGAATTGGGGGGGACAGAGGGAAAGGGACAGGGAGAGGGAGAGTCTCAAGCAGACTCCCCATTGAGCATGGAACCCGAGGAGGGGATCAATCTCAAGACCCCAAGAGCACAACCTGAGCTGAAACAGTCAGACGCTTAACCAACTGCGCCGCCCAGGCACCCCTGAGTCTCTTTAGTTTTATCTGCCATTTGACGGTCTCAACCAACTGGCTTACTTTTCATATTAAGGTGATAAGCTCTTTGCCTTCAGCCTTTCTTGCTAAATGTACCTTTAAATTAGCTTCTTCTCCCCAGCTGGAACTCATCAACAAACTGAAAGCCTTCATCTGGTATCACTTTACACTTCTGCAGTCCTGGGGGCTGAGACTTCACCTGGTGGGAGTTTTTCTAGCGTCTTGATTAAAAACAAAGTCTCTGTTTGTTGGAGGGAAATCTGGGTTTGAATCATAACCCCACCGCTTGCTAGCTATCTCCTTGCCTTGGACAGGTTACTTAGTGTCCTTAAGCTTTAGTTGCCATCTCTGTTTTATCAGGGATAATATCAGCACCTACTGCCTCAGCAGTTAATGCCTGCTGTGGGGATTTAGGTAGGAAAATACAGATGAGTAACAGCACAGTGCCTGGGCGCATTGTAAAAGCTTTACGAACATTAGGGTTAGCATTATCATAATTATAACAATGACAGCAGTCACTCTTACTACTCCTAAAATGCCATTTTTATAAAGTATCTCTAGGCTAGCAGATGAAACCGTGATATTTTCTTAGCAAGGACCCTGAGAGAGCATCCAGTCCTTTGCTCTTCATTAAAATCATCCAGGGCAGTATGTATGTATGTATTTATATTTTTAAAAATTACGTATTAGTTTAATTTAGAGAGAGAGAGAGAAAGCATGAGTGAGTGAGCATGGGGAGGGGCAGAGAGAAACTTTAGCCGACTCTTCACTACGCGTGGATCCCGACGCAGGGCTGAAGCTCATGACTCTGATATCACTACCTGAGCCCAAACCAAGAGTTGGACGCTTGACAGACTGAGCCACCCAGAGGCCCCTCCAGGGAAGCTTTTAAAAAACACTGAAATCCCCAATAGCCCGATGAAAGAATGCTTATTATATGAATCCTTCTAGATGAATTCTAGAAAAGGCAAACCTAATCTGTAGTGACAGAAAGCAGACCAGTGATTGCCTGGGGATGAAGGTGGAAGGAAAGAACTGAGGGAAACTTTCTGGGGTGGTGGCAACATTATCTGTCTTGATTGTGGAGGCAGAGTATGCACATTTGTCAAAAAGTTTCTGAAACTGTGCAATAAAGTGAGTGCTTTGCATTATATGTAAACCGTAACATAATAAAATGGATGTAAAGCTGATGCTGAGTCTCATCCCCAGGAATTCTGATTTGACTGTTCCAGGGTGAGGCACATGCAGCTAAGGCGGGAGCCAGTGGGGAGAGCCATCGATCTTGTCCTGTCCTCTCCACCTCAGATGGGCTCAACCCAAATACACACCGCTGGTTATAGTAGAAGGTGCAGGACTACAAACGGGGTCTCCAGAGACACCTGCGTGGTGAAGTCACTTAAGCACTGGACTCTTGATTTTGGCTCAGGTCTTGACCTCAGGACTGTGAGACTGAGCCCTGTGTCAGGCTCTGCCCCAGGCACGGAGCCTGCCTGAGATTCTCTCTCTCTCCCTCTGCTTCCCACCCCACACCACGTGCGTGCTCTCTCCCTCTCTCTCTCCCTCTCTCTCAAACAACAACTGAACACCAAAGCTCTCTCCCTCTCTCTCTCCCTCTCTCTCAAACAACAACTGAACACCAAAACCAGGTCTCCAGATTCCTTATATTCCTAGCCTTTCTTTTTTACCTTTATTAATAACACTGCTTCTCCCTGGAACTTTCCTCTCCTTTTTACTTCTCTGTATGAAAACCCCTTCGGGGTTCAGCTCACTTTCATAACTCTCAGGAAGCCACAGACTGCAGCCCTCCGCCCTTGAACTAGGAACTCCTTGGCAGGACGGACTGTAGCTTTTTTTTTTTTTTTTTTTGGTATTCTCAGAACCAATATTGTGCTTGGCACAGGGTAGACATTCCATACACATTTGTTGAACTGAAAAATTGGTGGAAGGGAATTGCTGTTTAATAAGTACCCACAATATGCCGGGAATTGAAATGAGCACTTTATGCACATTATCTCATTCAATTTTTTACAATTTTATGAGTTGGTTATCATTTTCCCTTTTTATAAGGGAGGAAACAGGCTCAGAGAGGCTTAGTAATTTGCCTCAGGACACAGAGCAGGCAAATAGTAGAACAAAGGTCTGGACTCAGGTCTGTTGATTTTCCAAGTCCGTGCTTTCTCCACCATCCTAGGCTGTCTCAGTAGTTCTGTGACTGCTATTCAGTCTTAAAATATGGATATTGCGTATCCTATCTCCTCAATTAGGTTATAAGCTTCTTAAATGCAAGAATTAAATTTTAGCATTCATAATCCCATATCAACTCCTGAGGTAGAGGATTTGATCACCCCAGTGTTAAGAGAGTATTCAATTCTTAACCACATTAGAGCAACTGTAATGATAATCCAACATTTAGAAGAATATCCACAGCTACAACCTGCACTTCTAAGAAGACCTGTGGTCAGGGGGTACCGCAGAAGGTTGTGATTCAAGCTTATCTATTTCTTCACGCTCTCCTTTCTTTTTTATAAATAATCTCTAAGTCACATAAGCATCATAGACGACATCATTGACATATAACAATACAGTAGGTTGGTTAAAACAGTCATATATCTCAAAGCACATACCAAAAAAATTCCTGGAATGACATTGTGCCTTTGAACCAGAAGTGGACAACTGCCCCCAGTAAATTTACATGCAGAGGTGATGTTGTATTTGAGCAATCGGAAGGGATCTGAACAACTCTAAAAAAGCAAAAAGTTATAAAGACATTAAATCCCAGGTAACAAATCCCTTGTTCCATTCAGCAGTATTTGCATCTTTGAGCCAACAATTCTAGACTCTATTCATATCACTCCATTAGGAATACCTTCTTCATAAACTTCTCAAAGACCTCTGTATTGCCAAGGCCAGTGGACATTTTCATGTTTCTTCTATTTCTTGACCTCTTTGAGGGATATGAAGTTCCTAAACAGTCCTCCTTCTAAAAACTCTCTCCTGGGCTTCTATGGTCCCACCTTCTGTTTTCTTTCTATTTGTCTGTGTCTTCCCTCCCAGTCTTTGTCAAGCACAATTTTTCCTCTACTAGGCCTCTAAATATCTAAAATCTAAATATCTAAAATCTAAAATAGATTCCTGCTATTCACTCTCTTCATATACCCCTTGGGTAAACTGTAATTTTAGCTACTATTTCGGTGTACCAAATGTTTTCCAAAGCTAGTGCTCTCCTCTGAGTATCAGACTTGGGCGCTGAATTGCCTACTTCTTGATGTTTTCATTTTGATGACACTCTAGTACCTCCAATATGCCCAATCTGAATTTTTCATCTCTCTCTCTCTCTTTTTTTTTTTTTTTTGGTTAAGTAAGATCTATGCCTCATGTGGGGCTTAAACTCATGACCCTAGATCAAGAGATCCATGCTCTAGTGACTGAGCCATCTAGGCACCCCTCTTCAAACATTCTTATGGTGGATTAAAGATGTCTGTAAATTCTTTGCCACTCTATCTATCAGGAAATGGAGGTTACTTCCACTCCCCCTGAATCTGGGCTGGCCCTGTGATAGGCTCTGACTAAGAGTATATTGTATAACTTTTGAGGCCAGGCCTTAAGAGATCTCCAGGTTTCATCTTCACCTCTTGGAACATTCCTTCTCAAAACACGGACATCATGTTATGAGGAAGCCTGAATAACTCTTAGAAAAGGTGGCCCTCATGAGGCAAACAGAGGCCCCAGGCCAATAGCCATTGCTGAGCTCCTAAATGTCAGCAGTCCTACCTGCCAGCCATATGAATGAGGCTCTTCTTGAATCTTCCAGCTGTACTGAAACTGGCCCAGCCAATGCTGTTTGAAGCAAAGTCATGTCATCCCTGCTAGTTCTGGGCAGGCCGTGAGCAAATATGTAGTTGCTGTACTAGGATTATAACTTTTGGGGGTGGTTTGTTATGTAGTCATAGGTAAGAGACATTTCTTATCCTCATCCTTCTGAATTCCCTACCTCAAAAAATGGTACTGTTCTTCTTCTAACTGTGCAAACAAGAAGCTGGGAGACATCTTAAACTCTTCCCTCACTCAATGTACCAAATCTTACAGAGTCTTGCTTCTAACTACCACTCAGACTCAGCATCCTTTTCCACTCCTACGGCCGGCACTACCTGATTAAATGCGATACTAGGTCTCTCGGCCATTCCGATCTTTTCTGGAACATTCTGTCAAAATGATCTTTCTAAAATACAAAATCTCTTCATGTTACTTCCCTGCTTAAAATTCTTTAATGACTCCTCTTCCTTTTCAAGGAGAGTTGAGGTTCCTTATTGAACCTCACTCACAGTTAGGCCTCTGCTACCTTCATTAGCTGCTAACTCCCTCAATGTGCCCCCCCCAGTACTGATGTCTTTCCCACCGCCCAGGTTCATCCTACAACTCACTCTCCTCTTGCCTTCCAATGTGCAGTTTTCCAACATGTCTTCCAAAACAAAGCCTGTGGGAAATACTCAGTTAATTCTTACTAGTCTTACAAGTCTTACTAGTCCAACAAGCCACTTCTTGCCTAAATATTCTGTTGATACTTCTGACCCAGCACTCATGTCACCATGTCATGTGATGTGACTTTTCTCTGGATTGTCTTTTCTTTGAAGACACGATCAGGGGCTAATTCATTTTTCTGTCTCAAGTTGCTGTCCCACTCCCAGCATGTTGTAGGAGCTCAGTGAATGAATGTTTGTCACCTGAATGAATAAATATCGTGCTATCCAAAAAGCTTCATCCTCAAATAATATCACTAGTATTGGGGGCTTACCTCCTCATTGTTAAAAGGGATCAGCCAGGCATGGCTCCTTTTGTCAGCTGGACTAGCCTGCACAATTCCTGCTGAGCCTATACATGAGGCCCCTGCCATGCCTCCTGCCTCCACATGCCCAAGCGCACACTTCTGAGGTGCGAGATATGTGCCATTCCTCCCAACCCATTCATCTCATTTGATTCCACGCCTGCCCCCCTTAGCCACTGCTTTTCCTGTTCCATAAGGATACATGGCAGAGCATGGTGCTGGAGAGCATGGGTCCTGGAGTGAGACTGCCCGGTGTGACTCTCAGTCCCACCCCTTCCTGACTGAGGAACCTTGGACAAGTGACCTAACTGTCCTGTCTCAGGTGTGGACCTGCACTCAATGGACACAATGCAGAGAGCCAGACATTTATGGCTCTTTTGAGAATTAAATGGTATTCTAGGTAAATAGTGGTTGCAACACAGTAAGTGCTCAATAAATATTGGCTCTCTTGATCTTATTCTGATTGTGCCATTTCAGATCAGTTCCGCAAACATTTACTGAGTGTCTATTAGATACCAGGCATGGGGGGTGGGGGGGGACGGCTGGTACTGTCTGCACCAAGTATGTCAGAACCCTTGGGATTTAAGGCACATTATTGTCCTTCCAGTGAGGAGTTGAACTCTTCCTGACTATGTTCCTGCTCTCTCATCTACTCAGCTTGTCTGTCTCCTCAGGGGAGACTTAGGTCCTTTCACAAGCCCATGGTCTCAGAGCACCTCCTATGAAACCAAGAAAGAATTAGCAGTGACCACATACCCTCATATCTAGTTTTCAGGCTAAAGAAACATTCACTCATTTGTTGGTTCATTTACTCACTTGACAAGTAGGTCTTAGATGTTAACCATGTACTTGGCCTGGGACAAGCACTAGGGCTATCATGGTGAGCAAGACAGGGCCCTGTTATCAAGAAGATTCCAGCTCTGGGTAGAGGAATCTGGCTTCAGGGCAGGCTGGAAGGGTGGAGCTGCCACTCCCAGAACTGGGGCTCCCCGTGCTCCCAGAACCCACCCCATACCCCTGTGGCTCAGGCTACCCTTCTAGGAGCTTTGTCTACATCCTTGATGCTTCCACCAGAGTATCCAGTGAATTCTTATTGCTGTCCAGCTTCCAAGTGCCACTTAACAATTTCAGCATCACACAGGCCTCCCGGTTCCCTGGTTAGGTGGAATGAAAGAGAAGGAAGTGGAAGCCAAGACCTTGGTCTGACCAGGCCACACTTTTGATGAAGACTGGAGTTCTCAGGTGAACATTACATGTTTTATGATCTTCCCCATTCTTATTTGTATTCCCTTTAAGGTCTCTGGTATGAGGACATTCCCTTCATTTTTATGATCTAAAAAAGAATCAAGGGTACCCTGGGTACCCAGCCAATTATGCCTGTATTCTCTTTCTTCGCCATTCAGTTACAAAACGACATGTCGCTTTACTGCAAGGTTGCTATCAATTCTGCTGGACGAAATAATATTTCCTTCTTCAAAACTTACATTTTAGATTTGTTTGTTTATATTCTGCCTTTTAGCAAAAGATTGGAGGTGGTTTACAGGGAGTAAGAATAGTATCAGAGAAAATTATAAATTAAAAAAAATTTTTTTTGATGGGAAAATTTCAGTATAAACAGAAGCTCTGGATCCAAAAGAAGAACTGGATTTCAGATAAGTGGCCCATAAGCTCTTACTCTATTGTTATAATTCAGTTTAAAACTTTGCTCTGTACTTCCAGCCAAAGTGAAAAGAGAAACCCAGTTGGGCACCAAAAATCTCATTAACTGGACAAGAAGAAACATACCGAATCCTGATGGGAAGTAAAACTTCTCATTCAGAAAGACAATTTTCACATCGGGCTTCATATGGGGGACATTAGGCCTGGAAAATATATTGTAACATCCCTCAAAAGAAGATCAGGGCTATTTAGGGCAACATCTTAAAAGGCCACTCAGTGGCAGCATCTTCACAAGGGGCGACGCGGCCCAAGCCCTCGGCTCCCACCTGCTTCAGACCTGGACTCAGCAAAGGTTCTTTAATACATCCTCTGGGGCTATCACTGGGGCTGGGACAGGGAACTGAGCAGTCAGGGTGGGAGGAGCCCCTTTGGAGGGGGCCCTCAATGTCACACTAAAGAACTTGGACTTGGCCTGAAGGGAAGTCCTTAGAAGACTGTCAGTAGGAGAATGATGCCCTTGTGTCCGTATATTAAAAAGAACACCCAGCAACATATAGCAAATACCAGGGGTGCCAAGACAAGAGGCAGGAAAACTCATCAAAGAGGTCCCTGGAGAGAATTAGATGGGAGGTGATGAAGGTCTGAAATAGGCAGACACAGGATTGGAAAAAAGGCTCAAATGGGAAAAAATGTCAGTGATAGAATCAACAAGGCTTAGAGAATACTCATTAAATGTGTTGAGGGTAAAGGCTCTCATGGGAAAAAGGGTTCATGGGTTACTACTTGGGTCAGCTGGTAGTGGTTGCTTGCAGTGCAGTCAGGGAAAGGAGTTTAGGGCCCCGTCTGGGCTGGGCTGAAAAGGATGCTAGATTAGTAGTGTCCATCATGGGGGCAAGATGGGAGGATGCTGGCGTGCCTGGTATTTACCATTCCTGTTCTCTGGCAAAAGAGGCACAACAATGTACTGCGTTTCAAAATGTGTACACTGTGATACCATGCATATGAAGATCTAAAGCAGATAAAACCAATTTATGGTGATGGAAGTCAGAAAAGTGGTTCCCAGGGGCAAGAGGTAGGTGAATTACTGACTGAAAAGGGCAAGAGGGAGTTTTTTGGGGCCTGGGAATATTCTGTATCTTGATCTGGATGGTTATTATATAGGTGTAC
Organism: Procyon lotor; assembly: GCA_028646535.1. NCBI lineage: Eukaryota > Metazoa > Chordata > Mammalia > Carnivora > Procyonidae > Procyon > Procyon lotor. The sequence goes on from CM053611.1 coordinate 88,379,456, forward strand.
ACACACATAAACATTCATAAGTTATATGCCTTTAGGATGTGTGACCTCTATTATATGACGGTCATACCTCAATTGAAAAAGTGGGAGAGAGATTCCTCCATGGCCCTTTGCGTGGCTGAGGAAATGTCTTAAGATGTAACATGCAGGTAAACATTATTCACAATATGTCTTAATATACATGACACTCACCTGAATGCAAGGCATGCTTTTAGATCTGTTTAGTTTCCTATACACTCTGGCCATTTCTTTTGTGGTCTTGTCTGTTTTGCTAGCTGAGAACACGTGGACTATAATGAGCTGATCTGTGGAGGACAGCTGGTGGCTTATAAGGTGATCATACTCCAGGTCTGTCACTTCAGGGATGCTGTAAGTGCTACACTGACATGTGCCCCTTTCTTGCCCACACAATGTCCTCCTGAGGACCACAGGACAGAGCAGCTGAGAATCAAACCACGAATCCTTGCTCTTAATGAGGGGAGGAGGAAGCCTAGAAATGTAATAGTTAGAAGTCATGTTCAAGGAACTGAAAGGACAGAGGCACCTATGTGGCTCAGTCAGTTAAGCATTGACTTTAACAGAAGTTAACTGACAGTTAAGCAGTCAGTTAAGCATTGATTTCAGCTCAGGTCAGGATCTTGGGGTCCTGGGAATTGAGCCCCGTGTTGGGCTCGGCTCAGCTGGGAGTCTGCCTGTCTTCCTCTCCCTCTGCCTCTCCCCCTGCTTGCACTCCTGCTCTCTCCCTCTCCCAAATAAACAAATAAATCTTAAAAAAAAAAAAAAAAGAACTAAAGAATCGACAGGAGGATAGAAAGAATATCACTTCAGAAGAAACCCAAGTGGCTATTTTGGTAAAGCATTTAAGTTTAATTCTGGACAGAACTTTATGTGCCAACATGCTAAAACACTCTTCAATATACTAAAAGACTTGAATGTAAACCTTTTCAGCTACATAAGCACCTATGGCTCTGAAACAAACATTTAAGAGGTATGTTCAGAGGACTTAATTCAAATGATTGCAAGTAATTGACTGATAAGAATGAGACTTGGAGCATTAATTGCAGTTTGACAAATGCAAGAAGTATGCATCGAGGTTGGTCTGTAAGATACTCACTTTATTCCAGTCTCACAAATGGGGAAAACCAAGGCTCAGGAAGTTCAATAATTTGACTAAAGCACACAAGTAGTAACTGACAAAGCTGGACCTTGAGCCCATGTGTATATTTTTCTATTACAATGGTCCACTGACTGGAGATGAAACACCTACAGCATACTTTTGAGCTGATTGGTTGAGCTCAATTGAGCTCTGTTAATAGACTGAAGAAACCATGTAACCCAATAGTTTGAATGGAAATCAGAAAGCTAAATTTGGAACTGTCTTCTATCCACTAACTCTCAACATGACTATAAGTCTTCTGATTTCTTTATGTCTCGGTATGAACATCTGTAATGTAGGGATAAGTTTATGTTTCTGCAAAATTCTTGGGAGGTTATGAGGCTTATAAAACCAAACTTTGTGAATTTTAAATATGCTTAAAGAATCTTTATGTGATGCTGAAATTTGTTAAATAAAATATTTTAATTAAGTTACTTAAAACTGGCATTCCTGGGTAGGTAGAAAAGTATTTTTTTTATTATCATTAGAATATTTGGTGTTGGCTTTATTTACTTTATGCTGAACCTGAGGAACTTAGTAAATGGGATAAATGCCCAGTTATGTTTGTTGAACTTGTGCTTTTTGAAAAGTCTTGATGCCTCCCCTTGGTAGAAGCACATTTCTGAGAAAAGATGATTATATATTTCCTTGTGATAAGAAAACTCACACATGTAAATGTAATTTAATTCAGTTCTCACCTTCATGCTCTACTAGATCTATTTTCAACATCTTTCCCCCTCCCCTTTCTTGTCATAATGTGTATTAGTGAATTTAGATACAGGCCCACTCAGAAATGGATCTTTGTTTTTGAAAAGAGAAGCAAATAATTTCAATAGAATACTGTGGCTCTGAAACCTTCAGATTCTGAGTAGTTCTGTATTCATTATAGTAAAAGTTTATACATGTGTATATTGGTGTGTTCACATGCTAGCTTACATACCAAAAAGTGAAGAAGAAAAAAAATAGCTTTGTACATACCACTCTGCTTTATCAAATGTTAGTATTTTACTACATTTGCTATATATATATATTTTTCATTACTATAATTTCAGATGCAACTTACAGCCCCAAGGACTTCTGCTTTCACCCAATATTTTTACCCTGATTTTGATGTATGCATTCTCATGTATGTAACACAATATGTCATAATCCATAATCTATCAGGGTTAAGGTTTTTAGCTGACAGCAACAGAAACAAACTGGCTAATTTAAGGAAACAAACAAAAACAAAGGAATGTATTAAAGAACTCAGAAAATTTTTGGAAAGGTGGAAGAATCAGGCTTGCAGGGTCCACTGACGGTGGAACATGTCCCAAACCGTGCTGCAAAACTTGCCCACTAGGGGCGCCACAGGGGCTAGTCCTGCTCACCTAGAACATGGCGGTGAGAACACAGCCACCACAGCCTATGGAAGCCCTGTGCCCCTGATACCCCTCCCCCCCTAGAGGGTCTGGGCAGCTCCTGCAGCTGCATGAAAATCTGGGGCGGGTTCATGGAACTGGTGGTATCTGGGTCATGTGCCTGGGCCCTAACTTCAGAGGGGACCAAGAAAGCAACAATCTGACATTTTTGTCATCTATAGTAGAAGTGCACTCAGCCTTGGCAAGTTCGGGAGTCTCCTGACATAGAAAGTAGATTCAGATGCTGGATGGTCAAAACAAATGGCAGTCATCCATAACAAAAAAATTCATACATCCTCTTGGTTATGAAGATATAGGAAGTTCCCCCCCCCCTTTTTTTTTAAGATTATTTACTTATTTTAGAGAGAAAGAAAGAGAATGAGGGATGAGTGGGGAAAGTGGCAAAGGGAGAAGGAGAGAGAGAATCCCAAGCCGACTCCCTGCTGAGCACGGACCCCCCCCCCCCCAAGGCAGGGCTTGAGCCCAGCACCCATGAGATCACGATCTGACCCAAAATCACAAGTCAGATGCTCAGCCAACTGAACCACCCAGGCGCCGTGGTAGTTTCCTATTTTTAGCTACTGCAAACTGCTGCAATAAAACTTTTGTACATTTCCTTCTTTTGTATATAAGACTTTCATTTTAATGTACTTAAACTTATCAATGCTCTCCCTTATGTTTCTGTTTTTTTGGTGTGTGTTTGGTTTAAGAATTTATTTTCTACCTCAAGACGATGAAAATATTCTCTTTATGTTTTCTTCTAAATATTTTATTATTTGGCTTTTTACGTTTAGCTCTTCAGTCTACCTGCAGTTTATGATGGGAAGTAGGAACCTAAGATAGGTAGGTAGGTAGGTAACTAGTTGTCCCACCACCATTGATTGAATAATCCATTCTTTCCTCACTAGTTTGTATTGCTATTTCTGTTGTATATCAAATTTCCATATTGTCTGGGTCTGATTGGGGCTCTTTCTTCTGTTCCATTGATCTAAATGGCCTGGTGCCAATATCACACTATCTTAGTTACTATAACTTCCTAAAAAGGTCTTGAAATCTGGAAGGTAAATCCTCGCACTTTGTTTTTCCTCTTCAAATATGTTAATGTTATTTCTAGAGTTAGCTATCTTATACCCTAAAGAGAACATGATTAAAAAAAACCAACAACAAACTTTTAGCATGTATGATTTGGTGCACAATATGAATGATAAGGGGACCAGAGACCTAAGAATACCACCTTTGCCAGTGTCTGTACACTAGCAGAGAGCTCTGAGAGCAGAACACAGTTACCGTCAAATAAAACAGAAGTGTTTGGAATGAAGGTTCTGATCTCCATCCTGTAAAGAATAGGCTGCTAGAAGTCCCAGCCCCAGAAACACCTTCTTGTTTTCCCATGACCAATTACACTTCATCCCCATCTTTGTCTATGGAAGCCTTTCACAGGTAAATACAGAGCACACCAACATCAAGGGCTCTGAAGAAGCTTTCTGATCATCCCTGAGTAATTCCAATGGGTCAGCTAGTGTGCCTATCAACCAGGCCTAAACCAAGCTGCTAGCTGGCCTGGAGACTTGGTCTGCAATATTCCTAATATTCATGGGGCAGGATGCCACCCCATCATAATTGGACCTGATTCTGCAAGTGAAGCCTTGGGATTCTGGGTAGTGGCAACTGAAAAGAGAGTTTCCAGGTAGGGGCAGACAGACAGACAGACACACACACACACAATGCACTCACTCAAAGTACACTCAATACACAGACATACAAATACACTACAGAAAGAGGAAAAACTTTCAACTCAAGATGAGCCTAGAATCAAAAATCCGAAAACATAATTCTAACAAAGATAACCCACACAATGAAAAGTCAGAAGATGGATTCGATCTAGACAAAATTAAAATAATAGAGCAAATCTAAAAAGTACTTAAAAACAGGTATGTTTGGAATCCTCAGGGTGAATAACGATGGAAAAAATAATTGAAAAAAAATTCAGGGATGCTTGAGTGGCTCAGTCGTTAAGCTTCTGCCTTCAGCTCAGGTCATGATCCCAGGGTCCTGGGAATGAGCCCCACACTGGGCCCCTTGCTCAGTGGGAAACCTGCTTCTCCCTCTCCCACTCCTCCTGCTTGTATTCCCTCTCTTGCTGTCTCTTTCTCTCTGTGTCAAATAAATAAATAAAATCTTAAAAAAAAAAAAAAAGAATTCAAAGACTCTCAATATATTGCCAGGTATAGAGAGTCAATCTGAATTTCTTAAGCACACAATAAAATAGTATATATCTCTCACTAACAGGCTGGCTTACATTAGCTCTCTTACGTCATGGGTGTTATGGGATGGTAGACAGTGCTAAAAACTTGACATGCTTCATCCTATTTAATTCTTTCACAGTCTTGTAAAGTAGGCACTATTATCCCCAGCCTACAAATAAAGAAACAGAGGCTTAGAGAGGTACACGAATGCTGAGGTCTCATAGCTAATATTCCCTGCTGGTGTGTTTCAGAATGTGATGCTGTTTTCCCTCTGCCTGGTATCAGCCTGTCCTCCATGCACAGGATTTGTCTGGAAATTGAACTAGAGCGTGAAATCCATATAGAGAAGTGATGCACGGAAGATGGATTTTTCTCATTTATGGTGCTTAAGCCTTTATGCTTATTTCAAGATTTAGAGTCCAATTGTAGATTTAAACGTTTCCATTAAGTTTTTACGGAAATAAATGGAGCCCCTACTGAATTAATATTAATCTCTTCGGATATCATTGCAACATACAACAGAGCCATAAAAGTAATTCTACATTTAAATGTGAAATGACTGGGTTTTGACTTTTCACAGGAAATTTGAAAGTGTGCATAAACATCTTAGGCCTGCCTCACACAGTGTCTGCTGCATCACCTGTGGATTTTAAAGGATTTGGCTAATTTTGCTACTTGTATCCAGTTCTGGCCTGGGGTCAGGGCCCTCCACGATTTGGCCCCAATCCTGCTTATCCTATCTTCCATACCCTAAGCACCAGGAAAACCAAACTGTTCAGCATTCCTCCAACTTGCCTGCACTGGCCCCCTATATGCCTTTGCCCAAACCCTGCTCTGCTCACCAGCTGTGTCTTTGCAGGGTGACAAGGGCAGCATGGGCTTAATTATAATTGCACCCCTTAGGTGTGTTGTGAGAATTCAATTAAATCCTGCAAGTACAATGTTTTGCACGGTACCTAGTGTCTAGTAAGCACTCAGTAAATGTTAGCTGTCCCTGACATCATTAGTACCATCATTGTCCTTATTATACATCTCCCCCTGGGGTACTGGCTCTCCCTACTTGCTTACCCCAATTCTCCCAATCACTCCAGACCTTGTTCAAAGGCTCCTGGAAAAAAATCCTTTCTAAAAAAAAATCTCTCCCTCCACAAAATTTCTTCAGCATTCTATCTCTTTTGTTTTAATAACACTTACTTCCTTAGTTTCCATTGATTAATGGTATATATTAATACTTTGAAGTCTTTAGAGGACAGGGACCAAGTCTTTACATTGGTGACTGCCCACATGCCTGTAGGCATCAGATGACAGTTTTTGGTTGAATGAATTCCATGGGCAGGTGTCTGGTAGGATTGCTTGCTTAGTGGCATTTACGAAGTCTGCTGCCAATGCTTTATTTTTTTAAAAAAAAGATTTTATTTATTTGAGAGAGAGGGAGAGCAAGAGCAGGGGGAGGGGCAAAGGGAGAGGGAGAAGCAGACTCACCGCTGAGCAGGGAGCCCAATGTGGGGCTGGATCCCAGGACCATGACCCGAGCCGAAGACAGACGCTTAACCAACTAAGCCACCCAGGCGCCCCAGTCTATGCTTTAAATACAAGAAACGTTTACCTTATGGCATTTGCCATTTTTCTTTAAATTTATTGTTTTCAATAATGTTACTAAGGCAATATTAGGACTGGGAACCCTAGGGATTTTTAGCTCCTGGGGATCTTAGCAGATGTCTGCCCAGCTGGCCTGCAGAACATGTGGTGGGAGGAGGTGAGGCTGCTTCTGGGGCTTCCAAAGGCTGCCACTCAGTGTAGATTCCAGTGTACAGACAACCTACCCCTCCGACGCCCCTCACCTCCCCCCTGCCACCAGGACCTGGATGGAGGTGACACCGGAGGTGGGAAGAATTCCTGTTTGGGAGCTCGTCTCAAGAGATACAAATGCACAGACAACCTGGCTTTTTATGCTGATGAAGAAAACAAGGACACATTTCTCTCAGAACTGCGCAAGAAGGCAAGGGAAGCAATAACTCCTGGCCCTCATTTAGCATCACCAAACACAGAGTCAGGACTTTCCAGCCCAAATATATGGTCGGGTTTTAAATATGTGCTCACTGAAGAGAGGAAAACAAACTGAGTCTTGATTCCTGATTGATTTGAATTCCTCTTGGAAAGCAGAGTGGAAAGAACTCAAATGCTTGAATCTAGGCACATAACTTTGTCCCACTTTTAGGAAAAATATTTCACAGGTAGCACGTTAGTGGCAACACCTTAACCCACCCTGCTTAGAGAGCACTCTTGTGTGAAGCAACTCAACAAGCCTTGCTTGGCATTTGGAGGTGGACTGAATGAGATGTCCCTGGGAGGCTCTTTCTAGTATAAACTGTACCACGAATTATTAAGGCAAATGAGGCCGGTACCTGAAGGACTGACTGCTAACTGGGATCTTCCGGGTGCGAAAGAGAGGCACAGGAGTAAAGACACCTTTCAGTTTTAGGAAGGTATTCCGGTATCGAAGATATTCCTTATTCTCATCTTTTTCCTCTGCACTTTGTTTCAGAGGAAATCTTGCTGATGAAACCTTTTGTTTCCTGATCTCTTCTTTTGGAAACTTGGGCATTTTGCCAATGTGCAGGGAGTCTATTCCTGAAATGTAAACAGAACATACATCACTGAAAACCTTTAGTAGACCAAGGTACCTGTAGGCTGAGCTGTCTGGGTTATGTAATAATCTGGATGCTCCTTCACCCACTTACAGAAGTGCCTTTCTGTTGGTTCTCTTATTTTAAATCCACTTCCTGATTGCCCAGGGCATACATAGCATCTGTGTAATGAGGAAAATGTCTAGGTTATCAACAAATCTAATCCATCAGAGTTTGATTGTCTGTGCTTACCTTTGCCAGGTAATGTGCCAAACACTTTAAATGCCTTATCCAACTGAAGTAAGTACCCTCTGAGTACTGTTATTTTCATGATATCACAGAAAAGTCCACGTTCACACAGCTAGAAAGAGTCAGAACTAGGCTTTGAGCAGTTCTGTTTAACTCTAAAGACTGTGCTTTGATCATGGAATAGACCAATGCTTCCTAGTCTCTTTAATCATCTAGAAAACTGTAAACTGTCAACACTGATACATATAGATTCTTATCACAGAAAATCTGATATTAAAAAAAGAAAATATGATGTTTTGGTATGGCACATTGTGGTACACTTACTAGGCCACTTGCAGGTGGAATCCACCATCCCAGGGGCTCAATCACGCCCACTCAGCCACTGCCCTGAGGGCTAAGGATTTCCATTTCTTAGTTCCTGTGTAAAACATTTGTGGCAAATCCTTTGGGATACTCTACTGTATGCCATCATGAGTAGCAAATTACTTCCTTAATTGGCGAAGCTTGTTTTTTGGGATTTAGCTTACAGTCAATCCTCCTTATTTGTGATTCTGTACTTGTGAATTTGCCTATTAGCTACAGTTTATTTGTAACCCTAAATCAGTATCTGTAGCACTTTCACGGTCACTTGTAGATGTGTGGAGCTATGAAAAACTTAAGTTGCATCTTACATTTTCCCAGTTGTGATTGAACAAAGCAATGCTCTGCCTTCTTGCTTCCAATCTCATATGGTAAGCAAGTGTCCCTTTCTATGGTCTCTTCAGTGCCAAAGTTTTTTGCATTTTTTGTGCCTTTTGTTAGTGATTTTGCTGTTGAAAATAGATTGCAAGTGTAGTACTGAAGTGCTGTCTAGCATTCCAAAGTGCAAGACAGCTGTGATGGTCCTTACAGAGGAAACACAGGTGTTAAATAAGCTTAGTTCAGGCGTGAGTTATAGTGCTCTTTGCCATAATTCACTATTAATGTTTCAACCATATATATTAAACAAGATATCTTCAGATAGAAACACATAAAATACGGTTATGCATTGACAGGCTGACAAAAATACTGTGACCAGAGGGGCACAAGAACCTCACCCTGTATTTCTCCTAGGAGCAATGGTTCAATATTGGCTAATTCAGTGTTTGTGGACACTTTATAGAATCTGATTACAGTGACAGGGATAAGAGTATTTTCTGATCCAAAATATGATTATGCAAACACCTTCTCTTATGAAAACAGTTAATCAAATGGATTATCTTCTCCAAAAAGGGAAAGGAAATGAAATTAAGGTCATCTCCTTTGATTTTTTTTGCTATGGCTAATCACCTGGATCCATGATAAGAATATATATGTATACTGCTTTACAGTTTACAAACTCACTACCTTGGGAACCTTGGAAGGAAGAGGCATTCGAATGTTGATCTTCTGGAAGTCTGAATGATGGGAACAGGTTATGTGGAGCAATACAATGGATTCCATAACTGACCCAATGCAAATCTGTAGTAATCCAGCCAGTGAAATAGGATGTGCTTGACCTTCTTCTGTAGACTTCTTAATTTAATAACTGTTGGGATGTCAGACAAAGGGCTTATGTCCATTACAGGATCAAATGTAGCTATTTTCATTGTGTCCATTAAACCTGAAGGCTTCAAAACAGGAAATTATATATAAATATTATAATTCATATAGATTATTTACTATATTGTCATAAAACATCATTCATTTGTTTATTTGCTTATTCATTCAATCAACAATTGTTTATAAGTGACATATATGGGCCAAGTACTGTGCCAGAAACTAAGACTATAATTATATAGAACAGTCATGTTCCCTTGTGAATATACTTAATGTCACTGGATTATGCATTTAAAAATGGATAAAATGGTAAATTTTGTGTGATGTATATTTTACCATAACAAGAAATGGGGAAGAAAAAGCCATGCTCCCTCTCCTCAAGGAGCTCACAGTCTGTGGAAAAACTAGATGGGTAAATCATCACAATTAAAATTAGAAATACCATATGATTCAATAATTTCACTACTGGGTATTTGCCCAAAGAAAATGAAAACACCAATTCAAAAAGATATATGCAACCCTATGTTTATTGCAGCATTATTTACAATAGCCAAGATATGGATGCAACCTAAGAATCCATCATTAGATGGATGGATAAGGAAGATATGATAATATTCATAATGAGATATTAGGAAGCCATAAAAAGGAATGAGATCTTGCCATTTGCAACAACATGAATGTACCTAGAAGGTACTATGCTAAGTGAAATAAGTCAGACTGAGTAAAACAAATACCATATGATTTCACTTATATATGAAATCTAAAAATAAAACAAATGAATAAACAAACAAACAAAAAGTAGAATCAGACCTATAGATACAGAGAAAAACTGATGGTTACCAGAGAGATAGGCATGGGGAAAGGGGCAAAATAAGTGAAGAGAAATGGGAGATATAGGCTTCCAGTTATGGAATGAATAAGTTATGGGACTAAAAGGCACAGAATAAAGAATATAGTCAATGATATTGTCATAGTGTTGGATGGTAACAGATGGTAGCTACACTTGTGGTGAACATAACATAAGGTATAGAGAAGTTGAACCATGGTGTACCCCCAAAATAATGTAATATTGTATGTCGACTATATTAAAACAAAATCAAAACAATTAAAATATAGCACAAGGGCTATTTAGATATAAGCACAGAGTGTCACAAAAGATTAAGTAGGAAATTTAACATTCATAATATTGAGTTTCTACTTAGCAGAAGAAAAGTTTCAAAGAGAAGTACATTATGAACATATTAGACTCTAAAATATATAGTTATAGTGAGCAGTATGTGTGATTATCTCATAATAATTGGGCATATACAGTGGTTACTTAGGTTTGGATGAACTTATGTGACTAAATGTGACTAAAACTGAAAATTCAGTTTTATATACAATCATTAAGTATTCATAATTATATAGACAATTTGTTTTTATTTTTTAAGATTTTAAAAGTGAATTTATTTATTTGACAGAGAGACAGTGAGAGATGGAACACAAGCAGGGGGAGTAGGAGAGGGAGAAGCAGGCTTCCCAATGAGTAGGGAGCCCAATGTGGGGCTTGATCCCAAGACCCTGGGATCATGACCTAAGCTGAAGACTGAGCCACCCAGGTGTCCCATGGACATTTTCATATTTACATATAAAATTATACATAACTATATACTTAAATCATTATCCAGTTGGGTGCTATGACAGAACCTGGTGAAGATATGAGAGATGAGCAGAACCCAGGAAGAATTTGAAGTACAGAATTGAATGAACCACGAAGAGATTAATGAAGATAAATGAACTCTTATCCCTGTCACTGTAATCAGATTCTATAAAGTGTCCACAAACACAAACACCACAAACACCAAATTAGCCAATATATTAATCAATAAGATTAATGAAGATCTGAATGACAGATCTCAATTGCTACCAAAAGATTGGGATCATTCCCTGCATATTTTTGGACCACAAAAGAATAATTTGGATCAAGAATTTTAAGAAATTTGGTCTACAAAAATCAGCTCAGAGTTGCCAAATACCGCAAACCCTGGCATGGTCAGGTGACTGGTCTCAGAGCAGGGGCCCAGAGAGTGGCAGAACTGCAGGGAGACTCCCTTCCTCCTCCAGGAGAAGCAGGGTGAGTACATGCCACAGGAGTCTGCAGGGTTTGGAGACTCAAAATGGGTTTGTGTGCCTGAGACAGACATGCTTTGTCACAGGATGGGTGAACATGGAGTGTGGACAGAGACCAGGGAAACAGGAGTGATTGACTGCTTTTCCCTGAGGGCACACTGAGGAATGGGCCCTCGAGCTTTCCACTCTGGGGCTGGAGATTGGGAGGCCATCATTTTCATTCTCATCTTCTAAAGCTGCAAGGAAAGTCTTCAGGCAACAAAAGCCACACAGAGCAATCCAGAGCTACTTATTTAGCCTGGCCCCCTGGCAAGGGCAATACAATTCTGCCCTGGGCAAAACACTTGAGCAACAATGTAACAGGCGCCTCCCTCAGAAGATCAGCAAGAGCATCCATCTAAGAACAATATACCCATCAAAGAGAACTGCAAAATTCCAGTGCTAGAGAAAAACATACCTAGAAATTGTTTTTTTCCCCATGATTCTTTGGTCTTTCAGTTTTAATTTTTTTTCTCTTTCCTTCTTCAACCAATTTCTTATTTTATCTCTCTTTTTAAATCTTTTTAAATTTTTCTTTTTACAGTTACATTCATCCTTTCATTGTATTTAATTTTATTTTTATTTATATATAACTATATATAACTTTATCTTTCTTTACAATTTTGGGATGCAGTTTCTTCTATCAGACCAAAATATATCCAGAAACTAGTGTATGGCTCTGTTCTCTTCACCTGTCAGTTTATATTTCTTCTTTTTTTTTCTTTTGTCTTTTAATTTTCATTTTTACACTTACAGTCTATCCTTTCATTGTATTTAATTTTGTTTTTGTACATACATAAGTTTTTCTTTCTTTATAATTTTGGGATCTAGTTTTCTAACAAACAGACCAAAATACACAAAGGATCCAGTGTATTGCTCTGTTTTGTTCACTATCTGAGTATATTTTCTCTCTCTCTTTTTTTTTATTTTTCTATTTTTATTTTTTTTTCGGGGCTCTTCTGATTTGTTTGGTGTATATTTCTCTGGGCTCATTGGTGCCATTTTAGTGTTTTCTATCATTCATCTATTCTTCTCTGGACAGAATGACAAGATGGGAAAACTCAATTCAAAAATGAGAACAAGAGGCCATACTGACTGCCAGGGACCTAATCAGTATAGATATAAGTAAGATGTTAGAACTAGAGTTTAGAATAACAATTATAAAGATGCTAGCTAGACTTGAAAAAAGCATAGAAGACACTAGAGTATCCCTTTCTAGAGAAATAAAAGAACTAAAATCTAATCAAGTCAATATTAAAAAGGGTATTAATGAGATGCAATAATAAATGGAGGCTCTAACTGCTAGGATAAATGAGGCAGAAGAGAGAATTAGAGATCTAGAAGACAAAATGATGGAGACTAAAAAAGCTGAGAAAAAGAGAGATAAACAACTACTGGATCACGAGGGGAAGAATTCAAGAGATAAGTGATACCATAAAGCAAAACAATATTAGAATAATTGGGATCCCAGAAGAAGAGGAAAGAGAGAGAGGGATAGAAGGTATATTTATAATTATAACAGAGAACTGCCCTATTCTGGAGAAGGAATTTGACAGAGAGCGTCCCTCAAAATCAATAAAAATAGTTCAACACCCTGTCATCTAATAGTAAAACTTGCAAGTCTCAGAGACAAAGAGAAAACCATGAAAGCAGCTCAGGACCAGAGGTCTGTAACCTAGAAAGACAGAAACATTAGACTGGCAATAGAACTATCTACAGAGACCTGGCAGGCCAGAAAGGACTGGCATGATATATTCAGTGTGCTAAATGAGAAAAGTATGCAGCCAAGAATACTTTATCCAGCTAGGATGTCATTCATAATAGAAGGAGAAATAAAAAGTGTCCAGGTTAAAGAAAAAAGAATTTGTGATCACTAAACCAGTCCTGCAAGAAATATTAAAAGGGACCCTTTAGGTGAAGAGAGAGCCCAAAAGTAACATAGACCAGAAAGGAACAGAGACAATATACAGAAACAGTGACTTTATAGCTCATACAATGGCACTAAAGTAATATCTTTCAATAATTACTATAAGTTGGACTAAATGCCCCAATCAAAAGACACAGGTCTTGCCATATCAATGGCAAGACCCATTGATATTCTGTCTGAAAGAGACTCATTTTAGATCCAAAGACACTTCCAGATGGAAAGTGAGGGGTTGGAAAACCATTTATCATGCTAATGGACATCAAAAGAAAATTGGAATGGCAATCCTTTTATCAGACAATTTAGATTTTAAACTAAAGACTGTAATAAGAGATGAGGAAGGACACTATATCATAATTAAAGGGTTCTCTAACAAGAAGATCTAACAATTGTAAATATTTATGCCCCTAACATGGCAGCAGCCAAATACATATAAGCCAATTAATAACAAAATCAAAGAAACACATCACTTATAATAATAGCAAGGGGCTTTAACACCCCCTCACTACGATGGACAGATCATCTAAGTAGAAGACCAACAAGGAAATAAGGCTTTTGAACAACACACTGAATCAGATGAACTTCACAGATATATTCAGAGCATTCCACTCTAAAGCAACAAAATACACATTCTTCTCAAGTATATATGGAACATTCTCCAGAATAGATCACATCCTGGGTCACAAATCAGATCTCAATTGCTACCAAAAGATTGGGATCATTCCCTGCATATTTTTGGACCACAATGCTTTGAAACAGAAACTCAGTCACAAGAGGAAAATTGGAAAGAACTCAAATGCATGGAGGCTATAGAGCATCCCACTGAAGAATAAATGGATCAACTATGAAATTAAAGAAGAATTTTAAAAGTTCATGGAAACAAATGAAAATGAAAACACAACTGTTTGGGGTGCATGGGTGGCTCAGTGGGTTAAAGCCTCTGCCTTCGGCTCAGGTCATGATCTCAGGGTCCTGGGATCGAGCCCCACATCGGGCTCTCTGCTCAGCAGGGAGCCTGCTTTCCCCTCTCTCTCTGCCTGCCTCTCTGCCTACTTGTGATCTCCCTCTGTCAAACAAATAAATAAAATTTAAAAAAAAAAAAGAAAACACAACTTTTCAAATCTTTGGAATGCAGTAAAGACAGTCCTAAGGGGGTGCCTGGGTGGCTCAGTTGTTGAGCGTCTGCCTTCGGCTCGCGTCATGATCCCAGGGTCCTGGGATCGAGCCCTGCATCGGGCTCTCTGCGCAGCGGGGAGCCTGCTTCTCCCACTACCATTCCCTCTGCTTGTGTTCCCTCTCTCGCTGTGTTTCTCTCTGTCAAATAAATAAAATCTTTAAAAAAAAAAAAAAAAAGACAGTCCTAAGAGGGAAATACATAGTGCAAGCCTTTCTCAAGAAACAAGAAAGGTCTCAAATACACAAGCTAACCTTACACCTAATGGAGCTGGAGAAAAAATTAGCAAATAAAGCCCAAACCCAGCAGGAGATGAGAATTAATAAAGATTAGAACAGAAATCAATGAAATAGAAACCAAAAGAACAACAGAGAAAGGAATTACAGACCAATATACCTGATGAACAGGGATGCAAAAATTCTCACCAAGTTATTACCCAATAGGATTCAACAGTACATTTTTATTTTATTTTATTTTTTTAAAGATTTTATTTATTTGTTTGTTTATTTACTTATTTGTTAGAGACAGACAGACAGACAAAGGGAGAACCAGGCTCCCAGTGAGCAAGGAGCCTGATTTGGGACTTGATCCCAGGACTCTGGGGTCATGACCTGAGCTTAAGGCACACACTTAACTAACTCAGCCACCCAGGTATCCCTATATTTAACTTTTTGAATAACTGCAAGGGTGTTTTCCAAAGTGGCTGTGCCATTCTGGATTCCCATCAGCAGTGAGGAATGAGAGTTCCAATTTCTCCATATGCTCACCAACAATTGTTACTTTCTGTCTTTTTAATTTTAGCCATTCTAATAGGTGTTAAGTGGTATTTCATTGTGATTTTAATGTGAATTTTCCTGATGGCTAATCTTGTTGAGTATCTTTTCATGGGTTAATTGGCCATTTTCATACCTTCTTTGGACACATGTCTATTCAGATCTTTTCCCCATTAAAAAATGGGTTCATTACCTTTTTATTATTGAGTTGTTAAGAGTTCTTTATATATTCTGGAAACAAGTTTCTTAAGAGACATATGATTTACAAACATTTTCTTCCATTTGTGAGTTATTTTTTCACTTGCTTGATGGTATTGTTTTTAGCACAAGTGATTTAAATTTTGATCAAGTCCAATTTATTTATTCATTTATTTTTTACTTCTGTTTTTGGTGCAGTATCTAAGAAATATATCTAATCCAAGATCAGGAAGATTTACACTTAGGTTTTCTTCTAAGAGTTTTGTGGTTTTAGCTCCAACATTTAGGTTTATAGTTTAAGGACAAGATCCAATTCCATTCTTTTCCATGTGGATATACAGTTTTCCCAGAATCATTTGTTGAAAAGACTATCTGTTCTTTGTCTTGGAAGCTCAGCCAGTTTTTTGTTTTGTTTTGTTTTGTTTTATTAAGGGAAAACCTTATCCCTATCTCCTCAGATTTCCATGAAAGGGGAGTTCTTCATTTCTTCAAGATGTCTTATGAGGGTGAGCATGTCTGGTTTCTTCTTCCATCCCTTCATTTCTCTTCACAAGGAAATATTCAATTCAGCTAATAGAAGAGTGGATAATAATAGTCACTTCACCTGACCAAATTTTCCAAAGTTCCACCTTTTCAACAGTTTTTAAGAAAATATGTTGTTCAGGCAGTTGTTATAATTAAAATGAAAAAGATTTTGTGGAAGCAGTCTGACAGACTCTGAAACAAACAGGGAAGACATCAGAAGGTGGTGCCTTTTTTCTATGTGCCTCTCCCATAGCCAGAGAGGGGCAGGTGAAATTTTGCCACCTTAGACCATGTTTCTTCCTTGGGCCATACCGATTGCTCTCACTGACCACTTCTTATGTAGTCTGACTTGTAAATCCATCCCTGTGTGACCAGACTAAAAACAGGCATGTCTCTCCCTGTTCAAGTTTCCCAGCTTGCACTTTGATGGGCAAAGTAACTGATTTCCTTCAATTTAGGGGAAGAGTTTAGGGAGTTTCAGGTCCAAACTATCAACAATCCAGCTTTTCCAATACAACTTTCCTAGTGAGGCCTATCCTTTCAGTAATTAATGCCTTGATTTAGGTGACAGTGATCAAGAGGTACAAGCTTCCAATTATAAATAAATAAGTCACAGGCATGGAAAATACAGTATAGGAAATATAGTCAGTAATACTGTAATAACTTTGTATGGTGATAGATGGTAACTACAATTATGATGAGCATTTAGTTATGTATACAATTATCAAATCACTATGTTGTACACATGAAACTAACATAATATTGTATGTCAATTATACTTCAATTAAACTTTTTTTAAAAGATTTTATTATTTATTTGACAGATAGAGAGAGAGATCACAAGTAGGCAGAGAGGCAGGCAGAGGGAGAGGGGGAAGCAGGCTCCCTGCTGAGCAGAGAGCCCGATGAGGATCTCGATCCCAGGACCCCGAGATCATGACCTGAATCGAAGGCAGAGGCTTTAACCCACTGAGCCACCCAGGTGCCCCCAATTAAAATTTTTTAGAATAAATGCCCTTATTTCTACTTGGCTCCTTATCTCTATTTATAATCAGACTCAAAAAGGAAGAAGAGGGAGCAATAGGTACTTCCATATTACTACTATTTTGGTTTTATTCAGTTATACATGCTTTGGATAGGTTATGTATCATACAAGGTAGCATTTCTATTTCATTTTTTACTAGGCTTTTTTGGTTGAGTTGGATTCATATCACTCATTTCATCTTAAATATATTTTCCCGAATCATTTTTTTTAGTTTTCAAGATTAGCTTAATTTGCAAACATATTGGATAGAGTGAGGAACCTGCAAAGGATAAAGGACTAGAAGGTCACATGCTTTTCATGTCAGGACACAAAAGGACCAGATCCCAAGAAATGTTTAACAGAAAAGGTAATTCCCCAAAGTGTCAGACATTGGCCAATGAACTATGAGTACAGCTTCAAAAGTAGAAAATTCGAGAGTATACTTGTTAACAATTGTTGGTGTTTTGGAATGCTAGAGTTAGCTCATCAACTATTCATGTGAAATTAAACAAGAAAATTAAAACAACGAATTAAACAAATTAATAGAAATTAAACAACAGGGGCACCTGGGTGGCTCAGTGGGTTAAAGCCTCTGCCTTCGACTCAGGTCATGATCTTGGGGTCCTGGAATTGAGCCCCGCATTGGGCTCTTTGCTCAGTGGGGAGCCTGCTTCCCCTTCTCCCTCTGCCTGCCTCTCTGCCTACTTGTGATCTCTCTCTCTCTATGTCAGAGAAATAAATAAAATCTTTAAAAAAAGAAAAAAATGAAATTAAACAACAATAAAATCTCCTTTGAAAGGTCATGCTCTAACATTCTTCTTTGGAAATATTGCCCAAAGAACATATGAAACATCTAAAAAACAAAAGAACCCATCTTTCAGGAAGATTTGTAAAAGGAATAATTTTGTCACGGTTGAAAAGATGATTCATTATCCTCGCTTGCAGAACCTTGAACATTTATTTTGAAGGGAGGGCATATCTGGGAAAATTGCTGATTGTAGGAGTTATTTAGAGAAGTTACAAAAAAGGACTCTGTTGAATTTTCTATTTGTGAATGTGAGAGATAAATATATCAATCTCTACTAAGAAAGTAACACAAGAAGTCTTACATGCCCTGCGGAGAAGGTGTCCTCATTCTAAGTCTTTGGAAAGTATAGGTTTCATTATATAAATGATCATAAATTATACCGTGAAACCTTCAGGACTGTAATAACATTTTTTTTCTGATTGATTTTCTTTGCTAATATTACTCATACTGTTTCATCTCTGTGGAGATTTTACACATTTCAAAAATATTTTTTATTTCAAAAGTAATGTAATTAATATCAAAAAATTAGGCATACGTCCTTCTAGTCTTTTAAAACATATATATAAGAATATATTTTTCTTTGATCAAAAGTGGAATCAAACAGCAAAGGCTATTTCATTATCTACTTTTTCCCCCCATACTTAACAAATTCTATGAATATCAAAGGGATTTTGTGACACCGCTTTCCCTAGAAACTAAAGACCATGCATATGAAAAAGAAGGAATTTTTAATATTAGAAAACAATGACTAGGGCACCTGGGTGGCTCAGTGGGTTAAGCCTCTGCCTTTGGCTCAGGTCATGATCTCAGGGTCCTGGGATCGAGCCCCGCATTGGGCTCTCTGCTCGGCAGGGAACCTGCTTCCCCCTCTTCCTCTGCCTGCCTCTCTGCCTACTTGTGATCTCTCTCTCTGCCAAATAAATAAATAAAAATCTTTAAAAATTATGTTAAAAAAGAAAACAATGACTATAAGCATACTTTGATCAATTTATAAATATTATAAAGAACATCATTTCTTTTTTAAAGTTTTTTAAAATTATTTTTTGAAGATTTTATTTATTTATATATAGAGAGGAAGCATGAGCAGGGGTAGCAGCAGGCAGAGGGAGAGACAGAGAAGCAGGCTTCCCGCTAAGCAGGAAGCCTGATGCTGGGCTCCATCCCAGGACTCTGAGATCATGACCTGAGCCAAAGGCAGATGCTTAACCAACTAAGCCACCCAGGCACCCCAAAGAGCATCATTTCTTTTTTTTCCCCCCAAATATGTTTATTTTATTTTTTCAGTGTTACAAGATTAATTGTTCATGCACCACATCCAGTGCTCCATGCAATACGTGCCCTCCTCAATACCCACCACCAGGCTCGCCCAACCCCCCACGCCCCCGTCCAAAACCCTCAGTTTGTTGCTCAGAGTCCACAGTCTCTCATGGTTAAGAGCATCATTTCTAAATACTGTTTTATATCAAATAACTAAAAAATGATCACCAGTTTAACAGTACCAAGTACCCTTGACAACTTCAGAGCTGAGGACTATCCAACTCTAGCCGAGAGAAGCTATAGAGGCCTGCATCGGGGGGTGCAGATTTGCCTTCCTCTGAGACAGAAACCAGCAAAGGCCCTCTCACATGCACTGAGGGGGAGGCATGGGAATTATGGGGATGGGTGGGGCACTCAAGAAGGATCTAGCAGAACAAATAGAGGGAGATAAGACTTGAGCTCCACTTAGACAAGAAATCCTGTCATCTCAATGCAAGCTTGCCAGATTGTTCCCTTCCAAAACTACCACAAAACCAAACCACAAGAATGTTGCAAAATCTGCCACAATGAGGAAGAAGAATCTGGACTATTGTCACCACCATCAGGGCATCAGAAAGCTGTTCCAGTGCGGGCTGAGAAGTTAAGTGGTTTGACGCATAAGAAGTTAACTGGTCTAGGAAAGTCTGAGAGCAGGGGCCTAAAACACAGGTTTGGGGCACTCATTCCTCTTTTCTCATACCATACAAATCCGAAACGTGGGCAGATGCCAACAATTACACAAGAATTTCTACATTTCAGGTATCTGTTTCTGAGCTTACCATAAGCAGGTTTCCACTTTGACCCGTACCCTGAAATGGCTCTTGCTGAAGTCACTGCTGATCCTCATAAGACAAACCCAGTGGATGCTTTTTATTTCTTATTTGCTTGGCTTCTCTGAAAGGCTCGTCCTGTTACCACTCCCTCCCTCATTTTGAAACACATTTCCTTTGAATGTTGTTCTCAGTTGTAAGAAACAGAAAACTCCTCAGCCTTCTAAGTATCAAACAATAAAATCACTGTAAGAGAAGTGGCAGTCTCTAATTATTCCCAGAACACCAACCAACTACCTAGGGGAGCTGCTGCCTCTCTGTATCAGGAAGGTGTGGCCTAGGAACCCCCACAGTCGCAGTGGGGCTCAGAGCAGTGCGCTAAAGCTGTGAGGTTAGTACCAGGGAGCTGCCACAATTGTGTCTTGGGATCTGTGATGCTAGAGGCTGGATAATGCAATGTTGCTGTGGGAAAACCCAATTTCTCCATGATCTTGCTTGCCAAAGCAAGACAATTTCCCCTTATTACCATCTTCCAAATCTCATAAGAACAGATCTAATGAATGGGGCTTAATTCGCATCTAGAAATCCATCTGCAAGGGAGTCTGGAAATACAGTTTTTAGCTTGTATAGAGGCATACAAGAAGGAGGGGAAAGGACATGAGTCTCACCATGTCCACCACAGTGACATGGTTCTCCTCCTTCCTCTCAACCTGTTCACTTGACCCTCTTCTTTTTTCATTCTCTCTCCTCTCATTTGGTGACTGATTTTCCATCTCAACACATAAGCCAGAAGACTGTCCTAAGAATTCTGCCTCTTAATTAACTTGGAGCTATCATCTATGTTCCATTCTTTTTTTTTTTTTTTTAAATTTTATTTATTTATTTGACAGAGTGAGAGAGATCACAAGTAGGCAGAGAGGTAGGCAGAGGGAGAGGGGGAAGTAGGCTTAGTTCAGTTCATAGTATCTTGGCTAGATCACTGCAGTAATCCTATGACTGATCTCCCCATCCCATATACTCAAGCATTCCACCATGACTAACCAATATAGAACAGTTCTCAACACAAGTGAGTACCTCCTTCCTTGCAGGTATTCACAAATGTACATGGGCCTTTTGAGTGATGACACAATAGGCATTTAGTTTATGGGGGCCATGGACGTATTCTACAATGGTCCTGAACAACTAAGAATTATCTTGCCCCAGATGCCATTAATGCCTCCTTGAGAAACAAGGATTCCTGGAATCAGGATGTCATGGACCACTAAATAGAGCTGTTAAAACTCATCAAAGTGTACACTTAAAATGGATGCATTTTATAAAATGGTAAATAAATCATACTTCAATAAAGTTAATTTTTAAAAAGTCAAATACATCACCTCACACCCAATAGGACGGCTACTATTTAAAAAAAAAAGCAAACAAAGAAAATGACAACTGTTGGGAAGAATATCACAAGAATTGAGGGACACCTCAGTTGGTTAAGTGACGGCCTTTGGCTCAGGTCATGATTCTTGAGGATGGAGTCCTGCATTGGGTTCCCTGGTCAGCGGGGAGTCTGCTTCTCCCTCTGACCTGCCCACCTCTCGTGCTCTCTCTCTCAAATAAATAAATAAAATCTTAAAAAAAAAAAAGGCTTATAAAAAATTAAAAATGAAGTTACCATATGATCCAGCAATTCCACTCTGGAAATATATCCAAAACAATTGAAGGTAGGACCTCAAAGAGATAGTTAATTACCCGTGTTCATAGCAGCATTATTCACAATAGCTAAAATATGGAAGGAATCCAAGTGTCCATCAACAGTTGAATAGGCAAATGAAATGTGGTACACACATGTAATGAAACACTATTCACCTTTAAAAATGAAGAAAATTCTGACACCTTATACGATGTGAATGGACTCTGAGGACACCATACTAAGTGAAATCAGCCAGTTACAACAGGACAAATACTGTATGATTCTACTTATATGAGGTACCTAAAACAGTCAAATTCACAGAGATAGAAAGTAGAAGGGGGGTTGCCAGAAGGTGGGAGAGGGAGGTATGGAGAGTTGTTGTTTACCAGGCACAGAGTTTCAGTTACACAAAATGACAAAATTCTAGAGATGGGTGGTGGTGAAAGTGGCACAACAGCATGAACTGCGAGCTTATGCCACGGAACCGTACACTTAAAAATGGCTGAGATGTTAAGGAGAGTGAAACGCAAACAACAGAAGTCATCCTAGGCATCCCAGTGATTATATGAATGGGCTCATCTGCACGCGAGAGCTGCACTGGGATCCAGTCTGTGCTGGAAGAGAACATTAACTGTAGAATAACATCAAAACTCAAAATTACCTTTGCTTGCAATCTCAAAATAGTGACTATTTCACACTTACATCTTTGTCCTGTGTTGTGGATTTCAGATGCTTGCACTTCACGTTATAGGCCTTGAATAACTCCCTGGCTTCGGCGGAGATGGGACTGATATCAGGGAATGGCTGAGAGAGAGTATTGAACTCTTTTCAGATGACAAAGTCATAAAAATCCAGGCAGGCAAGACAGTTTGCTGTAAAGGCACTATTTATGGTGAAAATGATACAACTTCAGCATATGTGAAGTAAGCATGGTATTTCTACGGTATAACCAAGAGTAACATAGTTTTGATGCCCATCCCTAAAACTGAAGGTTTTTTTTTATTAAAGGTTCATACATGTTCTGTAATATGCATTCACAGAAATGCCCTCAAAATTTTAGAACCTTCAAAAGTTTGATCAGAGTTAGTCAACTCACTACTCAACTACATGAAATTAGAGATACTAACATTTGAGTATCTCACCTCTTGACAGACAAAAGTTTTAGCCTAAGATTCCTCAACAGAGATTTAGCGCAAGTGTGAAATTAATAAGAGACATTATTCTGAGCCATAGTTTTTACAGTGCTCATCTCCAAGTGTCTTTAGAATGTTACTTATGCTTAAAAATAGTGACTTTAGGGGCACCTGGGTGGTTCAGTCGGTTAAGTATCCCTCTTTTGGTTTTGGCCAAGGTCATGATCTTGGGGTCCTGGGGTTCTGGGATTGAGAACCCCCCTACCCGTCTGGGCTCCATGCTCAGTAGGGAGTCTGCTTCTCTCTCTCTCTCTCTCTCTCTCCCTTCGCCTCTGCCTCCTAATAAATAAATCTTAAAAAAAAAATAGTGACTTTAAATTCATTTAATTTCATTTTAGTTATAAACAATATATGAACCCCACACCATTTTTAAGAACGTATAGATTATAGAAATGCAAGCAATTCACCCAAAGCAGAGGCAGGAAATTAATTTTTCAAAGCTTAGGAAGCATGACCTCAGAAGAAACTAGGTGTTCATTTTTCTCCCAAGTCTACCTTCCTCTTCTAACCTCCCCTAATTCCAGTTACTTCCCAGGTAATGTCCAGAAACAGCTCTGGCAGGATTTATAATTAGCCAAGATTCCAACATCCTTACTATAGCAATTACCAGGAAATGCTAAAAGTTAAGAATCTAAAATCAGTCAGCATTGCTCTTGCTCTGGTTTGCACTGAGGTGGTGGCATGAAGATAAAAAAAAAAAAAGACCTCTGGACCTACCTCCTTAGGTAAGTATGGAGGAAAAAACTTGTATTTTACAGGTGCCAGAGATAGCTTCAGACTTTGGGGATGCCATCTGTAGACCAAGGTGATGGCAAAACGTCCAGAAATCTCCACTGTAATGAACTTGTTTACCTGAGGGCAACAGAAAGGATTGTCATTTCCTATACAGAATTTTCATGCTCATAATTCAACTGGAAATCTTAAGACATTTGCATGATGTGTGGAAGGAAATTTGAGACCAACATTCACAGCTTCAGTCTGGTTCCATTAGGTCAGGGATGGCTTTTAGGTTTTTTGCCGCAAATTTGTGGGTTGTTATGACTTCTTGAGGGAAGGAAGAGGAATGAGGAGAAACTTTTGGCAATTAATGTAGTCATATCTTACAAAGAAAGTCAGATTCAGTTTAGACTGAAAATTATGGGTCAGTTTGCAGGTACTTCTGAGTTGTATTTCTAACTCTTGAGATAGTCTCTCTCGTAAAGTATAGTTGACAACATCTGATTCCCTTGATGATGAGGAAAGTCATTAATGGCTGCCAAGGGCTTAGAAGTTTTACAAGTCTAGTAACTATTACTGTGAGACTTATTAAAGCTGGAGAGATTTTATAAATGACAAGGATAGAAAAGTAATGATGAACAACTTCTAAAGCTCAAGCGAACATCTGTGGATTTGTAAAGCATATTTTTAAAAGGCTTGTGGTAGAAAAAGCGTCCTAGGTAGGTCAACTGTTCTAAGCATGCAAGGACTCCTGGTTGGTTACAAGGTCACTCTCTTGCTTCCTGAATGCTGCCCATTGAGGTGATCCAAAATGAATAATCTATCCCATTAGTTATAATTAGTTAGTTATAATTATATAATTATCCCATTATCCCATTAATCTATCCCAAAATAATCTCATCTGATTTTTTTAGATGAGGAAGCCAGCTCCTGAGTGTCAGGACACCTGCACATACAGGCTTGCTGGGACAGTTTCCCTGCACACTCTTTTTTTTTTTTTTTAAGATTGACTGATTGATTGATTGATTTGTCAGAGAGAGAGACAGAGAAAGCTAAAGCAGGCAGAGTGGCATGCAGAAGCAGAGAGAGAGAGAGAGAGAGAAGCAGGCTCCCTGCTGAGCAAGGAGCCTGATGTGGGACTTGATCCCAGGACCCTGGGATCATGACCTGAGCTGAAGGCAGCAGCTTAACTGACTGAGCCACCCAGGCGTCCCTCCCTGCACACTCTTTACTTTCTTCACCCTTCAGAGCTAAGCAGTACTTCTTTAAAATGGCAATCTAAATAGTATATGTAGGATACACGGCTACCAAGGATGATCTTGTAAATTGTATAGAACAGAGACTTAAAGGTACTTTCCACACAATAGTGTGTGTCCACTATAAATATAATGTGAGCCATAAATGCTTGGCACATGAGTAATTCCAAATTTTCTAGGAGCCACGTTAAAAGGTAAAATGCAGGTGAAATTAACTTAAATAACATTTATAAGTAAATATATCTAAATATTAACATTTCAATGTGTAACCAACCTAAAGATGATCAATAAGATATTTTATATTCTTGTTTTTTATACTAAGTCTTTGCAATCTGGTGTGTAGTTTACTACAGTGCAGTTCAAAAGCCCATAAACACAGGTTATGTGCTGGACAGCACATCTCTTTATAATTGGTACCTCTCAGGTTGGTTGTACGTACACCTTCACAACCACATGTAGTGGTCCTGGACACAAAATGCAGCCCGTGTACATGCACACACATGAAGTAACTATATATGAATCAATAAAATCTAGCACAGAGGTTACAGACTGGCAGCTCGGAAGTGTTTGGTTTAGTCCTGCCAGAGTTGGATTAATTGCCAACTGAAATATCAGCGTATTTCATCCACAAAATCTGGCTTTTTAGAAAGTCATAACATATAGCAGGTGTAGGCCCACATTCCCATGGGGCAACAATGTTCTGGCCCTCATTAAACCCTGTCTCCTTTGGGGGGGACATACTTTTCAGTTCACCAAAGTTCCTGCTGGTAGGCTCACTCTTACATTTTCTGAATTTCTGATTCTTGATCTGACAGAAATACATGTTAACCTATGAACAAAGGTAATTCTACAAAGTGAGACCGAGGAGAAGGAGATTTCACTCTGAACACTGTTTATCTTCCTATTTTAAAAATATTTTTATATTATATACAAAATGCTTTCTAATAATAATTTTTAACAATTATGGTTTAAAGTAACTGTTTGGGGTGCCTGGTGGCTCAGTGAGTTAAATGTCTGACTCTTGATCTCAGCTCAGGTTGTGATCGCAGGGTCATGAGTTCAAGCCCCACACAGGGTTCCACGCTGGGTGTGAAGCCTACTTAAAAAAAATAGGGGTATCTGGGTGGTTCAGTCGTTGGGCATCTGCCTTTGGCTCAGGTCATGATCCCAAGTCCTGGGATCAAGCCTTATATGGGGCTTCCTGCTTGGTGGGGAGTCTGCTTCTCCCTCTGCCTGCCACTCCCCCTGCTTGTGCTCTCTCTCTCTCTCTCTCTTTCTCTCAAATAAATAGTCTTTTTAAAACATAATAAATAAATAAATAAACAAACAAACAAATAAAGTAAGTAAGTAAGTAACCGTGGCTTAGCAAAGACATATCAAATCCATTAAGAAAGAACTAAGTGAAGTAGGGGCACCTGAGTGGCTCATTTAGTTAAGTGTCTGACTCTTGTTTTCAGCTCAGGTAGGGATCTCATGGGTTGTGGGACTGAGCTATGGGATTGAGCCCTGAGTTGAGCCCCATGTGGAGCCCTGTGTAGAGCCCCAAGTCAGGCCCTGTGTCGAGTCCTTCCCTCAGCACGGAGTCTGCTTCTCTCCTTCTCCCTCTCCCTCTGCTCCTCCCCTCTGGTCCCACACTTTCTCTCAAACAAACAAATAAACAAACAAACAAATAAATAAAATCTTTAAAAAAAAGAAAGAACCAAATAAAGTAAAAAACTGAAATAGATTTATCAGATGAATTGGTTAGTATGAACAGCCAAACTAAATAGTTCAGTCCTCTCAGGGATGCCTGGGTGACTCAGTTGGTAAAGTGCCTTCAGCTCAGGTCATGATCCTGGGATCCTGGGATCAAGTCCCTCATCAGGCTCCTTGCTCAGTGGGGAGTCTCTTCTCTCTCTGTCTGCTGCTCCCTGTTTGTGCTCTTTTTCTCTCTTCCCTTCTCTGACAAATAAATAAATAAAATCTTAAAATAATAATAATAATTCAGTCCTCTCAATCCTCTCTTCTCCAACAGTATATTTTAGAAGCTCAAAGTAAATTATTGTTATGGCATAAGAAATAGACATAAGAATGATAAATTGTAAAATAATACCCAAACATCAACTGGATCATCAAGTTTTCCCTTTGAAGGCCACGTCCATTCCCTTATGATGTTTCCCTTTTTGCTGATCACCATGCCACCATCCTGATTAAACATCATTGAAATTATTCGGCTACAAAAAGACAGAAATATGACTTATTTAGAACAAGAAAAATTCATGCACTTATTGATTTGACTGAGGCAATGGAAGTTACCAGGTCATAGCCTTTCAGGACTCCTTTCCATCATATGCTTGGAGGATGGTCACCTTGCCTCTGGCTGAATATTTTCCTTGACGGGAAGTTTGGCATATATCTGTTTAACTAATCAAGATTCCTCTTTCTGAAACATATCCCCTTCTATTTCGGCACCTCCCCATCCATATAGTCATAGGAAGGGGCTCTGTCAGCCATGATTATTGTATCATGTGGTATTATCGTCTTGACTGTAGCTCATTGAATCAGGGGTGGACATTTGCCAAGCAATGGGTTCTAAATGGTTGCAACAATATGTACAAAAGGCCACAAGGAAGGTGGTGGGCCTAATGCACTCAAGGGACTGGAAGAAAGCAAGTGTGGCTAGAGTCCAGAGTGGTGTGAATGAGACTAGAGTGACCAGCAGATGCCAGATGTGCAGGGCTTTCAACGCTGTACCATGCTTTTTAAGAGCAAAAAGTCATAGAAGGGGTTTCATAACTGAACAAAGAGGTGACATGATTAAACAGATTAGTAAGAAACCAAAGTGCTGGAGACCAGTTCAGAGGTTAGAGAGAAGATGGCAACTTGGACTAGGGCAGAGATGGGAAGGAAGAAAGATACATATGTGGATTCAAGAACCATACAGATTTGGAAAGACGTGATTTAGGTGATGAAGAACTGGAGGTGTCAATTTTATCTTCCCTATATTTCATGTCTGTCACTGCAGCCGAGCATTTTATTAGCTTTTCTAGATCAGTAGCATCTCACTAGGTGTTCACATCTAAATTATCATTGTATCTTCTCTCTTCTCAGCACAGCACCTGGCAGAGAAGGGGCTTAAAGTCTGAATTGCCCTAATGAAATGGACTCAATTTAACAAATACATATTGGGTAATTATTGGATGCAAGATACTACTTAGGCACTGTTAGGCACTGAAGGATGCTCCGAGTGAGGTGCTCTCTCTGTTCTCAGGGCATTTTCAGTCTTGTGACTTTAATTATTTTGATAGATAATATTTGCTGGGAACCTACTATGTGCCAAGCCTTAAATATCTGCTTTTAATAGGCAGTGTTGTTTAATGGTTACAAACATTGTAGAGCGGGGCGCCTGGGAGGCTCAGTGGGTTAAAGCTTCTGCCTTCGGCTCAGGTCATGATCTCAGGGTCCTGGGATCGAGCCCCGCATTGGGCTCTCTGCTCAGCAGGAAGCCTGCTTCCCCCTCTCTCTGCCTGCCTCTCTGCCTACCTGGGATCTCTCTCTCTCTCTCTCTGTCAAATAAATAAATAAAATCTTAAAAAAAAAAAAAAGTCGTAGAGTCAGATGGTTAATGGTGTTGAACCTGGCTCTTCCATGTCTTAACTGTGTAAACTTGGACATATTTCTTAACCTTTTTGTGGCTTCGTATCCTTGTCTTAAAATTGGCTATAATGACAGCATCTACTTCACAGAGCTGTTGTAAGGACTAAATGAATTAATGAATGTAAAGCACTTTCAACAGAGCCAGGCACCTTGTAAGTTCTCTAGAAGTGTTGGCTTGTATTATTAAGTCCTCACAATTTCATCTGTAAGTACTGAGTCCCATTTTCCATATGAGGAAACAGAGGCTGAGGGAGGCTGGTTAATAGAACACCTGCAGCCTAATGTAAAGTTCAATAGGGGAGTTCACCATCTAGTAAAAGAATAAGAGTAGTTCACAGTATAAAAGGGGTGCTTTTGACTTAATCGAGAAGCCTGCAATCTAACAGATGGGCAAGAGGAGCAAAGCGACCAACCCAGTGAAAAAATCAGAAACAGGAGTTCCAGGCCTTGGACACATGGAGTGCATTCCTTTCCCAAACAGCCTACCCTTTCACTCACCCTGGGCAGTCCTGCTGTCAGCTATTCTCACTCCTTGGAGGAGCCTCAGGGAAGACTCGAACTGTCCACCCCTGCACAGCTGTGGGAGCTCTCTCCCTGCAAGCACCATGGTGCCCTACACACTGGATCCTGGCAACAAGGGTCCCAGGCCACGCCCCCCCCTTTAATTCATCTTCCTGCTGATTGGGTCTGCTGAGCCTTCTCACCAAGATGTCCCTATGGTGGGACAACTGATGTGCAAGAGGAGGATTGGTTTAAAAGATCATTAACAATTATATAATGAAGTCCCTTGGAAGCCAGCTTTTTTTGTTTTTGTTTTGGACTTTCTCTTTCAGAGGCTCTCTCTTTTCTGAAGCAGGCAGCATCCTCTTCCAAGGAATGGTCTATGGGGTCCAGGATGAAATTGCACAGGGACAGGACTCAGCCCTAAGACTTAGTGTTTTAGGCTTCTGGGAAGCTCCCAAAATATAATCAGCAGATGGTGTTGTATTCATTTGCTTAGTTACTGTCAGCAATGAAGACAGGAAGAAGATGAGAAGGGCAACCACTCCAGAGCAGCAAGCAGGGGGAAATCACCTCCTGTTTATGAATGTAATTCTCAAGTTGGACATTAAATTTTATATAACAAAATAATCAAGGGGACAATTTTCTAGTATAATTTTAAATTTAATTTATTTTAAACTTAATATTATTTAAATGACAAGGGGAATTGAAAATATTTCATAAGTTTGCAGACAAAGAATACCACATTTAGGTCCAATTATTGTTGTAGGCAAAAACGAAATAATGACATCTACTTTAATGATGCAATATAGGAAAGCAAATTCTATATTAATATTTTGAGTTCTTTCTTTTATATATAACAGCTTTATCAAGATATAAATTACATCATATTAGGGCACCTGGGTGGCTCAGTGGGTTAAGCCTCTGCCTTCAGCTCAGGTCATGATCCCAGGGTCCTGGGATTGGGCCCCGCATCAGGCTCTCTGCTCAGCAGGGAGCCTGCTTCCTCCTCTCTCTCTGCCTGCCTCTCTGCCTGCTTGTGATCTCTCTCTCTGTCAAATAAATAAAATCTTTAAATTACATCATACTATTCACTATCTAAAATGTACAATTCAGTGATTTCTAGTATATTTGCAGAATTGTACAATTATCACCACAATCAATTTTAGAATATTTTCACCACCCTCAAAAGAAAACTACATGTCCATTAGCAGTAACTCCCCATTCTTCCCTCCCCTAGTCCCCTTGGCAGCCACTAATCTACTTCCTATCTATATGGACTTGCCTATTCAGGACATTTCAGACAAATGGAATCATACAATATGTGGTCTTTGACACTGGTTTCTTTCACTTAGCATAATGCACTCAACGTTAATCCATGTTGTACATGTATCAGTACTTTATTTTGTTTTATGGCTGAACAGTATTCCATTGTATGAATAGACTACATTTTGAGTTATTTGAGCCACAATTATTTGTCAACTGAGATCTCTTTTGGGGGATGTGTTAAGGGTGTTGAAATGGAATGATCCTAGGACCTCACAAATGGAGACTCTAATTTTAGCTCAGACTTCAGAACAAGAAATACTGTTTTTTTCACTAAGAATTTAAAATGTCTGTCATAAAAAGAAAAAGAAAACTAAGTAAATGTGTGCATGGATGTGTGTGTGGATGTATTTTGAAGAACAGACAAAAATGTCCTTTGCTGTGGATACACTGACAGAAGGGGTATGAGGTTGAAAGAAATAGAATTTTAATTTCCATGCAATACAATTTTAATTTCACTTGGAAAAAAATTTTTGTTATGTGCATGAAACATGAAACAGGAGTACTAGGAATAGAGAAATGGGCAGGAAAAAAAACATTTAAAGAATAATGGCCTAAAGCTTCCCAAGTTTGATGAAGAACATGAATTTACATATTTAAGAAACTCAACAATTAAAAGCTCAAAGAGATCCACAACAACACACATTATAGTCAAACTGTTAAAAGCCAATGACAAACAGAAAATCTTGAAAGTATCAAGAGACCAATTAGATAAAGACTAAAATGCTCAGTTGGTTAAAGCAACTGCCTTCTCCCTCTGTCTCCCCTCTCATGCTCTCTCTCTCAGTTTCTCTCTCAAATAAGTAAATAAAATAAAAAAAAAAAGAATGAAATACAAATGGGACTGACACATAGTAAGTGCTCAATAAATATTAGCTATTTATGAATTAAATCCAAGCTTAGAGGAGAATCAATCAATATCCTTGCATAAGATTACATACAAGAATGAAAATGCTGATCCAACTTTAGGAAAACATGGGTTCTAAGCAGTTTGGTTTTTTTTTTAAGATTTTATTTATTTATTTGACAGAGAGAGAGATCACAAGTAGGCAGAGAGGCAGGCAGAGGGAGAGGGGGAAGCAGGCTCCCTGCCGAGCAAAGAGCCCGATGTGGGGCTCGATCCCAGGACCCTGAGATCATGACCTGAGCTGAAGGCAGAGGCTTTAACCCACTGAGCCACCCAGGCGCCCCTAAGCTGTTTTTTCAATAGCGAGGATAATTATGTGATATTATCCATGGACTAGGTCAGGAATAGGCAAACTTCAGCCTACAGGCCAAATTTGGCTTCTGCCTGTTTTTGTAAAAATGTTACCAGAACACAGCCATGC
>CM053611.1:88411461-88433641 GCA_028646535.1 Procyon lotor
CCCCCCCCAAACTCCCGCCTTGCCTCTCAAATTCTTCATATCAGAGAGATCATAAGATAATTGTCTTTCTCTGACTGACTTATTTCACTTAGCATAATACCCTCCAGTTCCATCCACGTCATTGCAAATGGCCAGATTTTGTTTCTCTTGATGGCTGCATAGTATTCCATTGTATATATATACCACATCTTCTTTATCCATTCATCTGTTGATGGGCATCTAGGGTCTTTCCATAGTTTGGCTATTGTGGACATTGCTGCTATAAACATTCGGGTGAGTGCCTACCATTTTTAAACAGTTATTGAGCACCTGCTGTGTATGAAGTACCATACTAGAGGCTACAGCAAATGCAGGACTAGTAAGTAGCCCCTGTCCCCAAAGCAGTGGCACGATGCAGCAAAGGCCTGAGCAAGAATTGAGGGCAACACTGGTGCTACCTCTTGGGACTGTAAAAAGCACACAAAATAATAAACTCCACTGAGTCTTGTTTGGTTTTTTTTTCACCTATAAAATGGGGATAACAATACCTCACAGAAATATAGGGAATCTCTGGTTAACTAATGCACACCAGTATTTAGCATGCCTTCTAAATATACTAGGTATTTTTGTTACAATTTACTGAGGAACATATGCATACATGTTCATTAATAATAAGATGGTAGAGGGAAAGGGTAGGTGAATATGAAACTCCCTATGTGCTATGTTTCAGACAGAGACCAGACCCTGAAATTAAAGTAGCCCCCTTGGAACATTCATTGACCCATTCATAAATATTCACTAGGTATCTTCCACAGGCAAAATTCATACATTCTTAAGAGATACGTACTATTTATCCCCATTCTAAAGAGTGCCTGAGTTTTGTATCTACATGGTTAAACCAGGATACAACGCCGTGCATATCAACTCCAAACTCTCTTCACTTCATGAGGTTTTTTTCCCGTATTCCTAATGTCAGACACTACAGGAGCTGTGGGCATAGGATAAAATGAGACCCACCAGGGCTCTGTATCTGAGAGTCAGCAAATGAGGCAGACCTTCCTACTTCTTGCCCAGCTTCCTGCCCACAACACACACACACACACACACACACACACACACACACACACACACAGGTATCCAAACATACATACACTCACATGCTCATACAAACACACACAGGGAGACACACAAGTGCACATACACTTGTGCATCCAAGCATGCCAAGTAGGAGCTGTTGGCAACACGGCAATAGAACAAGGCTCCAGAATCAGGCTGGAAAAGCAAAGGTCATATAATAAAGACATTCTTGACTATCTTGGAGCCCAACACCACCTGTTTAACATCCACATGGACTAGCTGGCTTTGCCTCTACTGCATGGTCCTGGCTACAAAGGTGGGCTACCGGACTTCTGAGTTCTTTTTTTTTTTTAAGATTTTATTTATTTATTTGACAGAGAGAAAGAGATCACAAAGTAGGCAGAAGCAGGAAGAGGGAAAGGGGGAAGCAGGCTCCCTGCTGAGCAGAGAGCTCAACGCAGGGCTCAATCCCAGGACCCTGAGATCATGACCTGAGCCAAAGGCAGAGGCCCAACCCACTGAGCCACTCAGGGCCCCGGGACTTCTGGGTTCTTAAGACAGAATGTAGGGATGGAACTGGGCAGATTCATGACCAACACTTCAGAATAATCAAAAATATCAGGATTCTAACTAGGGGAAGGGGGAGCTACCTTCTCAGAGAAGAGTTAGTTTGGGCATTTTTAACATGGGTATAGAGTGGAACACAAAACAGATAAACCTCAGAAACAACATAAAAAGAATATCTAAGGCTGCCCTCAGCAAGTCCCTTCAGATTCAGAGCATATTCAAACAGGAATCCTCAATGGTTTTCCTTTTAAGGTGCACTTGAAAATTCCTAAAATTGGGGCACCTGGGTGGATCAGTCCGTTAAGTGTCTGCCTTTGTCAGGTCATGATCCCAGGGTTCTCGGATCGAGCCCCATGTTGGGCTCCTCGCTCAGCTGAGGAGTCTGCTTCTCCCTCCCCCTCTGCCCGTTCCCCTACTTGTGCTCTCTCTCCCTCCCTCTCAAATAAATAAAATCTTAAAAAGAGAGAAAAAAAGAAAATTTCTAAAATAAGCTGGTGTATCTCAATAAGGGTCTCAGAGTGTGTGTGTGCGTGTGTGTGTACACACATGTGTGCATTTATTGGTTAAGGGATTTGGGGTATGAGAAGAGCTATGCTGAAAGGAAAATTTTTAAAGTATTAAAAATAAGTAACTAGATGGGGCATCTGGCTGGCTCAGTCAGTAGAGCATTCAACTCTTGATTTCAGGGTCATGAGTTCAAGCCCCACGATGGGTACAGAGTTTATTTAAAAAAAATAAGTAATTGGACAAAACTGGAGGTATTGCAATTTCAGATTACAAATTATGTTACAAAATACCATCGACCTTTTTCACAGAGTTGGAACAAATAATCCTAAAATTTGTATAGAACCACAAAAGACCACAAATAGCCAGAAGAATGCTGAAAAAGAAAACCAAAGCTGGTGGCATCACAATGCTGGACCTCAAGCTATATTACAAAGCTGTCATCATCAAGACAGTATGGTACTGGCAAAAACAGACACATAGATCAATGGAACAGAACAGAGACCTCAGAAATGGACCCTCAAGTCTAGTCAACTAATCTTCAACAAAGCAAGAAAGAATATCCAATGGAAAAAGGACAGTCTCTCCAACAAATGGTGCTAGGAAAACTGGACAACCACATGCAGAAGAATGAAACTGGACCATTTCTTTACACCATACACAAAAATAAACTCAAAAAGGACGAAAGAACTGTGAGGGGGCACCTGGGTGGCTCAGTGGATTGGGCCTCTGCCTTTGACTCAGGTCATGATCTTGGGGTCCTGGGATCTAGCCCCGTATCAGGCTCTCTGCTCAGCAAGGAGCCCGCTTCCCGCCACCAGCCCCCTGCCCCGTCTGCTTCTCTGCCTACTTGTGATCTCTCTCTCTAATAAATAAAAATATAAAAAACAAACAAACAAACAAAAAAACTAATTGTGAGTCAGGAATCTATCAAAATCCTAGAGAACACAGGCAGCAACCTCTTCGACCACAACTGTAGCAACTTCTTCTAGACATGTCTCCAAGGGCAAGGAAAACAAAAGCAGAAATGAATTACTGGGACTACATCAAAATAAAAAGCTTCTGCACAGCAAAGGAAGGAGCCAACAAAACTAAAAGGAAAACTATGGAATTGGAGATGTTTGCAAATATTTTATCAGATAAAGAGTTAGTACCCAAGATCTATAAAGAACTTATGAAACTCAACAGCCAAAGAACAAATAATCCAGTCAAGAAATAGGCAGAAGATATGAACAGGCATTTCTCCAAAGAAGACATCTAAATGGCCAACAGACACATGAAAAAATGCTCAACATCACTTGGCATCAGGGAAATGCAAATCAAAATTGCAATGAGATACCACCTCACACCAGTCAGAATGGCTAAAATTAACAAGTCAGGAAATGACAGATGTTGGCGAGGACGCAGAGAAAGAGGAACTGTCTTACACCGTTGGTGGGAATGCAAGCTGGTGTTGCCACTCTGGAAAACAGTATGGAAGTTTCTCAAGAAGTTAAACATAGAGCTACCCTATGACCCTATAACCCAGCAATTGCACTAGTAGGTATTTACCTCAGAGATACAAATGTAATGATCTGAAGGGGCACCTACACCCCAATGTTTATAGCAGCAATATCCACAATAGCCAAACTGTGGAAAGAGCTAAGATGCCCGTCAACAAATGAATGGAAAAAGAAGATGTGGTATACATATACAATGGATGAATACTTAACATTTACATTGATGTGAATGGAACTGGAGAGTATTATGCTGAGCAAAATAAGTCAATCAGAGAAAGACAATTATCATATGGTTTCACTCATATGTAGAATATGAGAAACAGTGCAAAGGATCATAGTGGAAGGGAAGGAAAACTAAATGGGAAGCAATCAGAGAGGGAGACAAACCATGAGAGAATCTTAACTATAGGAAACAAACTGAGGGTTGCTGGAGGAGACCTGAGGGGATGGGGGGTAAAATTGGGTGATGGGTATTAAAGAGGGACGTGATATGATGACCACAGGGTGTTATATGCAACTGATGAATTAGTGAATGCTACATCTGAAACTAATGATGTATGATCTGTTGGCTAATTGAATTTAAGTAAAGAAAAACAAAGCAGTACTTATTAAAACAGTATGGTACTGGCATAAAAATATACACATAGATCGATGAAATAGAACAGAAAACTCAGAAATAAATCTACAATTATATGGTCAATTAATCTTTAACAAAGGAGAAGTTAACATACAATGGGAAAAATTCTCTTCAACAAACGGTGTTGGCAAAACTGGGCAGCAACATGTAAAAGAATGAAACTGGATCACTTTCATATATCATACACAAAAATAAACCCAAAATGGATTAAAGACCTAAATGTGAGACCTGAAACCATAAAAATCCTTGAAGAGAGCATAGGCAGTAATCTCACTGACATTGGCTGTAGCAACATTTTTCTAGCTAAGGCTCCTGACGCAAGAGAAATAAAAGCAAAAATAAACTGTCAGGACTACATCAAAACAAGAAGCTTCTGCACAGCAAAGGAAACAATCAATAAAACTAAAGACAATCTATAGAATGAGAGGAGATATTTCCAAATGATATATGTGATACAATCAATACCCAAAAAACCAAGTAATTCAATTTAAAAATGGCAGAAGAAATGAACAGACATTTCTCCAAAGAAGACACGCAGATGGCAGACACAGAAAAGATGCTCAATATCACTCATCAGCAGGAAAATGCAAATCAAAACTACCATGAGGTATCACCTCATACCTGTCTGAAAGGCTAAAATCAAAAACACAAGAAACAACATGTGTTGATGAGGATATGGAGGAAAAGGAACCTTCATGCACTGTAGGTGGGAATGCGAACTGGTGCAGTTACTGTAGAAAACAGTATGGAGATTCCTCAAAAAATTAAAATTAGAATCACCCTATGATCCAGCAACTGCACTACTGGGTATTTACCCTCCCCAAATTCAAAAATACTAATTCAAAGAAATACATGCACCCCTATGTTTATTGCAGCATTATCAATAATAGCCAAATTAAGTAAGCAGCCCATGTCCATTGATAGATGAATGGGTAAGGAATATGTGGTATATGCACAATGGAATATTATTCATTCACAAAAAGAGTGAAATCTGTTTTGCAACAACATGGATAGAGCTAGAGAGTATAATGCTAAGCAAAATAAATCAGAGAGACAAATGCCATATAATTTCATTCATATATGGAACTTAAGAAACAAAACAAATGATCAAAGGGAAACAAAGAGAGATAGAGACAAACCAAAAAACAGACTCTTAACTATAAAGAACAAATTGACGGTTACCAGAGGTAGGTGGGAGGATGGGTGAAATAGGGGATAGGAGCATTAATGAGTATACTTAGGATGATGAAAAAAAAGTACTTGGAAATAATATAGCTGATTAATGAAAGGAAGGAACGGTATAATAGCCACACTGCTGTTGGCAGGGCAGTCCTGGGGATGGAAGTCCCTAGCAATCAGCAAGGGTCACTGGCCCCTCTCAGAGAAAAGGAGGGGGCACTTCTCAGCAAGTCCTATGGGAAATAAACCAGAGCCAGGAGGGTGGGCAAGGGCCAGATCCGCCACTCAAAAATGCAAATACATGATTAAAACAACTGGTTTCTCTTGCTGTTTGCTTCTTCTTTTGTTTTCCTTCTCCTTCCTTTGTCACATTCTCATGAAAATGTATCCCACTCTCAAAAATGGGCTAAATTTTTTGAAAAATGTGACAAAAAAATAAGCACTTACAAATAACCACTCTTCCCCAACACCAGAACACACATGTGCCTCCATTTATAAGCATCGAAGCCTAACAACACACATTTATAGACCAATTGGAAACCTGGGTCTAATGACCATTCACCAAGCCCACATTTTGGCCCTTTCATTCAATGCCTGGGATTCCCAGTCTAATGCTTTTGTACCACCATGTTCTAATAGTGAATATGAATAAAATCAGAGGACTAGACCTTCACCAGTTATAGCCCAGACACCTGATTCAGGCCCAGTCAAAAGGTCTAAGTAAACCCAGTCTGGAGGATGTCTCTGCTATAAAGAGTGCCTCGGGATCTGGCCCGGGATGGGAAGGTTCACTATGTTTGTGAGACTAGACTTCCTGTGATAAGAAAAGAGACTATGTTTCAGTGTGCACCTGCTAATGGAGTTAGAGAAGATTCTTCTCTAATTTCCTGGGTCTGAATTGAAATTAAACTTCTATAATGTTCTGTGTGGAGCAAATGTGATAATTTGGCAGGGTACAAAAGACAATAGTTCTAATTTGTCTAAAACTGCATTTCATCCAGCAAGCATTTTTTTTCAATCTACAGGCTATCTCTCACCCCAGGAACCAAGGGATGTTAAGGTTTGATTAATTTTCTTGCAGAGATGCTTTGTAATGCACACACTGTAAAATTTACATGTGTTCTTTTTAAAGTTTGGATTCTGTATATGATAAATTCCTTGGGAATGAATTCTACCAACTTTAGCAATTCTCACTGGTAAAAAACCACTCCCTTGACATAGTTTATTACTATGTATAACAGCATTGTACTCATCCTTGGCGCTATGTGCCAGCTAAACTTACCTCCTCCATCTACCCTCCCAAGCCATCTCTTCTTGGTTCTAACCCTACTTGTTTTAAGAAACAACTTCTGACGGTACTGGGTTATTATTAAAAAATGCTTTGTGCTTGCTTGGTGATTTAGTGTCTACAAAGTACGTTTATATATACTGAGTCACAAGAGCCTGCTGTGGTAAGCAGAAGACATGTCATTATCCCTAAATGACTAAAGAAGCTGAGGTTCGAGGAGTTCAAGTAACTTACAGAAGATCCCACGCCATTGACTAATGAACCTCAGATGTTCTGACTCCATTTTTTTTTTTTTCATTTTTTGCTTTGGTCTTTATTTTTTATTTTTATTTTATTTTTTTAAAGAATTAATTTATTTTTTTTAAAGATTTTATTTATTTATTTGACAGAGAGAGAGAGAGAGATCACAAGTAGGCAGAGAGGCAGGTAGAAAGAGAGGGGGAAGCAGGCTTCCCACTGAGCAGAGAGCCCAACTCCGGGCTCGATCTCAGGACCCTGAGATCACGAGCCGAGCCGAAGGCAGAGGCTTTAACCCACTGAACCACCCAGGTGCCTCTGGTCTTTATTTTTTAGAGCAGTTTTAGGTTCACAGCAAAACTGAGTGGAAAGTAAAGAGGGTTCTCAGATACTCCCTGCAAGTTTTTTTTTTTCCCATTAAAATACACTGCCTGCTCCACATCACTTGAGATCTCTTTAAACTTGAAAAACTAATTCTAAGTTTACCTGGAAAAATAAATTGGTGAATTGTTCAAGCTGTTTCTGATGTAGAAAGAGTATACCAGAGGAGGTTTGCTGTACCAGATATTAAGATAGTGATAACTAACATTCATTGAATGCCTAGTTGTGGTAGGAAGCTTTACCAACTACCCTAAAATGTAGTTACTATGATTATTCTCATTTTACAGATGAAGAAAATAAGGCAAAGGGAAATTAAGTGACTTTCCCAAGATTACATGCATGGATGGCACTGGGATTGTAGACCAGTCAATTTGATAGGCTTCAAGCCTTCTTTCTGAACACTCTACTTGTGTCTCTCATACTATGTCATCTGAGTTATTGAAATAGATGAAAACTCAATTAGGCAAATCAGTGAAATAGAACAGATAGCTCAGAAGCAGACTTTAATGTATAAAAGACTGAAGATATGATTAAGATGAGAACTCAAATCAGTGGATAACACAGAATATGTTCAATACATGGCCCCAGAGTGATCATAGAGCACAGGCTTCGGTATCACACAAATCTGTGAGTATATAGCAGCTCACCCACTCCCTAGCTTTCTGATCTTGGCATAAAAGCTGTGACTTACTCATGGAGGCATGTAAATTGCTTTGTGTAGTGCCTTACACAAAACAGACATTCAATAAACGTGAGCTATTATTACTAGCACTCAATAAATATTAGCTATCATTATTACTGGCATGGGAGAAATCAAGCTAGAATCTTTATACCACACACACAAAAATTTCCAACAAATGGAGAAAAAAGAAATTAAAAATAGAGTAGGTTTATCTAATTTTAGCATGAGAAAAGATTTTGCAGTCATAAAAACAAGGGTGAGAAATCTTAAAACAAAACATTGATGATTATACGATAATAAAAGTTAGTTTAAATACTAAGCATAGGTGGAATTTTGTTGGTTTTGTTTGTTTGTTTGTTTTTTGAGGGAGAGAGAAAACACACAGGAGTGGGGAGAGGCAGAGGGCGAGAGAGAATCTTAAGCAGGCTCCACACCTAGTGAGGAGCTCAATGTGGGTCTCAATCTCACAACTGTGAGATCATGACCTGAGCCGAAATCAAGAGTCAGACGCTCAATGGACTGAACCATCCAGGTGCCTCTAAGCATAGGTGTTTTACAATATTTACAATTGTAATATGACGTAAGTTTAGATACTAAATTTACCAATGTACTAAATTTACTAATTTGAATTTAAAAATTCCTGATGATTCAACTAATAAAGAGTGATTTCTAGTGAATTCCTGATGATTCAACCAATAAAGAGTGATTTCTAGTGAAACTATGCTTAAAATTTTAAATAATAATTTCAATTTTTAAAAAATTTCACTAGAGGGGAGCCTGGGTGGCTCAGTTGGTTAAGCATCCACCTTTGGCTTGGGTCAGGATCCCCAGGGTCCTGGGATCAAGACCACATATCAGGTTCCCTGCTCAGCAGAGAGCCTGCTTCTCCCTCTCCCTATGCTACTCCTCTTGCTTGTGCTCTTTCTCTCTCTCTCTCCCTCAAATAAATAAATAAAATCTTTTTAAAAATTTTCACTAGAAATTATTTTTGTTGATTAAATCACCAGGAATTATCAGCACAAGATCTAACATCTTAACCAAGGCTGGGCTCTGGGCCTGCTCTGTCTTTTCCAGTCCTTATAGGGCCTTAAAGAGAGAGACACCATTAAAGAGACAGAGTCAGATGATAGCAGACGCTTCTTTCCCAGTCCTTGCATAAGCTGCTCAATTCTTGTCCAGAGCAGTAAAGGCCAGGATTTTAGAAAAATCTAATAAATAATTTCACATTACATTATAAGATCTCTCTTAACAGGGGAGCCTGGGTGGCTCAGTGGGTTAAAGCCTCTGCCTTCGGCTCAGGTCATGATCTTAGGGTCCTGGAATCAAGCCCCGCATCGGGCTCTCTGCTCAGCGGGGAGCCTGCTTCCTCTTCTCCCTCTGCCTGCCTCTCTGACTACTTGTGATCTCTTTCTCTCTGTCAAATAAATAAATAAAATCTTAAAAAAAAGAGATCTCTCTTAACAATTTAGATTTATCAACAGTATTAAAATTTATTTGCTTCTGATCTAAAAATTTCTCATTTTGCAATTTACTTTTTTTGTGTATATGTAATTTTACTTTGCTTTATTTTATGTATTTTAAAAGTTTATTATTATTATTATTTTAAATAATCTTTATACCCAACATGGGGCCCGAACCCATGACCCCGAGATCAAGAGTCACACACTCTTCTGACTGAGCCAGCCAGGTGCCCCTGTGTGTATGTAATTTTAAATAAGGTGTTTTTTTTTTTTTAAGAATTTATTTATTTATATGAGAGACAGAGAGCATGAGCAGAGGAAGAGGAAGAGGGAGCAAGAGAAGCAGACTCCCCACTAAGCAGGGAGCCTGACATGGGGCTCCATCCGAGGAACCCAGGATCATGACCTGTGCTGAAAGCAGACACTTAACCTCTTAACCGACTAAGCCGCCCTGGTGCCCCTTAAATAAGTATTTATTTTTTAAATAAGTATTTTAAATACTAAGCGTCTATTACATTTGGAAGGCACTCCACAAAACAGTAAGTGGTTATTTTCACACCGAAGGCCACGTGGAAAACTGGAAGGAAAAATAAAGCATGGGTGACAGTGGGTGCACTTGGGAGTCCAACGGAGCTGAGTTTTACCCCTGGCTCGTTTTCTAGCTGTATGACTTGCAACAAATTGCCATACTTCATGGCACATTAATTTCCTTATCTGTAATGCAGAGATGATAACCGCCTTTCTTTCATGAGGTTGTTCTCAGCAGTATAGATAACAAACAGTAAAGATTCAGCTCCACTGTCTGGCCACAGAGCAGGTATTTCGGCAATGCTTGCTCTGGCTCTTACCACCTCCTAATTGTTTGATTTGTCCTCTGTTGATTGTTAACTTGCCAAGATGGTTAGTTTCCCATTTAAGGTGACAAGTTTCTTGGACAGAGACAAGTCTCCTATTTCCTTAGAAAGTGCTTTCCCTACAGCTGGTGCTCTTTCCCCTGACTTCTTTTGTCCTCTCCCTCCTCCACACTGTTTTCACACAGGATCCTGTACTGGTTACCTGACAAGTCTGAGTGACTGATAAATTTGCGTTCTACAGCATGACTTATTTCCATGAGTTACTAGGAAAAGAAGGGTTTGTGTGTGTATGTGTGTATGTTTATTTTTTTCGAATTACAGATAGTACAAGGCAAAGTGATAGAGTGACTTGCTCAGGGTCCCTCAGGCTCTTCTCGCCTATCTAGCCGATATGTGCCTCATAAAAGATTGCAGAGGCGCCTGGGTGGCTCAGCTGGTTAAGCATCCAACTCTTGGTTTCTGCTCAGTTTGTGAAATCCAGCCCTGCGTGGGGTCCAGGCTTATCAGGGGGTCTGTTTGGGATTTTCTCCCTCTACCACAACCCCTGGGTGTGCGTGTGCTCTCTCTCTTGTTCTAGCTCTAAAATAAACAAATAAATCCTTAAAAAATTAAGATTGCAGGGGCATCTGGGTGGCTCAGTAGGTTAAAGCCTCTGCCTTTGGCTCAGGTCATGATCTCAGGGTCCTGGGATTGAGCCCTG
This sequence comes from Procyon lotor, assembly GCA_028646535.1. Taxonomy (NCBI): domain Eukaryota; kingdom Metazoa; phylum Chordata; class Mammalia; order Carnivora; family Procyonidae; genus Procyon; species Procyon lotor. The sequence continues at coordinate 88,422,506 of CM053611.1, forward strand.
CAACGGGCTCTCTGCTCAACGGGGAGCCTGCTTCCTCCTCACTTTTTGCCTGCCTCTCTGCCTGCTTGTGATCGCTCTCTCTGTAAATAAATAAATAAAATCTTAAAAAAAAAAAAAAAAGATTGCAGAGGGCGCCTTACATTTTAATGGTGGCTTCTTGTAGTCTCTTCACAGCAGTACTGAGGATTGTCTTCCATTTCAGAATTTCCAATTTTGAGTCAGGATGTTGAAAGATCCAACCTTAAAATAACAATGCACGTATTAACTCAAAGGGATACTTAAAAATTTACCCCAAGTCAGTACTCACTATCTAAATCCTGCTCAACGATCAGTCTACCTAGGCCTACTTGAAAAAGGAACCAAAATCCAGGGGTGCCTGGATGGCTCAGTCGGGTGAGGGACTGGCTCTTGGTTTCAGCTCAGGTCATGATCTCAGAGTTGTGGGGTTGAGCTCCAGGGTCCAGCTCCATGCTCTGCTTGAGATTTTCCCTCTCCTCCTCCCTCCACCCCTCCACCCCTCCACTTTTCTGCTCTTGAGTGTAGGCACTCTCTCTCTCAAATAAATAAAATAAAACCTTCAAAAAAATAACTCAAGTCCATTCATATTAAAGTGTAAGTAATCAGCTTAAGAATTACCTCTCCTCAGGAGGTTTGTGCTAAAATGGCATCAAAGCTTTAAAGGAATTAAATCCCTATGATGACTTCTGAAGTATTAGAATCCCTACATGCCCTGTGGACCTATAGATCAGATCCTTCAGCATCCCCCAGACTCAAGATCCCATCTCTCAAGAGAGAGCACTTTACTGGTGGTCAGCAGACTTGAGATCTGTTCCGAGTCTCCTTCATGGACATTGGAGGAAAAGAAGCACTTTCCTTCTAGGCAGGGGGCATGTGAATTTAGGGCTGGCAGTGACTATCTCCTTCATTGCGTAAACCAAGGCTAACTGTAGAATTCAGCCAAGCAGAGATGGACAGGAAAGAGTCTCTGCAAGTGTTGAGGCCCACATCCTGCCTTGGACCTTTGCTCCTGCCGTTCTTCCTTTAATCTTGTGAGCTGCCACCAGTACACTAGCAAAGAATTCTCTTTTTGCTTAAGCCAGTGTGAGTTGGGCTCTTAATCACCTATAGCTGAGATTTCTGACCAACATCATCACATTCAGATTCATCATCACTGGATCATGAGGATCATGGTAACTCTAGATTAGAAGGATTGAATAAACTCCATCCCAGTTTCCTTAGGGTTAAATAATGTAATCTCAGCCTCTCACTTTGGGATTTCAATCCTGCCCCTTAATGATTAAGGTCTTGCTCCTTGCTCACAGACTATTTGCTTGCCATTCAATTGCCTGCTGAGAGATTTCCTGTCACTGACTTTACCCACCTATTTGGATTCCTTGACATTTTCATGCTGAACCCTCTGGATACCTTACGATTTACTTCATTCCTATTTGTTGTTTCGCCATACTTACTGGGCTTGTTTTTAGCATATGCATATTTCCTCAATATCTATCACTCCAGTGAGACAGTGCCAGTCATAAATTTTGATTCCTTAATACATCAGATTCAGAAACATATGTAGGGCATCGGGAGGTTTGTGAGGGAAACATGACTCCTAAAAGCACATCCTCTAAAAGCAGAAACTTTCAAAGTTCTTAGGTTATGATGGAAGTTCTTAGGTTATGATGAAAAGATTATGAAAAGCAAATCTATGACACCCAGGGCAGCCAGCCCCAACTCCTACTCACTCCCTGAGCCACACAGAAGTTGGCTATATTATGTATTTCAAGGGATGACAAGGTTCCCTTTTCCCAATAATCCATATCCTGTCCCTTTTACAACCTCATTCAGGGACAGATTGTATTCTTTCTAGATTTATGTAACCATAATCTTCCTTGAGAAATCTCCTTTATAATACTTAAACAATTTAAGAACCAATTTTTGTCTTTTAACACAGAAGCTTTGGGGGCACCTGAGTGGCTCAGTCCTTAAGTTTCTGCCTTCAACTCAGGTCATGATCCCAAGGTCCTTGGATAAAGCCCCGCATCGGGCTCCCTGCTCAATGGGGAGCCTGCTTCTCTCTCTCCCACTCCCCCTGCTTGTGTTCCCTCTCACTGTGTGTCTCTCTGTGTCAAATAAAATCTTAAAAAAAAAAAAGAAAGAAAGAAACAACACAGAAGCTTTGCTTTCTAGTCCAGGTTGGTATGTTTTTGTGATGGAAGGCCCTTGGGTGAACAGGCAAGTCATTACTACCAAAGTCGGTTTCTCAGAACCATGAAGAAAAAAACTCCCAGGGCACCGGAGTGGATAAATCATGGAAGACTGGTTTAGAGAGGATGCATTTGGAAAACTTTGACTAGGAATCCATGAACTTAAAAGCCTGGCTTTGACTGAGGTTATACTAAGAGGATGGCTAGGAGAAAGTTTCCAAATTCAGGGAATGTAAGTGATTCTCACTCTGGCTGCTCATCAGAGTTGACCCTAATTTGGGTAGGTAAAGGGATCTTACCATTTTCTAAACATATCTTGGATAACAGTGAGAAGTGGAGGACAACACGTAAATTGCTATCCTGGGGTATGCGGGAATATTGGTTTTGGTTGTCAAGAGCTAGGAAAAAAGGAAGGAGAAGGAAGATGAGGGGGGAGAGGGGAAAGAGAAGAGAAAGTGAGTATTTTGTTAGATCATCATCAACACAAAAATCAGTTGTCAACATTTTAATATTCTTACCAGGGCATTGGCAAAATTTTTCATAAGAACCCATAATACCCATGGAATATTTTCATTTGCTCTGGAAATGAAACAGCTTTTTAAATTGAAAAATTCCTCTATTTAATTTCTTGATTTGCTAAAAGGTTGTATTAATGCCTTTGTTCTAAGAATAACCATGACTAATATTTATTGAGCACTTACTATACTATATGTATACTATACTATACTATACTATATAGCACTTACTATATGCCAGCTACTATGCTAAGTACATTACATGCATTATGCAATTTATTTCTCTCAACAAAGTTCCACCATTAATCTTCTCATTTTACAGATGAGGATTTCAAGTAAGTCTAGAATAAGACCTAGAAAATTTTCTAGGACTTGTTATAGTAAGTTCCCAGTGATTTTGATGCACTGGTTCAGGGACCACACTTTAAGAACCACTGCACAGAGCCTTTCAATCTCTTGATTAACAGCAATCACTTGTCCTTAAAAGGTAAAAATTGTATTGCTAGAATTATCTTGTTAAAGCAAATGTGTTGGGCTTCATGAACTATCAGGAGCCTATAATAATACCTATATACTGAAGAGTTACTCTGAGGATCATATGAGAGAATGGAGATAATAATAATAATAATAATAATGATAAAATAAGCACATAAGTAGTGTCTACCACTGGGTGATGAATGGAAGTATTGAATCATTCACTATATTGTATGCCTGAAACTAATAAGACAACATAACTTAACTGGAATTTAAATAAAAACTTTAACCAATAAGTAGTGTCTACTATACTCAAGATACTTTTCTAAGTGCTTTAGTGTTAATTCATTTAATATTCAGAACCACGCTGGAAGGAGGTACAATTTGCAGTACCATGTCACAGATAATGAAACCAAGGCAAAGAGGGGTTATAAAATGTGCTCAAAGTTATGTAAGTAGTAAGTGCAATAACCAGGATATCGACCCAGGAATCCTAAGAGCAAAGGCTTAGTCACTACTGTAGGTTACTTCTCTATCTCAGAGGGGTCTTGAGGAGATAGCTGCCACTATTTATTCTCATTGTCAAAATCATTATCACTATTATGATAGCAGAATGGGAGTTAGGGATAAAGTAGTAGAAAGGACACAATACTTGGAGTTAAAAGACCAGGGCTAGGGTCATGGCTCTATCGGAAACTGTGACTTTAGGTAAGTTACTTGACCCTTTGGCATCTCAGTTTTCTCCTATTAGCTACTCCACAGGGATATCTGGACAACTAAACTAGATAATGGCTAGAAAGATCCCTATGATCTGTAAAATATTATAAATGTATATGATTTTATTATTTAAAATATCAGTTCTTTTGCTACATTGAATCTTGCTTGCATATAGTCAACACAATAGGAGCGAAAGTGAGAAATCTTAAAGTCCTGAGTACAAAGCTACACTCTGGGGATAAAAGTGGGATCTACCAGTATTCTCCACAATGTAGCACTAAGCTCTGCTGCAGTTCCTCATCCTTTTTTAATCACAGATCTGTGCCAGTCGCCCATATTTCCCTACTAAGTTTTCTGAAATTATTAACAGAAAAAATTTCAGAACCCTAAGCCTTTGTTATTATTCTTAACATTCTCATGTTTGGTACTTGCAAATGTTTCCCCCCAACACACCATCTTTTTTTTTTTGGATATTATGGATGTATAACACAAAATTTACCATTTAACCATTAAAATATTTTTTTGTGGTTAAATTTGCAAAACATAAAATTTACCATTTTAACCATTTTTAACTGTATGGTTTTGTAGCATTAGGTTCCTTAATTGAAACTCTGTACCCATTTAGCAGTAACTCCCTATCCTTCCCTCCCCCAGCCCCTTGCAACCACCATTCTACTTTCTGTCTCTATGAATTTGGTTACTTTGGGTACCTCATGTAAGTAGAGCCATACTTTATTTGTCCTTTTTTTTCTGGCTTATTTCACTTCACATAATGTCTTCGTTTCATCCACATGATAACCTGTATCAGAATGTCATTCCTTTTTAAGGCTGAATAATATTCCATTATATGTACATACCATAATTTGTTTATCCATACACCTGTCAATGGACATTTGGGTTGTTTCCACCTTTCAGCTATTGTGAATAATGCTGCTATAAGTAATGGTATATAAACATCTGTTTGAGTCCCTGTTTCCAACCACCTCCGGTTGAAGATAATTTCAACCAGCCCTCAAATTAGTTTTAAAAACTTTTTCAAACACAATGTCTGACACAAAATTAAAAATAATCATATTCACAGGGAGTTAAGAGAACACAAATGAGAACAAGCAGACAGAAAAGGAAAATCTAGAAATAAATTCACATAAATATGCCCATCTGATTTTTGAGAAAGATGCAAAGCAATTCAAGAGGAGAAGAAGCATTTTTTGACAGGTGATGCTGAAGCAACTGGATATCCATAGGCCAAAAAATGAACCTCAACCTAGGTCTCACATCTTACACAAAAGGTAACCCCAAATGGGTCACGGACTTAAATGTAAAATGTAAAACTATAAAACCTCTAGAAAAAAAATAAGAGAAAACTTTCAGGATTTAGGGGTAGGCAGTGAATTCTTATACATGATACTAAAAACACTATAAAAAAAACTTGATAAATTGGACTTCATCAAAATGTAAAACTTTTTCTCTGCAAAAGACCCTATTAAAAAGATGGAAAGACACTGGGAGAAAAATATTTACAACGTACATATAGAACAAAGGACGGGTATTTATAATATATAAAGAATTCTCGGGGAGGCGCCTGGGTGGCTTAGTGGGTTAAAGCCTCTGCCTTCAGCTCAGGTCATGATCTCGGGGTCCTGGGATTGAGCCCCGCATCGGGCTCTCTGCTCGGCAGGGAGCCTGCTTCCTCCTCTCTCTCTTCCTGTCTCTCTGCCTACTTATGATCTCTCTCTGTCAAATAAATAAATAAAAATTTAAATTAAAAAAAAAAAGAAAATGAGCAAAGACATGAAAGACATTTCACTGAAGAGGATATACAGATGGCAAATACACAATATCATTAGTCATTAGAGTAATTCAAATTAGGGGTATCTAGCTGGCTTGGTCAATGGAGCATGAGACTGGATGTTAGAGCTGTGAGTTCAAGCCCCATGTTGGGGGTAGAGATGCTTGAAAATAAAATCTTACAAAAAAAAAAAAGGAATGCAAATGAAAACTGCAAGGAGATACCACTACATGCCTACAGAACGACTAAAATAAAAAATGGTAATAATATCCAAATATTGGTGAGGATGTGGAGAAATGATATGACTCATACATTGCAGGTGGGAATGTAAAATAGGATAGCTTCTCTGGAAAACAGTTTGAAAGTTTCATATAAAAGTAATCATGCAGGAACCTGGGTGGCTCAGTCAGTTAACTGTCTGCCTTTGGCTCAGGTCATGATCCCAGGGTCCTGGGATGGAGCCCCACACTGGGCTCCCTGCTCAGTGGGGAGCCTGCTTCTCCCTCTCCCTCTGCCATTCCCCCTGCTTGTGTTCTCCATCTGTCTCTCTTTATGTCAAATGGATAAATAAAATCTTTTAAAAAAAATAAAAATAGGGGTGCCTGGGTGGCTCAGTCATTAAGCGTTTGCCTTCGGCTCAGGTCATGATCCCAAAGTCCTGGGATTGAGCCCCAAGTCAGGTTCCCTGCTCTGCAGGAAGCCTACTTCTCCCTCTCCCACTCCCCCTATTTATGTTCCCTCTCTTGCTATCTTTCTCCTTCTGTCAAATAAATAAATAAAATCTTTTAAAAAATAAAAATAAAATAATAAAAATAAATAAAAATAAAAGTAAACATGCAATTGTCACATAGCCTAGTAATTGTACTTTTGGGCATTTATCAAAGAAAAATCAAAACTTATATTTATACAATTCCTATACAAGAGTGTTTAAGCAGCTTTCATAATAGCCCAAAACTGGAAAAAAATCCAAACTACCCAGATATCCTTCAAGGATTGAATGACCAAACTGGTACATTCATACCATAGAATACTGCTGAGCAATAAAAAGGAACAAACTACTAATATATACAACCTGGATTTATCTCCAGAGCATTAAGCTGACTGAAAAAAGGTAATCACCAAATTTATACATCATATGATTCCACTTATATAATATTCTTGAAATGACAAAAATATGGAAATGCAAAACACATTGGTGGTTGCCAGGGTTAAGGAGGAGGTAGAGAAATAGGGAAGTGGGTATGGCTTTAGGACATGAATGATCCTTACCTTAATAAAAATGTTTTGAATCTTAACTGTATCAATGTCAATATACTGGTTGTGACATTGAACTAGAGTTTTACAAGATGTTGTCATATGGAGAAAATGGATAAAAGGGCTATGGTATCTCTCTGTATGTGGGTCTATACTCACCTTAAAATAAAAAGTTAATTTAATGGGATGCCTGGGTGGCACTGTCCATTAGGCATCTGACCTTTGATTTTGGCTCAGGTCATGATCTCAGGATCATGATTTCGGGGTTGTAAGGTATAAGAGTTCTGCGTTGGGCTCCAGGCTGAGTGCGGAGTTTTCCTGGGTTTTCTCTCTCCCTCTTCCTTTGTCCCTCCCCTATCTCTCTCTCTCTCTCTCCTCCAAAAAAAAAAAAAAAAATCTTTAAAAAAAGTTAATTTAAAAATTATGTATATGGCTAGCATCATATTTCTGTTGGACCCTGCCACAGTAAAAGAATTTGTAGGATACCTTGAGGCAGAGAGTTCATATCACATTAAGTATAATAGATGCTTTCAATGAAAGCACTATAAATTTTTATATCTTTCTCCTAACATTCACTAATACTTACTAAAATTATTAACACAAACCAAATATCACTAATATAATGTTTTGCCAATATCTCACTCATGTGCTATTTTTAAAAATTCTTTTTCTTTTAAACCTGGAGGACTATTTATAAGACTAATAACTTCTACTTACCAGATGAAACATTGTGGTCTTTTTTTGCTTTCACAAGATGATTTTCCTTATGATATTCCTCTCCTGGAAAGCTGCTGATTTGGGTCATGGCATTGGGATCTCTTTGCAAGGCAGTTTTTTTCTTCAACACTGAACTTTTGGTTGCACACTTCGAAGCACCTTCAATAAGATCATGCCAACTGTAATTCATAAGATTTACAATCCCCGCAGGGTAAGTAATGTGATACTTCGCATATTTCTGCAGTATCTCCCCAAGTTCATGCAGTGTTTCAGAAGCAATGAGTTTATATTCTTCAAATAGATCCTTCTGCAGGTGCATTCTGGAGAACGGAGGGTTAGGAGAAAACTTGGCAACAGTAGGAGTTTGTGAGATGTCAAATGAATAGTACTCATCTTGCTCCCCAGCTTCAGGTATTGTAGGTAGTCTCGCTTCTTTTAGTTCTTTAGAAAGTATATCCTTTGTATGGCTGTAAAAAACATATGTGAACCATAAAGGTATTTTATCTTTTTAAGCCTGGTAGTTCAACTTCTAGAAATCCACCTTAAAATGCAATAAATAAGGTGTATATTATCTGTAAATAAAATTGCTAACTGTAACATTTTTTGATATTAGAAAAAATTGAAAGAAATCTAATGACTTATAAGGATATAGCTAAATAAATAATGCCATACTCATACAATGAATAGCATGAAAAATTGTTAGGAAAGTTGCTCTTAATAATTTGGCAAAATACTTATGTTATAATATATAAAGATTACACACAATTATATATACGGGATGTCCTCAAATGTATAATATATATATATCATATACCTGATAGTACAGAGACTAAGCAAATATCCTCCAAAAGTAAGTTGATTATCAGATTATGGAAGTCATTTTTACTGTCTTTTTTAATACTTTTCTAACCTTTCTTTATTTCATAGGCTCCATGCCTACTTGAACTCACAATCCCAAGATGTGCAAGAGGCAGCATGCACTACTGCCTGAGTCAGCGAGGCACCCTTCTAACTTTTCTACAATGAATATTTATTATGTTTATACACAGAAGATAAAAACATATGTGTGTGTTGCTTATTCATTACTTTAATTTTAAGACAAGACAGAGGCCATTTCTTCCAGAAAGCCTTCCCTGAATTTCTCAGGTTAGTCTACAGACATGTGCTGTTTGCCTTAGCCTATCCTACACCCCATCAGATGTTACTATATTATACTGAAACTCCTAAGCAGCAACAGAAACGGATCCACAAAGGGACTAGGTGTCTCAGATAATGGAATTTTCAGCCACAGTTTATGAAACAACTGTGCATAACATATTTAAAACTTACAAGTGGTCTTCCCCTTTTGGTAATAGCCCTTAGGTAATTCAAAGTAACCCTCTCTTGGAGACAACTAGAAAAGATGGATAAAATTAAAAAAAAAAAAATCTTAGAGGCTACAGAGAGCTAACAAGTGAGTGATGACTTACTATCAGTATCCGGAAGATGGAATCCAAAGAGATAAACCCCATATTTTCCACCTTTGTGGAAGGTCAAGGGTGGGGAAGGAGAACTTACTAATTCTAGAAGAGGCATCTGAGAGACTTAAAGACTGGTCAGGGCTTTTGATAGCTTTGTGGTAGCTAAGAGTTCAAAATTTGGAGACTAGGGCCATACATGGCAAGGTTACTGGTTGAGACCCAAAAGGCTGTGTACTAGGAGTAAGAGTTATCCAGAAGTACACCTAGACTACTTCATTTTAACACAGTTTCAAATGACTCATTTCCTGACACTGAATTAAGGCAACCCCAAAGTGTTGCTAACCACGAGCCTCTGACAGAAACAAATGTAAATCTCCTCCAGTGGAAGCTAACTTCATCCTAGCTCTCAAATTATTTTTAAAAATAATTTTCAAATACAATATGTGACACAAAGTATTTTAAAAAACAAGATTCACAAGGAGTCAAGGGAATGTGAATGAGATCCAACAGAAACAGCAATTAATAAAATAGAACCATCGGAAGATACAGAGTTTAAAACAACTCTGCTTACTATGACCAAAGAAATTGAGAATCTCCACAAACAACTGAAAACTACATGTACACACACACATACAAATAGGGCATATTTGAAAAAGAACCATATAGAAATTATAAAGCTGAAAAATATAATAACCCAAACTAAGAACTCAGTGGATGGGTTTAACAGCATATTAGACACAAAGCTGAAGAGAAAATTAATTACATGAAAGATAAGCCAGAAGAAAATCTTCACAATGAAGTATAAAGATAAAACTGAGCAGAACTAAGATTATAAAATACCATTTATTTAGAGTCATCAAAATTTACTATTAATTTAAAAAATAAAAGGAGATAGAGGTGCCTGGGTGGCTCAGTTGGTTGAGTGGCTGACTCCTGATTTCAGCTCAGGTCATGATGTCGGTGTCATGCCGTGGAATTGAGCCCCACATTGGGCTCTGTGCCCAGCAGGGAGTCTGCTTGGGTTCCCTCTTCCTCGCTCTCTGCTCCTCCCCCTGCTTGTGCTCTCTCTTATATAAATATATCTTAAAAAACCAAAAAGATAACATGGAGGAGGATCCTTTTGGTGAATTAAAACGTGTATTATTTGACCTACCGCATGAATTAATTTATATATACATATACACACACACGTACACACATATAGATGTTGTGTATATATATAATTTTATATACTTACTATTTTTTAAAAGACAGAAATCTTATTTTAATAATCTTTTTTAACTATTATAATAATGACACTATAAATGTGTTTATCACTTTATAGTTATAAAGTAGCTTCACATATATAATTTTATTCAACTCTCAAAATAACTCCGATAGGTATTACATTATTCCTATTTCATAGTATCCTATGTACATAAATGTAAAACTATCAGCTATTTATTAAATAATAACTTACTGATCTAAAAATTTTAATTATAGGTGGTTGATATTGGACTAGGTATTTCAACAATAGGGAGGTAAATCCCCCCCCTTTTTTTTAAGATTTTATTTATTTATTTGACAGAGAGATAGAGAGCACAAGTAGGCAGAGCAGCAGGCAGAGGGAGAGGGAGAAGCAGACTTCCTGACAAGCAGGGGGCCTGATGTGGGACTTGATCCCATGACTCTGAGATCATGAGGGTCTGAGCCAAAGGCAGACACTTAACTGACTGAGCCACCCAGGCGCCCCGGGAGGTAAATCTTTTCTCTCTCTTATTACTGAAGAGGAAATGTATTCTAGGATAAGGACTTTTCAATGAAACTAAATTTAAAAATATTTAATATCTTAGTGAGGAGCACTCCTCTGGGCCTCTTCAATTTCTTTTGTATTTTCCGGAGTATTAAATATAAAAAATGGACTCAGGTTGTCAAACAAATCCAGGAAAACGCCAGCCTAAGCAATATTTTTTGCGACAGTGAACAAGTTTCTGAAAATTCTGTAAACTAGGTAGCTCCAGGCC
>CM053611.1:88433741-88456674 GCA_028646535.1 Procyon lotor
GGCCAATTGTATTAAGATTTCTAAAGACAGAGCTATGCTGTATCTATACTAGCATTTCACACTAATATTTGTATTAATTTGGAATTTCTATAACAGGAGCAGATATCTGAGTGAGAATGTTTGGGCACTCTCACGTGCCAAAGTTGTTCACCTTTGATAAGATCCTCTGAATATTGAATGTTTTAACTCTACCACCAAAGTGATTACAGCTAAGATTTCGCCCGCTGTGTGCCTAAACTACCCTGAGAGAGAATGTGCTCCGGATCAAGTGGATTTAAGTCTATCCTTTCCTAAAGGAATTTTTCAAAACAACTAGAAATTAATGAATGACTTGGCACCCGTAGGCCCTTCCCAGTCCTGGAGACTTTCTTTTGTTTTTGTTTTGTTCTTTAAGATTTTATTTATTTATTTGTTTGTCTGTTTGTTTGTTTGTTTGTTTATTTATTCGAGGGAGAGAGAGTACTTGAGCAAGGGGGGGGGGTGCAAAGGGGGAGGGAGAGGGACAAGCAGATGTGGTGCTGGGATCTGAGCCCCACACGGGAGCCAAAACCAAAGTCAGATGCCCAGCTGACCTAGCCCCCCAGGTCCCTGTCCTGCAGACATTTTTGGTTGATGAGCTCCTGTCCAGGTGCTGATTTTATCCTTGTCTTTGACCATAGCTATCTCTGGGCCCTTAAAATGCACAAGGCTTGAATCTGGGATGTAGAGACTAAAGGAAGGCAAAGCTTCAGCTGACTCTCCCTTAAAAGGCATTACTAGCAACTTCTTTTTACAAATTTCTTCAGTGTTTTTCTCCATAAACTTTTTTTTTTTTTTTTTTTTTTTTGACAGAGAGACAGAGAGATCACAAGTAGGCCTCCATAAACTTTTAAGGACCGATATACAGGAGAACATGCCCTGCCAACTGCTACACCATTCATCTTCCCCCTTTATAGCAAAACTCTTTATTGTGATAAAATACACTTAACATAAAAATTCACATTTTAACCAACTTTAGGTGTACAGTTCTAGAGCATTAAGTATATCCACATTGTTGTGTACCCATTACTATCATTTATCTCCAGAACTTTTTCAGCTTCCCCCACTGAAACTCTGTACTCATTACATACTAACTCCCCATTCCCCCTGTGGAGGTCCAGAGCATGCCAACCCACAACATGCCACTTTGGCACGGTGATTATTTTGAGTTAAAGGCATGTGAAAAACAGCAAATGCAAGAAGTGCATTCTGACCTTCCTTTTCCTTCCTGAAAGCAGGACCTAAAACTCTCATGTGAAGTGTGCCCTCCTTATACCAGAGGAAGAAACATTCCTGTCACCAGAGAGGAAGTTGAGGCCAGGAAAAATATGTACAAACAGACTTTGTTAAACTAACTCTTACCTACCACCTCAGAATCTCTCTAGGATTAACTGCTCTATCCCAACCCCTTTGTCTTATCACATTTTCATAGTCTATTACTTTGTCCAACTTACTATATAAGCATTTGGGTCAAATTGTCTGGGTCTTCATTCTTGGGGGGGCTCCTATATATGTGTAAAAATTGATAGATAAAATTTGTATGTTTGTCTCTTACTGATCTGCCTTCTATCCATCTCTGCAGGACACTCGAGAGGATAGAGAAATGATAAACCCTTCCTTCACCTTTATCCCCTATTCTCTCACCCCCCAGGCCCTAGTAACCACCATTCTATGTCCTGTCCCTGTGATTCTCTATAAACTTCACGTAGGAGGAAGCACACAGTATTTGTTCATTTGTGACTATCTTATTTCACTTAGCATAATATCTTCAAGGTTCAACCACATTGTAGCATGTGTCAGAATTTCCTTCCTTCTTAGGGCTGAGTACCATTTCATTGTATGTGTGTATCATACATGTATGATGTATACATGTATACAATGTATATCCACTCATTTATCAATGGACTTGAATTGCTTCCACCTTTTGGTAATTATGATAATGTTGCTATGAACACGGGTGTACATTATCTGTTGAAATCCCTCCTTTCACTTCTAGAATTGGAATTGCTGGATCATGTTAATTCTATGTTTAATTTAATTTAATTTCTATATCTCTCTATGGCTTTCAAAGTTGCTTTCATAAACATCATTTTACCAAACTCTAATACTAACCCTATGAGCCAGCTATTGTGTTATCTTCATTTTAAGGTATTTTCTTTGTAACATCCTGTAAATATGGATTCAAGATTGTCAGAATTGTCTACTGCTCAGATAAAATGATAAAAACTCTACTTATTACAATAATAATATTAACACCTACTATTTATTAATTACCTCCGTTTTATCATATGTAAAATAAGGTCAATAATTCTACCTCCTTCAGAGGATTAAGAAATATATGCACTTAAAAAATAATACTTATATGTCTGGTTTATTTTTCAGACGGAGGCTCAAATAATGGACTGTCCATTTTAAAACCAGACTTAACAATCTTAAGTCTGATTATACTGAGATTGAGATAATCAACAATCGAGGAGCCTGGGTGGCACAGGTTAAAGTCTGCCTTCGGCTCAGGTTATGATCCCAGGGTCCTGGGATCCAGCCCGCTTCAGGCTTCCTGCTCAGTGGGGAGCCTGCTTCTCCCTCGGCCTGCTGCTCCACCTGCTTATGCTCTCTCTCTCTCTCTGTCAAATAAATAAATAAATAAAATCTTAAAAAAAAGATAATCAACAGTGAAGGTCTTGGGACCTGGCCCAGTCTTAAAATAGCCCCACCTCTCTAGACACCACACATGTGAAGAAATGATTCATTCATTCAAGAAATATTCACCACGCACACTTCTAAGTGCTTGAGAGACACAGTGAAGAGGACAAAACTCTGCCTCTGTGGACCTTATACTATAGTTAGGGAAAGACAGGAAGGAAAACATGAAAGGAGAAGAGGGAGGAGAGAGAGAAGGGAAGGAAATAAAAAGTACGGATAGTGGTAACTGTAACGATAAAAATAAAACTGTAATAGTCTTGATGGGGGGTGGGGGTATATCTTTGGCTTCTTTGGACTGGGAGATCAGGGATGGCCTTTCTGCAACATTTGCATTGAAACTAGAATAATGATGAGGAAGAACTAATATGGCAGAAAAATATTCAAAGCAGAGTGTACAGCAAAAGCAAAGAACCAAAAGCAGGAATGGACTTGGTTGTCAAAGGAATAGATAGGCCATAATGGCTGGGGAACAACTGATATGGCATGGTACGTGAGGGGTTTGGAGGGCCTACAGGAGAGGAAATGACAGAAGGACTTGCAGTTCATGGTAGAAAGTATGGATTTTATTCCTGATGCAGTGGCAACAGTAGGATAGCCAATGGGGTGTTTCCAAGTAGAGTGAACAGAAGCAATGCTTAAGACATGCATCAAATGAGAAAGCTGGGCAGCCAATAAAGCTCTATGATAAACAGACTACTTATTGCCCAAATGAGAAAGCTGGGCAGCCTAGAGCTCTATGATAAACAGTCTACTTATTGCCCATATGACAACCCAAACTCCTTTACTGAGTGCCAATTATAAGCCAAGCATTGCGAATGCAAAATAACCAAGTTACATTGAGTTGCTTTTCAAGCAGAAAGAGTTGGAAATGAAGAAAGGATAGACGTCTGAAAAGAGCAGCAACTTGCAGTGGCCTTGAGAGAAGTTATAGCAGGCTCAATACAAACAAACAAACAAACAAACAAACTCTACCAAATCAGTGTATACAAGGGTTTCTCAACTGAGATTTTGGACTAGATAATTCTGTTGTGGGGGCTGTCCTGTGCGTTGTAGGATGTTTAGCAGCATCCCTGGTCTCTACCCATTAGATAACAACAGCACCACGCCCCTAGACATGACAACCCCAAATGCCTTCAGATAGGGCCAATGTCCCTTACCAGGCAAAATCACTATTGCTCGAGAACTTACTGGTATAGCTGACAGCTTTAAACTCTATACAGTCTTGAGATATCTGTTCTAAGACAGGTTGGAGTATATTAATTTCCAAGTTCAAAAACTGTAGTAAGTAGTAGGTAAAAACATTATGAAAAGGCTAGTTTCATTATTTCATTTACCTTTGAGGGCTGACACAATTTCACGGTTATTAAGTTACAAATCTGTCTTAAGCCCATTCTATGTGCCAAGCACTGCTTTTGGGTCTGGATATATAAGTTATATATTATATATACTTAATATATAAGTCAGTTAGATTAAAAAATCTTCCCTTGAGGTGTGTGGGTGGCTCAGTTGGTTAGGTGACCAATTCTTGGTTTCAGCTGAGGTCGTGATCTCAGGGTTTTGACATCAAGACCCACAACTGCTCTGTGTTCTGCATGGAGTCTGTTTGGGATTCTCTCCCTCTCCCTCCATCTCTGTACCACTTCCCCACCTCACCCCCACTCCTTAGCTTGGGGAAGCTCTCTCCCTCTCTCTCTCTCTCCAATAAAAATAAATAAATAAAATCTTAAAAAAATGCTTTTTCCCCTTATAGACCTGATACTCTCATGAGGAGAGGGAGGGCAAATGAGGAGAATGACATTTAGAATGTTAGAAAGTGGTAAGTGTAAGAGGACAGTTAGGAAGAGGGATAGAGAATGTCAAGGTGGGAACAGATAGGAATTTGAAATTGGAAAATCAAGAAAATCTCATCAGAAAGGTGATATTTAAGTAAAGATTTCAAAAGAACAGAAAGTAAACAACACTGAAAGCAAAGGGAAGTCTGGTATAAACTCCCTAAAGAGTGGGGCTGGGTTTGTTGTAGAATAACCAAAAAAACAAACCAGGGTGACTGGTCAGATATGACAATTATGCTTCAACTAACCACTAATCTGGCTAAAATAAAGTTCTCTGATTGGCTTCATAGTCAGCTTTGAAATGGAAAATTCCTTGATACAGTTTCTTGAGGGGAACAGGGTAGGGAAGCATTGGTTCTGACTGCCTTATAACTCTTTGAAAATGTAAAGGAATCCCAGATATTTTACCTATAATTAGCTCCCAAGGTGTGTCTCAAATAGAGGAAATGATCTTCACACTCTCTCTTTTCCCATTTTTTTCTTTTTGGTTTCATCTAAAATGAAAGAAAATTTTCTGATTAAAACACAAAGAAAAATACTGGTCCAAAGTGAATTATTTTTAGAAAAGTAAACTATAGGGGTACCTGGGTGGCTCAGTCGGTTAAATGTCTGCCTTTAGCTCAGGTCATGATCTCAGGGTCCTGGGATCAAGCCCCATATCGGGCTTCCTGCTCAGCATGGAGTCTGCTTTTCTCTCTCTCTCTCTCTCCTTCTGCCCCTCTGTATGGCACATTTTCTCTCTCTCTCAAATAAAATCTAAAAAGAGAGAGAGAGAGAGAGATGGGCTACCTGAGTGGCTCAGTTGTTAAGCATCTGCCTTCTGCCTAGGTCATGATCCCTGGGTTCTGGGATCAAGCCCTGCATCAGGCTCCCTGCTTGGCGGGAAGCTTGCCTCTCCCTCATCCACTCCCCCTGCTTGTGTTCCCTCTCTCACCATCTCTCTGTCAAGTAAATAAATAAATAAAATCTTTTTTTAAAAAAAGAGGGACATAAACTATAATTTGCTGATACTAAGCTATATTGTTACCTGATCAAAGAAATAGGTGGGCTCAATGTTCAAAGATTTAACTTCAGTCAAGTCTCCCATTCTGCCATGAGACCTAAGAAAGAAATTAGAAGTCTGACGATAAGTTATCATATTTGTAGGTGATATTTCAAAGCATTTCATAGTTTTAAAGTTTATATATTTTATTTTCAATGAAATATTAAAGATTTTGGGGTAGGGGAATGCAACTTGTTCCTTTATCTATAGCTTTACCTCATGGGCTAGCATCTCAACATAGATGCAATCAGAAAGATCGTATGCTGTGGCAAATAAAGCAATAATATGTCACTGTCAAGTTTCTCACCTTTGGCACCATTGACATTTTGAACCAGATGATTCTTTGTGGTAAGAAGTTACCTTGTTCCTTGTAAGAATGGAACCCTGGAGGGGTTCAAAATGTGGCCCCTGGAGGAGGGGCCTCAGGATCACCTAGGACCTTGTTAGAAATGCAAATCCACACTCAGACTTAATGCATACTCTGTCAGAATCCCCAGGGTGGCATCCAAGAGTCTGTGGTTGAACAAGCCCTCCATGTGATTGTGAAAAATGCCCAAGTTTGGGAAGCACTGACCAAGAGGACACATTTTACCTAGCAGGTTGTGAAAACCACTCTCATGACTAGAGGAGAAATTCTGGGGCTGGCGAACCCAAAGTTAACGGGTCTACTGGGTTTGCAATGGAAAGATGGATGAGCACATAGTAAGAAAGATGGATGGTAGCACCAACAGCATCAACTGGGAAATGTGATGGACTGGAGATCATTAGCTATTACTATTATTTTTTTTTTTTTTTTTTTTTTTTTTTTTTATTATTACTATTATTAATAAAGAAAATGTTCAGAGGCCCAGGCTGGACTAGCCCTTCCATAAAGAAAAGTCAGAGACTGCCTTTATAATGAAAATTGGAGGGAAAGCAAAACTCCTATCTACCTAAACATCTGCATCTCACTGTCTTGCCACAGTAGCTGAAGATTCCGCTTTGAATAAATTCAGTATCTCAAAAATCCTGGGTAAAAAGGTAAAAATATAGGCATTTACATTGTACCATGTTACATACATTCATGAAAAACCTCTTGACCTGCAATATTGTGCACTAAAAGTAATAGGGTTTATGGGAAAAATACGGTAGGGCATACCACTTAAAATCTATGCTACTTTGGAACAAGAGCACAAAAAAAACCACATGCAAATAACTGGCACCTCAGGAGAAATTTAAACAGACCAGGCAAGCACTTATAGGCACTTTTTTTTTTTAAAACAAAACAAAACAACACAACACAAGAGGAGGGGCGCCTGGGTGGCTCAAAGGGTTATGCATCTGCCTTGGGTTCAGGTCATGATCCCAGGCTCAGCAGGGAGTCCGCTTCTCCCTCTCCCTCAGTCTCCCCCCTGCTTGTACTTTCTCTGCCTCTCTTTCTCTCCTAAATGAATAAATATAATCTTTAAACAAAACAAACAAAAAAACAAAACAAAACAAAACCCCATAAGAGTAGAAATGCAAATTTATGGGTACTGAAATAATGTGGATAAAGTAGAGCTCCTTGTCAGTGGGGTTGCATTAAAGTGGGTACAGAAAAAAGTGAAACCTTAATATTGCTAAGATGGCAATACTCCGCAGATGATCTACAGATTGTAATCTCTTTCAAAGTTCCAATGGTCCTTTTCACAGGATTGACATACTAACATTTCTAAAATTCATATAGAAATTCAAGAATCTAGAATAGCCAAAATAATCTTGAAAAAAGAACAAAGTTGGAGAACTCACACCTCCCAGTTTCAAAACTTACAAAAGTTACAATAATCAAAAGAGGTCCTGGCATGAATATAGATACATAGATCAATGAATTAGAATTGAGTCTAGAAATGAACCCTCATATTTATGGTTAATTAAGTTTTGGCCAGAGTGCCACACAATTCGATGAAAGAACACAGTCTTTTCAATACATGGTAATGAGGCAACTGGATATCTAAATGCAAAAGAATAAAATCAGACCCCTACTACACAGTCTATGCGAAAAAATCAATTCAAAATGGATCACAGAATGGGGAAAACATTTGCAAATTATATATGTAATAAGCGTCTGGTATTCAGAATATATAAAGAACTCTTAAATTCAACAATAAAAAGAGAAAATATGACTGACTCAATTTAAAAATGGACAAAAGATTTATACAGACATTTCTGCAAAGAATATATGCAAATGGCCAATAACACATGAAAAGATATTCAACATCATTAGTAATTAGCTAACTGCCAATCAAAACCAAAATGAGATACTACTTTACAGCTATTAGGATGACTATAATTTAAGAAAGACAATAGTAAGTGATGGCAAAGATATGGAGAAATTAGAAACTTCATACCCTGCAGGTAGGACAGCACAATGGTCTTTGAAAACAGTCTGGTAGTTCACTGAAATGTTAAACATAGAATTATCCCATAAGACTCAGACTCAGCAACTGTATTCCTAGATACACACCCAAGAGAAATGAAACTATATATGTCCACATCAAAACTTGTAATGTTCATAGTAGCATTATTCATAATAGCCAAAAAACAGAAACAAACCAAATGTCTATCAATTGATGCACAGAAAATATTCTATAATTAGATAGTGGTAATGATTATACAGTTGTAATATATTAAAAACCTCAGAATTGTACCCTTAAAATGGTGAATTTTATGACATGTAAATTACCATTTCTTTAAAAAGGAGCACCCAAGAGCCTCAGCCAGTTCACCACAAACAAGCTAGAGATGTCAAATTCCAAAGATCAGGTCCTCAAAAATATCTGAGTGCCTTAAAAAGTACCAACCTTCTGTCCCACCAGCTTCTATAATTTTCAGACCCAAAGAATATTAGAGATCTGTTGGTTCTGACTCCAAAATAACCTTATACAAGAGTTCCATTCAGAACTTCAAGACCAGCTGATTCCATTCATGTCTTTTATCTCAGTCATCCTCAGTACTGGAAACGTTAAACTTGCAATTTCTGGATTAAGAGAGCCAACTGAGCACCAAGTCCTCTACAGTCTGGAATTTGTCTAAGTTAGGATTTCTTTATTTTTAATTACCAGAAATTTAACAACACAGAAAAATAATATCTTACATATTTGGAGGTAAAATAACTAGTCTAGCGTTTTCCAACAGTAGCTGAATAATATCATCAAGGGCTCAGCATCATCCCATTTTTCTGTTGTTTGTTCTTCAGATTTTTATCCCCAAGGATCATTTTCAGGTTTGAAAACACCTAAAAGAAGAAAAGGAACTGTATTTTCTTTTGTCTTTTTTTGTTTAAAACTTAGGAAACCCTTGGGGTGCCTGGGTGGCTCAGTGGGTTAAACCTCTGCCTTCAGCTCAGGTCATGATCTCAGGTTCCTAGGATGGAGCCCCACATCAGGCTCTCTACTCAGCAGGGAGCCTGCCTCCTCCTTTCTCTCTGCCTGCCTCTCTGCCTACTTGTGATCTCTCTTGGTTGAATAATTGAATAAAATCTTTTAAAAAAAAAACTTAGGAAACCTTTTCCAGAAGTTTCCAATGGCTTTTTAAATTTTATTTATTTATTTACTATATAATTATATTAAAAAATTTTTTTTAGTATAGCAGACACACAATGCTGCATTAGTTCTAGGTGTACAACATAATGATTCAACATCTCTATACATTATGCTATGCTCAGCACAAGTGTAGCTACCATCTGTCACCATACAATGCTATTATAACATCATTGGCTATATTCCCTATAAGTTGTAACCCGTATTAAAAAAAATTTTTTTAAGATTTAATCTTTAAATAATCTTTACACACTCAATGTGGGGCTTGATCTTACAACTCCGAGATCAAGAGATCAAGAGATCATACGCTCCAACAACCGAGCCAGCTAGGTGCTCCTGTGCTGTTTATTCCCATGACTTCTTACTCATTCCGTAACTGGAAACATGTTTCCCCTACTCCTCTTCACCCACTTTGGCCATTCCTCCCACCTGCCTTCCCTCTGGCAACTTTCAGTTTGTCCTCCTTGTTTATTCATTTATTTTGTTTTTTCAAGTCTACGTATGAGTGAAATCATAGGGTATTTCTTTTTTCTCAGTCTGAATTATTTCAACTAACATTGTATCTTCTAAGTCCATCCATGTTATTGCAAATGGTGAGATCTCATGCTTCTTATGGTTGCATAATGTTCTACTGCATACATGTGCATGTGTGCATATACAAGTATGTTAATGGAGATTTAGATTGTTTCTATATCTTGGGTATTTGAAATAATACTGTAATAAACATAATGATACATATATAATTTTAAATTAGTATTTTCACTTTCTACTGGGTATTCTGGGTAAATACCCAGTAGTGGAATTATTGGATCATATGGTATTTCTATTTTTAATTTTTTGAGGAACCTCTATACTGTTTTCCATAATGGCTACATTAGTTTACATTTCCATTGACAGTGCATGAGAGTTCTTTTTTCTCCACATCCTCATCAACACTTATTATCTTTTGTGTTTTTGATTTTAGCCATTCTGATAAGTGTAAGGTGATATTTCATTGTGGTTTTGATTTGCATTTGCCTGATAATTAGTGATGTTAAGTATCTTTTTATGTGTCTGTTGGTCACCTGCATGTCTTCTTCAGAAAAATGTCTATTCAGGTCCTCCACCTATTTCTTAGGATTTATTGTTTTTTGGGTGTTGAGTTGTATAAGTTCTTTATATATTTTGGACTTTAACCCCTTATTAAATATATCTTTTTCAAATATCTTCTATACTCAATGATTTTTCTTCATGTCTCATTGACCAAAATTGCAACAAATGTCTTTCCCAAATCACTGGGAATGGTTGAAATTGTTGTATATTAGCTCAGCCCAATCAGGATGTACCCTTGAGGATACATTCATCTGGTGAGGCACATGCTTAGGCAGAGAAGAGTGGACAAGTGAACTAAGGCAGGATTATGCTAGCAACGGAAAAACTAAAATGAATTCTGGGTAGGCTTCCAACAGTGTCCATTACAGGCATCTAATGTCTACTGGCTTTCCATGCATTGACATTAAATCAAAACTTCCTAGTGGACAAAACCCTCCCCACAAACACAGACATCACAGTTCTTCCACTGCATCATTGTAAAAGATGAACAGGCAAGCAACACCCATCAGACATTTAAGGAAAACGTGCAACATGGAAGTGAAAGGTCATAGTAAAGAATTCTACTTTCAATCATGATATAGTAACTGCCACTGGACACAAGACCTTCCACCAGAAACAACTATCAAATTGGACAAAATAAATAACTCTTTTTAGATATTCATCAATAGGAAATATAACTGTTATCCCTACCAAAGACAAACAAATGAAGCTTCATGATTACAGTGGCTTTTTTGCCAGGAAGCACTTTCCACTGGGCAAGGCCAAATAAAGCATGGTATGGAGATCAGATATCAGTGAGAAGGCAGCTGCATTGAGAAGTCTGCACAGGAAAAGCCTCCACAAAACAAAGAACTATTATGAAGAGAACAACTATGGAGAAGCTATGGGCTGAGCAATGATCAGCGTTTCATCCAACCACAGTGGAAAGATATAATTAACTACCCCAGAAATTTAGTAGATATCCCAGAAAGGCCAGGTTTTATGAACAGATTTTACGATTTTGGCTTAGGTCATGATCTCAGGGTTGTGAGATGGAGCCCTGCATTGGGCTCTGCACTGGGCATGGAGCCTGCATACTGCCTAAGATTCTCTCTCTCCCTCTCTTTCTGCGCCTCCCCCCACTTCTCTCTCTCTTTCTTAAAAAAAAAAGAGCCACATTTCATTTCAAGAAAGGCTCTCTCCAGGTGAACAAAAAAGGAGAGCACTGCAAGAGTCATTGATAAAATAGGTTTGGGGGGCGCCTGGGTGGCTTAGTGGGTTAAAGCCTCTGCCTTCAGCTCAGGTCATGATCTCAGTGTCCTGGGATCAAGCCCCGCATGGGGCTCTCTGCTCAGTGGGGAGCTTCCCCCTCTCTCACTGCTTGCCTCTCTGCCTGCTTGTGATCTCTCTCTGTCAGATAAATAAAATCTTTTAAAAAATAAAATAAAATAGGTTTGGGATAAAAGATCCTTTGCTTCTTGAGCTGGTATTCAGGATAGTGAACCTCTTGTGAGGATCCCTTTTTGGTGCTTTCCAAAAAATTGCTCTCACTAAAGTTACCAGTGGCCTCCTGATGGCTAAAATCAATGACCTAGTTTGAGGTTTCATACTACTTGATCTTTCTTCAGCAGCTAATAAAGTTGACCAAACTTTTGTTCTGTAAAACTTTCTTCTCTCTTTATTTTCACATGACTATTCTCTAAAGCATTTTCTTCTTCTTGTCCTACTATTCCTCTGTAGTTTTTAACAGAATTTCCCACTCTCATTGTACACAAACAAAATCCCTGAACGTTAGTGTCCTTCTGGGTTGTGTTGTTTTGGGCCCTTTTCTCTTCTCCCTGAACTACCACATTCACAGCCTTCTCTCATACCCAAGCCCTAATAGCTCACATGTCTGTATCTTTGGATACATATTTCTAACTAACTACTAGATATCTTTGCCTGGATGCCCTGCAGACATCTCAAACTTAAAATGTCCAAAGCTTATCTTCCCTTCAAACTCCTACAAAACCTACTCCTCCTCCTTTATTCCCTATCTCAGGGAGTGGTACCACTATCCACCCAGGAACCCAAGCCAGAAACCTGGGTGTCATCCTCAACTCCTATTTCTACACATTTAGTGGACCATTAAGTTCTCTTAATTCTATGTTAAAAATGTTTCTGCAATCCAACTTCTCCTCTCTAGCCCCCCAACAGCCTTCATTTAAGTTCTGATCATTACTGTTATCAACAATAACATCTTAGCAAGTTTCCCCTAACATAAGGCTCTATCATTTCCAATTCTTTATTTGGAATA
This sequence comes from Procyon lotor, assembly GCA_028646535.1. Lineage (NCBI taxonomy): Eukaryota > Metazoa > Chordata > Mammalia > Carnivora > Procyonidae > Procyon > Procyon lotor. Next base: position 88,446,261 of record CM053611.1, read on the forward strand.
AAGACCACCAGACAGGGATCTCACTGTTCAGAAACGTTTAAAAATGGTTTTGATAATTGACAGAATATGACTTTTTTTTTTTTAATTTTGTCAGGGCACAAAACCCAACATCACCTACTCTCACTATCGTTTCATAATAATAATTTTACAAGACTACTGGACTTCAAAAAATAGAAAGTTACCATACTTTGATAGAAAAGTTCTTTTTTTTTTTAAAAAAAGATTTTATTTATTTATTTGACAGAGATAGACACAGCAAGAGAGGGAACACAAGCAGGGGGAGTGGGAGAGGGAGAAGCAGGCTCCCTGCTGAGCAGGGAGCCTGCTGCAGGGCTCATCCCAGGACGCTGGGATCATGACCTGAGCCAAAGACAGATGCTTAATGACTGAGCTTAACGACTTAACATTAGGCAGATGCTTAATGACCCAGGTGCTCCGAAAACAGTTCTTTAAATATGTTTGATTTTTAAATGAAACAGTGTACTGGATAGGAACCACTGCTCTAGAATTGACTCCCATCACAGTAATCTTTAGCTAGCTTGAAAATCTTTGTATTATATAAACATTTAAATTTATTCATATAATCTACATGTATATCCCTCTACTGGCTTTCAATGGCTACAGAATATTCATTGTGTTGACATGTTATTGGCACGTCTATTACAGTCTTCTGTTTTAGGCACTTTTAAAAATAATAAACTTTAAACATCCATGTCACATATCACCTCCAGGCCTTATATAATAAAAACCATCCTTTTTAGGGTAACATAAAAAGCCCCTTATAATCTGGTCTCAATTTACTCCTCAGAAAGTACTTACTCTAAACACGTTATATCCTTTCTCGCCTTTATGCCAGTGGCTCTCAACTGGGACTAATTCCCTGCCCCTTCCTACAGGGGACATTTGGCAATGTCTATATTACTATCTGAATTTTGTTACCCCCCCAAATTCACACGTTGAAGCCCTAACCCCTATGTGATTGTGTATGGAAATTATACACACACACACACACACACACACACACACACATACACAGCATGTATATAGCCTATATATGGGACATTCATTTATATGTCATACCATCTATACATTTTTAAAGAGTTATATACCATTTTTAAAAAAGATTTTATTTATTTATTGGAGCGAGAGCGAGCACACATGGAGAAGAGCAGAGGGAGAAGTACAAGGAGACTCCCTACTGAATGGGGAGCCCAACCTGGGGCTCAATACTTGGACCCCAGCATCATGACCTGAGCCAAAGGCAGATGCTTAACTGACTGGGACACTCAGGTGTCCCCTATAGCATTTTTTAAACCATAAAGATATGAAAAAATATCCTTACCCTTAATATTAAGCAATCAAGCTTTCCCAATTTTTTTCTTTTTTTTTTTTTAAAGATTTTTTATTCATTTATTTGACAGAGAGAGAGATCACAGGTAGGCAGAGAGGCAGGCAGAGAGAGGAGGGGAAGCAGGCTCCCTGCTGAGCAGAGAGCCCGATGCGGGGCTCGATCCCAGGACCCTGAGATCATGACCTGAGCTGAAGGCAGAGGCTTTAACCCATTGAGCCACCCAGGCGCCCCTCCCAATTTTTTTCTTAACACATTTCTTGCTAACTCATTGCCAAGAGTCAATAATGCATAAGTGTGCCTAGGATATCTAGGCCATCAAATGATCCACACAAATGTAAAATTTTCAAGAGCATGGCTTCCTAACAGTAATGTTAACTAACACATCACTATTGTGTAAGATATTGTGCTAACATAGGTGCTTTCTCTCCATATTGAAATTTAATTCCCGTATCCTATGTGGTACTATTACTATACTCATTTTAGAAATAAGGAAACTCACTAACAGTAATGTTAGTTAACACAAATAAGGAAACAGAAATTGGGAGAAATCATGTGACTTGTCCAAAGTCATACCACTAGCAAATACTTCAAAATAAAAAACAAGGATGAGGCTAAAAATGTTCATTTTTAGGACCAAGATTTTCTCAGCAAAAAATTAAATTTTGGACAATATAATAAATGTCATATTATATCAGGGCACCTGATGGCTTAGTCAGTAGAGTACATGACTCTTGAACTTGGGGTTGTGAGTTCAAGCCCCACATTGGGTGTGGAGCTTACGTAAAAATATTAAAAAAATATGTTTCAGGGTGCCTGGGTGGCTCAGTGGGTTAAAGCTTCTGCCTTCGGCTCAAGTCATGATCTCAGGATCCTAGGATTGAGCCCCATATGGGGCTCTCTGCTGGGCGGGAAGCCTGCTTCCCCCTCTCCCTCTGCCTGCCTTATTTGCTTGTTATCTCTCTCTCTCTGTCAAATAAATAAATAAAATCTTTAAAAAAATATATGTTTCATTATAATTCATTGACTTTATAATTGGAAAAATTAAAAGGGAATTTTCCTTCCCTAAGGAAAATAATGTTTTTGTCTGTTTATCTAGTTAACCATCTGAGACAAAATTACTTCATGTAATTTGCTAGAAAAAATATTATAGGCTATGCTGGTATTTAGATTCTTAGTTTTCTTAGATTCTTAGGTTTTCAACATTTTTCATTCCTTTGCCCTATTCAATTTCCTCTTGTAGAAGAAACCAAATGAAGAAAATGAGGAATGTTATGGGCTATTATTTTAAGTACTTACTTAGTTACCGCAAACTCTGGAGTGTCCTGGAAAATAATCATCCAGTAAATATCTATTACCATACTGTTAAGATATGTACTGTTTCTATACTAAAAATTTTATTTTCTTGCCTCCTTATCAAGAAAGAGGAAGTAAGAGTACAATCCCTTTACAACAAAGAAACTATATTTTTTATCATTGCATTTTAGCATTTTTCTTTTACTGAACAAATATTATTTTGACATTGATAATTCTGTAGATCAACCTATGCCTCTAGCACCCCTTTGTGAAAATTCATTTATCAATCCTATCATTCTGTTTCTGTCCTCCAGGACCCTGTGTCTCTTGGACAGGGTCTGAGAGGGTAGCCATAGTCCAAGTATAAGTGTTCCCAGAATTTAAAAAGGAACTGGGAAGATTTACAACAAACTGTGAAGGCATTTTTGATGTGGCATATCTTACTTTTAAGGATGTTCAATAGCTTCTTCTTGCTGGAAAGGGTGAGAGCTTTGATTTCTCCTGAGCTTGAGGAGCCACATTCTTGCCTCTAATCTGAAGATCTTTCAGACCCTTTTAAAATTTCTCAGCTTCGTGATGGACTAGCTCAGAAAAGAAAATAATTAATATATGACTTAAGGAAAGTATTACCATCCTATGTTACTCATATTTATTTACCTGTTACTCATTTATTTACATGTCAGTCTCGTTGAATACTGAAGTTTCTTGAGGGTACAGATTTGTGCTATTCTTTTTTTTTTTTTAAAGATTTTATTTATTTGACAGCGAGAAACACAGAGAGAGAGGGAACACAAGCAGAGGGAATGGTAGCGGGAGAAGCAGGCTTCCTGCCGAGCAGAGAGCCCAATGCGGGGCTCGATCCCAGAACCCTGGGATCTGACCTGGGCCGAAGGCAGACGCTTAACGACTGAGCCACCCAGGCGCCCCCCTTTTTTTTTTTTTAATCTTCCATCAAGAAAAATTACTTTGAGTCTACAATCAATCAATATTTACCGATTTGAAATTTCAATTGGGAAAGCAAGAATACCTTATTATTAAACTTTTGGTGCCTGATGACCTGGGTTTAGATTCTGCTATTTACTTACTATATGATCTGATGCAAATTCACAAAACTCTCTAATTTCCTCAACTCAAAAGTGGATAAAAGGAAATAAAGGACTTGGAGCTTTTAAAGTTCTATTTGTATAATGAATATTTCCTGAGCTCAGACTATGCTTTAGGGTGCTGGTAATAGAGTGAAAAATACGCAGGGTTCCTGTCCTTACGGAGCTCAGGTAGTTGGGGAGATAGACAAAACAGTTTATTGAACAGATAGATTACATTATAAATTGCCACGAAAAAAGGTTAAGAATTCAACAAGAGTTTGTAAAAGCAGATTTAGATTTGCTGAGTAAGGAGTCTCAGAGGGAGTGGCATTTAAGCGGGTATTTGAAGGATGAGGAGATTCTCTATTTCCTCACCTCCTTCTCGCTTCTCAACTCTCTGGAGTCCGGCTTCCATCTCTCTACCTAAGTAGCTCTTGCTAAAGTCATCAATGGCTTCCATGTTATATACAACTGACATTTTTCAGTCCTCTTACTTGACCTCTCAGCAGCACTCTGCAGTTAATCACTCCCTCCGTCTTCCTCAGACGCGGTCTTCCCTTGACTTCTCTAATAATAAACCCGTCCTGACTGCCTCTGAAGAGACTGAAGACTCTTGCAGGTTCATCTCCTTAAGTGCCTGGACAGCCTCGCCGTGAACTGTAATTGTGAAAAACAACGCAGTCCTTCTGAGTCATAAAAAAGGAGTGTGTACAAGCGTACAAGCGAACACATTTTGGGGGCCTTCTCTTCGCTTCCAGTACGCTTCAAAATACCGCGAATATAAAACTTTTCGGTTCCAGCAGAGACGCCCCTGCCTCTTGCCGGCTGGACCTGACCACAGGGCACGAACAGGCATTCAACTTGACCCAACAGCGGCCCATTTGCCCGGGAGACGCCCAAGGCGCGGGACAAAAAAGGAGTTTGGTCCAGCTCTAGTTGTGCTTCGGGAACTCTAGCGGTGCGCTCCTTCCAAGGGGAGTCCAGAGCCCTTCCGCGCGCTACGCGCGCAGACGAGTCCTCCGACATCCCAGCATTCCCTGCTCTCCAACCATCGAGAGCAGCTTCCGGCGTCGCTGGTGTAGGTGGGTGAAGAAGGAGCGGGCTCTCGCCGCTCTGTCTCACTCTGTCGCGCGCTCTCTCGGGCAACATGGCGGGCGTGGAGGAGGCAGCGTCCTCCGGGAGCCACCTGAATGGCGACCTGGATCCAGAAGACAGAGAAGAGGGAGCTGCCTCTACAGCTGAGGAAGCAGCCAAGAAAAAAAGACGGAAGAAGAAGAAGAGTAAAGGGGCTGCCACAGGTAAAGGGAGTTTTATGTGTTCCCAGTCCCCGCCGGGGAGGGTCGAACGGCTCGGCCTAGGCCCGGCGGGGATGACAGAAACTGAGGACTCGAACACTGCACTGGACTGATTCCCAAGACAGAGTGTGTGTCAGAACCAGACTACAGATTTCCAGTCTCGGAAAGAGGCAGCTCCTCTTTCTGTGGAACTAGGGAGCTGTTGGGGGTGAGATGGGGTGAAAAGGGTGCCTCAGCTGATCGTGAGGTAGTTCAGGGATTGCTGGGCCTGAGCCCTTAGACGTGCCAGAACTCAGCTTCCACACAGATCGTGCAACGGACTCGAAGCTGCGCACAGGGCTCAGCCCTGCCACCCTTCTCGCGGTTTGCCCTCCTCAAAAATCTAGTTCTGACCCCACACCGTCGCCTCTTTGCCGGAGGTATCTGGATCATGTTTTCAAGGATGGGGGTGGAGTGGGCAAGTCTCAGTGCCCTGACCGCACCTCCCCCCACCTTCCCGGTTTACAGAGGGATTTTTGTTGCCGGCTGCACTTCTGAGGTGTGTGTCTATGTCTGTATGCCCACGCGGTCATGTCACTGAGTAGTAATTGCGGAATATGTGGTAGTGTTGCGAATTTTCACCTGCCTAAACCCATAGCATCGTCAAGCCTCAGGGCTTTTAGGCCTGAATTATGATGCCATTTGCAGGCAGTTCGGATAGAATATTCTATGGATTGGAATGGAACTTCTCTAAATGCACTGGTAAGGCAAGGAAAACAGCTGAAAGTTTACGCTTGGATTACATTATGGGTTAGGAACTTAAATGTTTTATTTTGAGAAGTCAAGTGTTTTTTGTTGTACCTTGTCCTTCCTTTTAGGGAAACAGTGTACCTGTTTTTAATGTCAGCCACACAAAGATTGAAAAATAAATGGAGAAACCATAGGGATGAAGGTGAAGTTGAGAGGTTGGAAAGGGTTAATATATATCTTTCTGAAATTTTTATTAAATAGGAGTTGAAAGGGAAAGTTGTAGGTGCTGGAACCCTTCCAGAGAAAATTTAATCCCAGGACATAGTCTGGTGGCTGTTCCTGACTTTGAGATGAAATCGAACTCTACGGTTTTTCCATTCAGATGCCCCTAATATATTTTTTAACAGTTTTATCTCTCAACATGAATCCTGTACAGTAGCCAGAATATCACTTCAGTATGTGCTGACTCGTAATACTATTTTCTTTCTACACGCACCTATTGCTACTACAGCTTGATTGTATTCACTTGGGTCAGAGGGAGGCTGGTCTTGTGCTTAGCTGTTTAAGAATCTAGTTTTTTAGTAGTGGAATTATCTTTTCCTATTTATTTTGATTTTACCTAGCTTAACTTGATGACTTATTTCTCATGAAGACTTGAAGTTCCCAGTGTTCCATAGAAATCCTCCTCTTACTAAGACCTTCAGCATTTATTACCTATCTTAAGTACCTGTTTGTTTAATAAAATGTTTGTTTTAGTAGTTTAATTGTTAAATACTTTTAAAAGTGAGACAACTTATGGATAGAAACCAACTCACATTTTTGTTTATCCTTTAGTTGCTAGCACAGAGAAGGTGGTGTAATGGATATCTTGTTGAATGGACAAGACTACTTAGATGTGGGGGATTTTGTCATTAAATGAATTCTATAATGTTCACAATAATGTTTCTGTGTTTGTTTCCCAAATACTTATCAGGCAGGAAAGGACTTGTGTATTCTTCAGGATCTTCAGAACGTATTCTGGTTGGAAACTATCTTTATTGGATTTGATTTATGTTATATTTGATCAGCAGGGCAACAGGAACCTGATAAAGAATCAGGAGCCTCAGTTGATGAGGTAGCAAGACAATTGGAAAGACAAGCATTGGAAGAGAAAGAAAGAGATGATGACGATGAAGGTAAATGGTAAATTTGATTTTTGTGGTTGGAAAAGCAAAAAGACATAACATTCTTTTTTTTTTTTTTTTTAAGATTTTATTTATTTGACAGAGAGAAACACAGCGAGAGAGGGAACACAAGCAGAGGGAATGGTAGCGGGAGAAGCAGGCTTCCCGCAGAGCAGGGAGCCCGATGCGGGGCTCGATCCCAGGACCCTGGGATCATGACCTGAGCCGAAGGCAGACGCTTAACGACTGAGCCACCCAGGCGCCCCAAGACATGACATTCTTTAAACAGAATCTATTTGTCCATATAGTTTATGGTTCTCTGATGTTTTAATTAACATTGAAACCTCAATGTCACAGGTAAAGAAAAGGTATTAACAATTCTTAAAAAGTTGAATAAGTTGAATGACTGCTCAAATTACATGGATCTCAACTTTTTAAAAATGTTCTTGGCAATATGCCAAGTAGGGGGTATTAAGATGAAACTGAAGGACTGCTGGGGGACATGAGGGCTCAGTCAGTTAAGGGTCTGCCTTTGGCTAGGGTCATGATCCTAGGGTCCTGTGATCTAGCTGAACATCCATCTACTCCATGCTCAGTGGGGAGCCTGCTTCTCCGGCTCCCTCTGCCAGTCCCCCTACTTGTGCTCTCTCACTCTCACTCTCTCTCGAATAAATAAATAAAATCTTAAAAAAAATAAGAAATTGAAGGACTGTTTAACATTTATTCAACAACTAACATGTACAGGGCATTATCCTAGGATACTTTCACATATGTTCTCATTTTACCTTCTCAAAATGTAGCAAAATAGGTACTCTTCTCAGGAAATGATAGTTATTATGTCATTTGCCCAGTGTGACACAACTACTAGGAGTAGAATGGAGCCAAAATTTTGAACCTAGAACCTGATTTCCAGTCTATTCCTTTTACTCTGTACGAAAACCCCCTCACTTTATTTTCAAGGAGTATATTGGAGTGCTTCTGAACTCTTATAAATTCCCTGACCCTAGCTGTTTATAGTATGTTGGTCCTGTAAGATTTCTTAAAGGTAGTAATTCCTGAAATTCTAGAAATTGATGCTATCAGTAAGACATGGAGGTAATATTTGCTTTGTTATTCTACAGCCTCTTTAGATAGAAGGGGAGATGGGGCTTTCCCATTCTCAGTTACCTACTTTTGCGACCTACTGTTCTTCCTTAAACACTGCTAACTTGGACTTGTGTCTTCCAGTCCTTAGCAGAAAATACCTGCTGTACTTTGTCTTGTTAGAATAATGCAGAGTAGTTGTTTCTCCTTCAGAAACATAAGTTCTCTGCTTTCAAGGAGCTTAGAGTCAAAATTTGGTGGAAAAGTACCAGGGTTCAAAAGAATAATTTGCTTTTCCTTAATCAAACCTCTTGTCAATTTTACCTTGGTTTGTGCTTCGAATTATGAACATATTTTGAGCTCTTAGCAAGAAAGGGGCTTGTAAATTCAAGGTTATAGAATAGATTGCTGTAGACCTACTATGTAGAGTATCATAGTGTTAATCTTGAAGAGGATTCCTCGTTCCATTGCTCTTCCTCAAAGTTGTATGACTCTCTTGATATTGAAGGAGAAAATTTTGTCAGATTGGAAATCATCATTTTATTATTTTTTTTAAAAGGTTTTATTTATTTATTTGACAGAGAGAGATCACAAGTAGGCAGAGAGGCAGGCAGAGAGAAAGGAAGCAGGCTCCCTGCTGAGAAGACAGTCCGATGCGGGGCTCGATCCCAGGACCCTGAGATCAGGACCCAAGCCGAAGGCAGAGGCTTTAACCTACGAAGCCACCCAGGCGCCCTGGAAATCATCATTTTAAAGATGGTTTTAGGACTATTGGATTTCTCCAATTGAGTTACTTTCCTAATTCACTTCAAAAATCAGTATCAATCAGTGCTACTAATCTGTTACGAGAGTTGAGAAAATGGAAAGTTAGTATTTCGGAATCCTTGTTCTAAAGGAAAACTGGTGGTGGGGTGGAAGGACAAAACAAAGAGGGGCTAGGTGGAATTGCAGGCTGAGTGCTGAAGGAAGGCTCTTTGGAAGGAATGGGACTTGTATAATACCAAATAGAAGAGATCACTTTGGGGCAGAACAGTGCCGAGAATGTATTCAAAGTGTATTGAATAGTGCATACTGGCCATATGAGATGATATGTTGAGGGAGCCTTGAAGCATTTTTAAAAGAAAGTTATAGGGGTGCCTGGCTGGCTCAGTTGGTAGAGCATGTGATTCTTTTTTTTTTTTTTTTTGAGCATGTGATTCTTGATCTCAGGGTCAGGAGTTCATGCCCCACATTGGGCATAAAATTTACTTACAATAATGGTAAAAAAAAGAGAGAAGAATGTTATAAAAAAATAATTTAGTCCTCATATGTATGCAGTGTTGTTAGAAAAGAGGAAACATCCAGGAAAGGCTTGGAGATCATTTTGGAGGGCACTTAACAGCCCAGGAATGTGGTAATGATTATTTAAATTGGTGAGAGGGCAGCTGGATGGCTCAGTTGGTTGAGCTTCCAACTCTTGATTTCAGCTCAGGTCATGCTCTCCTGAGACTGAGCCCCATTTCAGACTTTGCTTTTCCCTCCCCCCCACTCTCGCGCACACTTTCTCTCTCTCTCTCTCTCTCTCTCTCTTTCTCTCTCTCTCTGAAATAAATATCTTTAAATGGGTGGGTATAAATAAGAATGGAAGGGAAGAGTCCAATGGAATAGTGGTTGTGGAAGCAGAATTCAAAGGAATTTTAAAAGACTTTAGGGGCGCCTGGGTGGCTCAGTGGGTTAAAGCCTGTACCTTCGGCTCAGGTCATGATCTCAGAGTTCTGGGATCGAGCCCCGCATTGGGCTCTCTGCTCATCAGGGAGCCTGCTTCCCCGTCTCTCTCTGCCTACTTGTGATCTCTCTCTCTGTCAAATAAATCTCTAAAAAAAAATTAAAACAAAAAAATAAAAGATTTTAAATCGGGAGAAGGAAGGAGAGGCATGGGTAGACGCTAGAGATTTGAATTGGTGACAGAATATTGGTGCTGTTCACTGAAATTGTGAAGTAGGGAGAGTTGGTTAAGAGATTGGGGGAGGAGGGTGTAGGCAAAGAAGAAGGTATTGAGTTAATTTTAGATGTATTTAATTTGAAACTGGAGTGCTGGTATGAAAAGTTAATCCTGTGGGCATTTGGCAATGGGATAGAAGTAATTCAGTGAAGTTTTTAGTCAGATTTATTAAAGTATATATTGCCCAGGACTATATTCACTATTTTTGAAAAATAGACTATGCTTTGGAACAGTTTTGCTTAGGTTCACAGAAAAATTAAGCAGAAGATACAGAGATTTCCCGTATACTCCCTACCACCCCACATGCAAAGCCTCTCCCATTATCAGCATCCCCCACTGGAGTGGTGCATTTGTGGATGCACCAATGTAGGATGAACCTACATTGACACATCATTATTATGCCAAGTCCATCATTTATATTAGGTTTACTCATG
>CM053611.1:88456774-88471307 GCA_028646535.1 Procyon lotor
TTTATTTTGACAGAGAGAGAGAGATCACAAGTAGGCAAAGAGGCAGGTGGGGGGGGGTGGGGGGGAAGCAGGCTCCCCGCCCAGCGGAGAGCCCAACGTGGGGCTTGATCCCAGGACCCTGAGATCATGACCTGAGTCGAAGGCAGAGGCTTTAACCCACTGAGCCACCCAGGCGCCCCAGTTCTTTATTCTTGATAAAAGTTCTTTATCTGATATATGTTTTACCAATATTTTCTTTCATGCTGGTATTGTTTGCAGCAGAAAAGATTTTAATTTTGATGAAGTTCCACTTATTTCTTCATGGGTCATGTTTTTTGTGTGTTATCCAAAAAGTTAAATGATTGCTGTCTGTAGGTTTATGAAGATATTTTTCTTATATTCTCTTCAAGCAGTTTTATATATCCATGTAGAGTTGATTTTTGTATATAGTGCAAGGTAAGAATTAAGGTTTTTTTTCCTTGCTTATAGATGTCCAATTTTCATTCAATAAATATTAATTGCTTTGGGTATTGACTAATACAGAAATTAATATAAACAACCTTTGCCTGTTAAGAATATCCTGGGATGTAGTGAAAGAAAGACATAAAAACATGTATTGTGGTATGGTATATTACATGGGAGTTAAGCATATATAATTCGTATTTGGATCCAGGCTTTACTACTATCTTAGCACAAGAGTTCAATGAACAGTGGCTGTTATCCTATACTGAATTCAGACCTTGAACACTGGATAAAGTAACTAGCCTCAGAAGGATGATTGAGTATTGAAGGAAGAGCTTCATCTTATCTCATTTTAAAGATGAAAAGACTATAGTAGAGAGAGGCTAAATAATTTGCCCAAGATCACACAGCTGGCAGGATTTTTAGAAAGTATTTAAAATTGATTAGGGCACCTGGGTGGCTCAGTCAGTTAAGCGACTGCCTTCGACTCAGGTCATGATCATAGGGTTCTGGGATTGAGCCCCACATTGGGCTCCCTGCTCATTTGGGAATCTGCTTCGCCCTCTGCCTACTGCTCCCCTTGCTTGTGTTCTCTCTCTGTCAAATAAATAAAATCTTAAAAAAACAAAAAACTGGTCATACATTTTTTTTTTAAAGATTTTATTTGCTTATTTGAGAGAGAGTGCTTGCATTCATGTGCACAAGGGTGGGATGAAGAGGCAGAGGGAGAGGAAGAAGTAGACTCCCTGCTGAGCCAGATGTGGGGCTCAGTCCCAGGACCTTGAGTTCATAACCTGAACCGAAGGCAGATGCTTAACCAGCTGAGCCACCTAGACACCCCAAAACTGCTTCTACATCCTGAAGCATTTGTTTTAGATTGAGTCTAATGTATGTAGCAGTATGCTAGGCATTGAATATTCTTCCAGAGTAAAGACTATCTTGTTTGCTATTCTATCCCTATTACCTGGCACTTTTTTTTCCTGCACGTTGTCTCCTAGACCATACTATTAAGTTTTTTTTCTTTTTGAATACTATTTATTTTAACATCTTAATTTTATTTTTTTCATGTTCTAAGATTCATTGTTTATGCACCACACCCAGTGCTCCATGCAATATGTGCCCTCCTTAATACCCACTACCAGGCTCACCCATCCCCCCACCTCCCTCCCCTCCCTAACCTGGCACTTAAGAACTCAGCAAACATCTATTGAATGAATGAAGGTTATTATTTTTTTTTTTTTAAGATTTTATTTATTTATTTGACAGAGATCACAAGTAGGCAGAGAGGCAGGCAGAGAGAGGAGGGGAAGCAGGTTCCCTGCTGATCAGGGAGCCCAATGCAGGGCTCAATCCCAGGACCCTGAGATCATGACCTGAGCGGAAGGCAGAGGCTTTAACCCACTGAGCCACCCAGGTGCCCCAAATGAAGGTTATTTTAAAATTGTAGTGCAGAATATGTGAATTAGGTTATATGACACATAAGGAAATTGAAAGTTGTGTTTTGGGCTTTTAAATCTAGAAAAGAATAATAAGTCAGCCATATTTGTGTTTCCACTGTGTTCCTATGTTTCCTGTGCCCAATTTCATAAGTTTGACCATAAATTGCAATTTTGTGGGGCATCTGGCTGGTTCAGTTCATAGAGTGTGCAACTCTTGATATCAGGATTGTGAGTTCAACCCCACATCGGGTGTAGAGATTACTTAAAAATAAAAACGAAAATCTTAAAAAGAAAAAAAAAAAGAGGGGTGCCAGGTTAGCACAGTGGGTTGAGTTACCGACTCTTGATTTTGGCTCAGGTCATAATCTCAGGGTCGTGAAATTGAGCCCTGTGTTGGGCTTTGTGCTGAATGAGGAGCTTGCTTGGGACTCTCTCTGTCCCTCTCTCTACCTCCCTCCCTCTCTCTCAAAAAATTAATAATAAAATAAATTGGAATTTCATAAGTAAAATTGTCAAATATTGGCAGTTTCCTATCAATCCATTAAAGCCCTATCTCATGTTACCTCCCTCTTTGCTAAACTGCTGTTTCCTATTTATCATTTAGGTGAAAAAAAAACAGGATAAAATAAACTATAGGAACATTTGTTGAATAGTGTGAATATTTATCACATGCTTAGCCCTGTGTTTTAATTTAGGAAATGGTATGTAATCTTTAAGGAGCTCACAGACAAGTAGGGGTCATAGTAAGCCCCTAATCATTTTGCAAAAAGAAAAAAAAAGGTTGCAATTTTGTGTGATAATTATAATAGAATATAGTAGTGAGAAAATTTCTTTTATGGCTTCTGCTTATCAATTTGGGAGTAAAAAGGGCAGAGCTCTTTGAGCAGAAAATGTAAACGGTCATTTGATATTGTTTTATGGGTGTGGATTTCATGATCTAAAATTACTGGTGCTAGCCATGAGTTACTGGCACAATGTGAAACATTTAAAAGACTATATGGTGAACATACTAGTAAACTGTCAACTTCTAATTGTCTGCCTCAGCTTCCTATTCATCTCTGTTTCATTGCAGTGTGATTTGTGGGTAGTTGGTGTACTTGATGATTGTTGAAATTTATTGAGCAGTGTTTTTATTTTTTGTTAATTTTTTTTAAAGATTTTATTTACTTTGACAGAGAGTGGTCACAAGTAGGCAGAGAGGCAGGCAGAGAGAGAGGGGGAAGCAGGCTCCCTGCTAAGCAGAGGATTTTGTATTAAAGTAAAGTAAAGTAAGTAAATTGTATTTACTCTCAGCTAAGCAGAGAGCCCGATGCGGGGTCAATCCCAGGACCCTGGGATCATGACCTGAGCCAAACGCACTGAGCCACCCAGGTGCCACTGAGGAGTATTTTTAGAAATTCAGACACTTCAGTCTATTTTTGATACCTTTATTTAAAATGTTTTAAGTCACTATTTACTTAATCTTGTCCATAATAGCATTCTTGTTCAAGTTCAAGAGTATGGTATGGATTTCATAAAAGATTGTTATAAAAACTGACAGACAGGGGCACCTGGGTGGCTCAGTCAGTTAACCATCTGACTTTGGCTCAGGTCATGGTCTCGGGGTCCTGGGATTGATTTGCACTTCTGGCTCCATGCTCAGCAGGGAGTCTGCTTATCCTTAACTCTCTGTCTCTTCCCCACTTGTGCTCTCTTCTCTCACTCAGATAAATAAATAGAATCTTAAACAAAACAAAACAAAAAAACTGACAGGCAGATACTGGCTGTTTTGGGTGCTCTTTTGTCAACTTTGGCTTGAACTCATGACCCTGAGATCAAGACCTAAACTGAGATCAAGAGTTGGACACTAACCAAATATGTCACCCAAGTGCCCCTTGCAAGCTATTTTTTTGTTGTTGTTGTTAAGATTGTTATTTTTATTTATTTGACAGAGAGAGAGAGATCACAAGTAGGCAGAGAAGCAGGCAGAGAGAGGGGGGAAGCAGGCTCCCCACTGAGCAGAGAGCCTGATGCGGGGCTCGATCCCAGGACCCTGAGATCATGACCTGAGCTGAAGGCAGAGGCTTTAACCCACTGAGCCACCCAGGTGCCCCAAGCTATTTTTTGAAATAGTTCTTAATCATCCCCATTTGGGGCATCAGGTTCTTTTGAGAATCTGAGAACTATGAACCTAGGAAAAGTAAATATGCCCTCTGATTTTTGCATATAATTTGATCCAGAAGGAGAACTCTTTTTTTTCTCTAATAATAACTATGGAGGAAAAGATATTTTAAAATATGACACCCCAAATACTCCTCCCTGGTTTAGTACTCAGGTGACATATTCTTGGTCTGGTTCTCCATTTACTAGTTGGGATTTTCCTGAGCATGTCCCTTAAACATTTCTTGTTTTACCTCATAAAGTTGATTTGAGAATCACATGAGGTCATGAAATACAAGTGTTGAACCACAAAGTGTATGTAAGCAAACTAGTATTGTTTAGGTAAAGTCACACAGTTGTTGTTATTGGTATTAAACTAACACTAGGTCTTTTTCCTAGCTTTTGAAAAAGTGCTAATACATTTTTTATTCTTAAGAATATCTTATTCAGGGGCGCCTGGGTGGCTCAGTCGTTAAGCGGCTGCTTTCGGCTCAGGTCATAATCCCAGAGTCCTGGGATCGAGCCCTGCATCGGGCTCCCTGCTCAGCAGGAAGCCTGCTTCTCCCGCTACCATTCCCTCTGCTTGTGTTCCCTCTCTCGCTGTGTTTCTCTCTGTCAAATAAATAAAATTAAAAAAAAAAAAAAAGAATATCTTATTCAGAGGCGCCTGAGTGGCTCAGTGGGTTAAAGCCTCTGCCTTCGGCTCAGGTCATGATTTCAGGGTCCTGGGATCGAGCCCTGCATCGGGGTCTCTGCTCAGCAGGGAGCCTGCTTCCCCCCTCTCTCTCTGCCTGCTTCTCTGCCTACTTGTGACCACTCTCTGTCAAAGTAAATAAAATCTTCTAAAAAAATTTAAAAAAAAATTAAAAAATATATGTATTATTCAATAATTCTTTAATTAGAATAAGTCAAAGTTTCTTTAGTGCTTTTGATTACACAAGTCTAATTCTGATACATTAGCAATATCCAGAATTCTTTTCTAAGAATATTGGGTCAGGGGTGCCTGGGTGGCTCAGTCGTTAAGTGTCTGCCTTCGGCTCAGGTCATGATCCCAGCGTCCTGGGATCGAGCCCCGCATCGGGCTCCTTGCTCAGCATTCCCTCTGCTTGTGTTCCCTCTTGCTGTGTTTCTTTCTGTCAAATAAATAAAACCTTTAAAAAAAAAAAAAAGAATATTGGGTCAGTTTTATTATATCTTGTTTAAGATGCTTTGTGTGTGTGTACTTGTCTGCTTGTGCTTTGTTCCCCTGCTTATGAGATTTAAATAAATATGTACTTGAAATGCTCTTTTCTTAGATGGAGATGGGGATGGAGATGGAGCATCTGGAAAGAAGAAGAAAAAGAAGAAGAAGAAGAGAGGACGTTAGTGTCTTAAGTTGATCTTACCTGACGAATAAAAAATGTTTCTTAACCAGCAGGTTTGAAGAGTAGGTTTGAAGTTTGAAGATCCCATTGTGGGTCAAGGAAATAAATTTAGGCTTACTAGAGGTAGAATTTAGTGAAACAGTTGTTTTTTCATTTAACAATCTGTTGGTATTTTCTTTACCTTATTCCCTTATTAAACTAAGGGATGCTAATAATAATAAGTTGGTTGCATTTTACTGCAATTTAGAAATGAATTAAAACTTGAATAATACAAGTAACAATTCTGTCAGGGATGAGTAAAGTGGTACTACTGTGCGTAATAGGATAAACATAGTTTGCAGTTCACCTGCCAGCTTTGAAATTATGAAATCATGATAAATATTTAATGAGGAATACTGTTATTTAAAATTTGTGCATATGGTTAAATTTTATTAATCACATTGTACTACTTTGTATTTACTTAAAATATGATCCTGCTTGTATTTTGTTTCTATAAATGGCAAACCAAACCTCTTCAGGGATCTGAAATTCTATTAGGGAGACCAAGGGGAGGATTGTATAGTACTGGGGAATAAAGGTTGAGTTGAGAATCAGCAAGTTCCAATCTTGGATGCCCTTTGGGCTATAGGGACCACTGAATATCTGGGTTATACCTTCCTTTAAATCTTTCAGGCTAAAATTTTATGAATTGGAATATTGGAGACTTGACTTGTTTTTAGATCTATGATAAGAGAAATACTTAAATGTTTTTAAGAAAGCTTTTGGCCCTACCAGCAATTTTCCAGATATGTCTCCAGATGAGGATGGGATAGCTTTCTTTCTATTCAGGCATCTATTTTTAGATCCTTTTAGTCATAGGATGTCAGTTCTGTGCCTAGTGTAGTCTGTACTAAATGAGCACAGGTTACCTGTGTTCTAGGAATCTTCCAGGGATTGTAATGTCCTATTTCTTCCATTTAAAAATTATTAAAAGTGTGCTCATGAGACATGGTATACCTGAGAATGGCTTGAGAGAGAACTATTTCTCCCAATAGTCTTAAATTACTCCCTAATGAAGGTAGATAAGGGGTATTTTGTATTTCTCCTTGGTAAAATTCTTCCACTGACAAATGTTTTAGTATGATGCCATCATTTTTTATTGTGCTTCCTCTGAGGATGTTGTTGAACTTATTGTTCATTATATTTCTTTATGAGTACTCTCAAGAGACAATCTTTTGTCTGGTCTTGGTATCAAGAATAATTTTGCTTTTCCTGAGTACTTGAGTGCTTATCTCATAAACATGACGTATGCAAATAACTGAGCGCTTTTTTTTTTTTTTCCTTAATATTGGCTCCTAGAGGGCTTAGAGTCAAATCTGTGGTTTTATATTGGTAGTATTTCAGGTACTATTTTATGTTCTTTCCATGTTTTGATTTTTGTTCTCTAATTTACTGTCTCTTATTTGTGTATTTTAGATATCCTTGTAGGCTGTCGTAAATCACTTATGGAATAAACCAAATAATGTAATTATGGACTGTTCATTGCCCTCATTTTCCTCATCTATAAAGTGAGAGAATTATAAATGATAGTTAATGATAACTGCAGTACAGATTGTTATAATTATGCATAGTTTTAGATAATAATTTGGACATAGTATATTATAGTTTTCAAAGGTTATCCAGGATTTCATCTGGTTCTTCATTTTGTAGATGAGGAAACTGAGGCTTGGCACATCTAGCCATTTGTCCAAGTCACAGTTAATAAGTGGTCAGGGTTAGACTTCAGCTCTCATATTTTGATTACAAATTTTTTTCTCTAATCTTTTTGAGTTTTTTGTTTTGTCTTAACAATTTATGGGCAGTATAAAAGGCATCTTTATCAGAATTGTACCTGAGATAAAGCTGACGACAATACAGTAATACTTTGATAAAACTCAAGATTTCAAAAGATCAGGAGAACTGAGAAATAAGCAGGTATTAACAAGCTGAAATTTAATAGACATATATAAAGTTAGTACAGGGTGATAGGATCCAAAGATTTTGAGTGCTAGTATAATGTGAGCCAAAAAGCAGGGAGTTGTAACTATTAAATAGCCGTAGGATTTTTAGAATCAGTAGTATAGCCTTATACTAATTATACCTTATTTGGACTATTAATCTAAATCAATTCTAATACCAACTTAAAAGGAACATTGACAATTTCACGATTGGCAAATAGAGGTGAAATTAGTGTTAAGAACCATATCCTTTAAAGTGGTTTCTCATTATAGAGAGGAAGGAATCAGTAGAAATGAAAAATAAAATTTTTTCAACTGTGAAGAATAAAGCTAGAACTAACAGATGAAAGTAACAGGGAGAGAGATAAGTGTAGGAAGAGTTTTCTAATAGTTACAGTTCTTTCAAAAATGAATGGATTTTCACTTCAGAGATAGACTGTATTGTTAGGAGCACACTGCCATATGTCCAGGGGTATTATGGGATTCCTGGATTTAATTGTAAAGCAAAATTAGGTGATCTCTAAGATCTTTTTTGGTTTTAAATTCTAATGTTTTAGAATTTACATGTTCCCTCTTAGGAGGAACCTAAGAGTGTTTCCCAAGTTTATGTGCCTGTAGAACACTTTTAAAGATTATGTAAAGTCAAAAACATTTGGGGCTCATCTGGTACTGAGTCTCTGAATTAAAAAAAGGAACCAAAACATGGTTCCATGGGTAAAGGATTTGGCTCAATAAATGTTTATACTTTTATTTATGTAGTTCTTTTATCCCCCATTGCAGAACAAAGAGAGCAAAATGGTGTTAAACTTTAAGACACACAAAATCCATAAGACCAGTTACAATCAAAGGGATACCACATATTTCACCTCAGTGGTTGAAATGCTGCAGATAAGCATCGAAGGTCCTATATCACTGCCTAAATTAATACACTTCCTGGCATTTTTTGGGAAACAGCATTCATTACTAAAAGACAATTCTTCATATAATAACTCTATAACTAGTTCTTATGTATTTAAAAAAATTTTTAGAAGAGAAATCTCCAGATATTTTTAAAAATATCTTGGACCACCGGTGTCTTTTAGAATAGTTTGGGAAATAATATCCTTAAAATGTATGCTAAAGGGGCACCTGGGTGGCTCAGTGGGTTAAAGCCTCTGCCTTCGGCTCAGGTCGTGATCTCAGGGTCCTGGGATCGAGCCCTGCATCAGGCTCTCTGCTTGGCGGGGAGCTTGCTTCCCCCCCTCTCTCTGCCTGCCTCTGCCTACTTGTAATCTCTCTCTCTCTGTCAAATAAATAAATAAATCTTTTTTAAAAATGTATGCTAGGGGCTACAACTTTTTTTAAGTATCTGGAAATTTGTATATGGCTACCTAAATTCTTTTAACACTGGGTATGTATACTCTTAACTTTTATACCTAAAATACCCTTGAAATAAGTTTTTCACTTATTTTATTAATACATAATAGCTTTATATTTTTACCTTGTTGCTGTAGGGTTTCCTTCATACTTTCTTGTTTCCTCTTGGATTTTTTTATTTGTGGAAACCAGCCTCTATATGCTATTCCATTTCTGGTATAGTAAATGAAGACAAAAATACTAGAAATATACTTTCTGCCAAGACATATACTGTTTAAATACATAATGGAGTTCTAAAGAGTTGAATATTTCTATTCCCAAGCAACAGTAAATTGGAGAGGAGGTGGCCAGCATGGTGAAATATCTTCTGTTTTTAACTATAAGCTGTGATAGCAAGAAGGTTCCTTAAAATTAGGACATACAACAGCCATTAGGAACTGAGAAAAAGTGTAATGATAACTGCTTAATTTTATTTTTAACTACAAAAGTTAATGTTTTATTTGTATCTCACAGCAAAAGTTCAAACAGACCCTCCCTCAGTTCCAATATGTGACCTGTATCCTAACGGTGTATTTCCCAAAGGACAAGAATGCGAGTACCCACCCACACAAGATGGGTAAGAATCATAAAATAACTTCCAGTTTGACTTTTGAAAGTTGTAGTTTAGCAATAAAGCAGATTTGATTTTTCTCAGAACTTTGCTCCACTACCTTAATAAAAGCTTGAATTTGTTACAGAAAATACAGTAGAAGCCCTCTTATCCAAAATGATTGGGACCAGTAATAGTTCAGTTAATCAAAAAAATATGTTAAAGTGAGGATCACAAAACTAAAAAATCTTTTTTTGGTAAAAGTTAACTTAAACATTTTTTTTCATCAGTCTCAGTGTTTGAACATGAATTTGTATTGTACTCCACTTTTTTCTTCCTATAAGCTATATCCATATTACATTGTCTTATGTAGAATGGAAATGGAAGCTCATCCATTTTGAGCTTCCATGAAGAATAAAAGCTAAGTAATCTGAGGGCAGATTTCAGGAAAAAAATCAGATGTTTTTTCCTGAAATCATTTGCAGTTCTTACCTACGCTTAATTTGACAGAATTATTTTTTTATGACTTTTCTTTATTGAGACTTTGCTGAGTAGTCAATTTAGTTTCATTGGAAAAATTCTTTTTATGTACTATATAACTAAATTATATAATTATAGTAGCAAGTACAGATGACTTACACTGGTTTGCAGACCAATCACCTGATTGTTGGAAGTGTTCTAAAAGAATACATTTCAGCTGGTCAGCAGACACTCATAATGGTATTACACTGACTGGTTAAGAGCAAGGAAGCTGGGATTCACTTGAATCCCAGCTCTAACACTTATTAGCTTTGTGACTTGGGCAAGTAATTTATCATGTCTTTGCTTTCATTTCTTCATCTATAAAATGAGCACTTCATAGGGTTGTGTATATGTAAAGCACTTAGAGTAACAGACACATAGTAAGCATGAAGTGTTAGCTGCTACTGTTATTACTTAGGAACTTGTCAGCCCCTCATACTCAGCATATAGTGGACATGGGTTAGTATATTTTACAGAGGGAATCCAGAGCATCAGTTAATCCTGTGGTTGCAATAGTTGGTTAAGAAAGCTTCTACTGTAGCCTTGTTTCACTGACCTGTAAATACATCATTGTTTTTCTTTAAACTTTAGGAAATAACATAATGTTGTTATATTTTAATACCCCTCCTTCATTCCCAGTACTTTCAGTGAATAAGTATAAAGTTCTGAAATTTTGTGTTATGAGCATCTTTTCTTTGAATTGAATTCATCAGTTACTATCCCTACCTTAAAGTGTCTATTTTTGAAATGTCACAGACATATAATTTCACATTAACTTAAATTTTCATAGTACATATAATATAATCACATTTATTTTTAAATACAATCTTTTAATTTTTTTTTTTTTTTTTGCTTGTTCCCTGTTCCTTCCCTTCTTTCCAGACCCATGTAACCACCCAGCAGGTAGCCCTCCATATTTTTATACACTTATATATGTGTACATCTATGTCTATTTATGTAAAGGGACTCTTTTGGTCTTGTTTTCCAAAATAGAATCATAGTTGTACTTGCCTCACCTTTTCTTCTTAAAGACTATCTCTTAGAAAGCCCTCCAAGTCAGAATAGCAGTCATTCATTTGAATGACTTCAATACCATTCCATAGTGTGGCTGTGCCATACTTTATTCCACCATTTTCTAATTGATCAGCCTTCATTTTGTCTCTGTTTTTTTGCAATATTACAAACCATTCTGTAATAAACATTTCTAAGAATGTGCATATACATGTATGTGTGTGTGTGTGTTATCTCCTTATGTTATGGCAGTTTTATCATGGGATAGTTTTCCAGGAGTAGAATTGCTGAATCAAAGAATATATTGGCACTTTAGTTTATGATTCCCAGACTGCTAATAATTTTGAGCATTTTTTTTTTTATTGTTGGCTTTGTTCTTTTGCTCTTCCAAAAGTTCTAAAATTTTAAATACAGTGTATGTTTTATATTTTATATTCCTGGGTTTGTAGCAGTCTCTTAGATTTTTTTTTTTTTTTTTCAAACTCTTACTCTCTGCCTTATTACATCTTTAGTTAGTCTGGAATTTTTTTGTGTAGGATTGGGAGTGCTGATTTTATTTTATTTCAAACAGATAGCCAATTGTGCTAGAATAGTTTATTAAATAACTTACCCTGAATCGAATGACCACCTTTGCCATATACTATATTCTCATATAATGGAACTATATTTTCATACTCAGAACCAATTTCTGTTATTCTGCTGGTCTATTTCTGTATTCCTATGCTATTACTATTGGATCTGATTATTAGCAACTGTATAATATATACTGATAATTTGATAAAGCAAGTCTTTCTCTGCCACACACACCAAATCAAATACAGTTCCTTTTTATATTTAACTATTCTCGGTCATATAGTCTTAACACATATACCCACAGAAAAATGCTTTCTTTAGAATTCTCATCAGAATTGCATTTATGTATTTGTTTCAGAAAATTGACAGTTGTGTCCCATTGTCTTACCCATTGTCCTAGTATGTTTTCCCACTTATTCTGATTTATTTTCAGGTAGATCCTGTTGCTTTTTTTATTTTTTTATTTTTTTTATTTTTTAAAGATTTTTATTTATTTGACAGAGAGAAACACAGCCAGAGAGGGAACACAAGCAGAGGGAATGGTAGCGGGAGAAGCAGGCTCCCTGCTGAGCAGAGAGCCCGATGCGGGGCTTGATCCCAGAACCCTGGGATCTGACCTGGGCCGAAGGCAGACACTTAACGACTGAGCCACCCAGGCGCCCCATCCTGTTGCTTTTTTGTTAAATTTATTCTTAAGTGTTTTATGGTTTTGTTACTGATGTGAACAAGATATTTTTATACCTGTTTCCATTTCTATGTGTTTATTGCTAAGGTGGAAAAAAGCCATTGATTCCCTATACTTATCAATAGATTGTTGATATTTTTAACCATGTGAATGTGGTGGAACACTTGAAGTATTGTTTAATACAGGAAAAACTGAGATTTTTATAAACCTTAAAAACTACTTTGCCTCCTAACTATTGTTTCCTATTGCATATTAAACATTATAGAGGGCGCCTGAGTGGCTCAGTGGGTTAAGCCTCTGCCTTTGGCTGGATCGAGGTCTCGGGGTACGGGATCAAGCCCTGCATCGGGCTCTCTGCTCGGCAGGGAGCCTGCTACCTTCCTCTCTCTCTGTCTCCCTCTGCCTACTTGTGATTTCTCTCTGTCAAATAAATTTTTAAAACAACAAAAATTATAGAGGTAGAATAACTTCTGTTTCTGAAACAACAGAGGAAGATATTAATTACATGTTGTAATATTTTTTGAGTAATACTTAAATATTGAAAAGCAATGTTGTATGCTGTGGAAAAATAAATTACTGTGATTTTGTTTGCTCTTCAGTAAGTTTTGATATTTTTTGACATTCATATAATCAGTTTTGATTATTTGCAAATAGATCAGAATCAGTATTATAGACTTGGTAAAGTATTAAATATAGTTTTGTATCTGCCTTCATTTGTTTTTTAAGTTTACATTTAAATTACAGTTAGTTAACATACATACAACATAGGTGTACAACATAGTGCAAGTACACTCCTTTATCCCCATCACCTGTTTCACCCGTCCCCTGCACCTCCCCTCTGGTAACCATCAATTTGTTCTCTATAGTTAAGAGTCTGTTTCTTGGTTTGCCTCTCTCTCTCTTTTTTTTTCCCTTCATTTTTTTTTTCATAAACTTACTAAAAATTGCATAAATTATCACAAAGAACTTGCCTGTGTAACTACACCCAGTTTGAGTACAATATTTTATTTAACTTTTTATTTTGAAATAATTCCATATTAAGAGAATTGGACAAAGAACTCCTGCATACTTTTCATTCCGGTTCTCTTTAACGTTTGCCTCATCTGTTGTTCTCTCTCCTGATGGAATATGACAGTTTTATATATACTGTGTAATATACCAGTAAGATTACATTTTCTCCTTGCAAGATAGAAAGAAGGTAAATGTGGAAAATAATATATTGGTGAATCTGTACACATACTACTTTTTCCTGAATTATTATAGTATGTGTAATTTTTTTTTTTAAGATTTTATTTATTTATTTGACAGAGATCACAAATAGGCAGAGAGGCAGGCAGAGAGAGAGGGGGAAGCAGGCTCCCTGCTGAGCAGAGAGCCTGATGCAGGGCTCCATCCCGGGACCCTGAGATCATGACCTGAGCTGAAGGCAGAGGCTTTAACCCAATGAGCCACCCAGGCACCCGTTTGTGTAATTTTTAAAAAGATTTTATTTATTTATTTGAGAGAGCACAGGCAGGGCAGGGCAAAGAGAGAGGGAAAGGGAGAAGCAGACTCCCTGCCGAGCACAGGGCTAGCCTGCCTAGATCACTATCTGAGCCAAACTCAGAAGCTTAACCGACTTAGCCACCCAGGCGCCCCAGTAGTTTATGTATTTTTGGATAGAATACTAGACAAGTAGATAATTCAGGATTGTCACATCTGGAGGCAGATGATGTCAGATTTTGTCACTATGATAAGGTATTGTACAGTTTCTCTAGTGTGTCATTACTATTTTTCCTCTTAAAATTAGTGATTTTCCCTTTTAAAAAAGTTGACATTCTATGTGCATTTCCTGTGTCATTAAAAATTTTTAAACCAATTTTGAATGATTATAATGCTATTCTATTTTGTACCTAACACAATTTTATTAGTGATTTCCCTATTTTTTAATATTTCCCTAGTTTTGAATTTTCAGATTTTTGCCATTAGAAAAAATTCTGTGATGAACATCTCAGTATATTAATCAGATGTGATTTTTCTTTTATTCTGGATCTCTAGAAGTAGAATGAAGAATTATTTTGAAATTCTTGATATCTGTTTCTAAATTTAAAAGGTAGTTGTTTGGGGCAGTTGTTTTATAAAGCAGTACATATCCATTATAGAAGAGGTAGGAAATACAGATAAGCAAAAAGAAAAAAATCAAAATCTAAATTCTGCCAATGAGTTTTAAAACCACTGTTGACATGCTGTTTCTTCCTCTGTAGCCTCTATATACAGATGTGTATTATAAATACTTGTGAATGTTTTTCAAGCAAGAAGTATACTACAAACAGCTTTGTAACCCATTTTTATTTTTTTTAAAGATTTTATTTATTTATTTGACAGATCACAAGTAGGCAGAGAGGCAGGCAGAGAGAGAAGGGGAAGCAGGCTCCCCGCTGAGCAGAGAGCCCGATGTA
>CM053611.1:88471407-88510220 GCA_028646535.1 Procyon lotor
GGTGCCCCCAGTCACTTTTGAGTCCTTACTTCTAAAAACTTTAAGCATCTGGGGTGCCTGGGTAGCTCAATTGTTAGGTGTCCAACTCTTGATCTCAGCTCAGGTCTTTTTTTTTTTTTTTAGACTTACTTGATCATTTCAGAGGGAGTGGGTAGGAACATATGGAAAGGGAGAAGGAAAGAAGTAGATTCTCCTCTGAGAGCTGAGCCTATCAAGGATGGATCTCAAAACCTTGAGATCATGACCTGAGCCGAAATCAAGAGTTAGAAGCTTAACCGACTGAGCCGCCCAGGTGCTCCTCAGCTCGTCTTGATCTCAGGGTGGTGAGTTTGAGCTCCAAGTTGGGCTTCATGCTGGGTATGGAGCCTACTTAAGAAAACTTCAAGCATCTCCCAAGAATTAGATATTCTTCAAGTTATCACACTTACATAAATGAACAGTAATTTTCCAGTATCATGTAAGTACCTAGTTCATATTTAGAATTTTTTCCTATTATCCCTGAAACACGTCTTTAGCTATTTTTGCCCTCTAAACCAGGATCTAGTCAAGGTTCATATGGTGCATGTAGTTAGAATCCCTACCTTCTTCTCTATTGCACTGACTTTTTGAAGAGACCAGGTAATTTAGAAAATCTCATATTTTGGGATTTCTCTGTTTCCTTGTGGTGTCATTAAACTTTTTTCTCTATTCCTTTATTTGCTGTAAACTGGAATTAGTTGTAAAGGGTTAGATTAAGATTAGATAGATTAGATTAGTTAGATTTGGATTAAGCACTTTGGCAGGAACATAAAAGTGATAACTATTTTCTTCATATTGTATCATAGTCTGTTGCATCGGGTATACGGTCAGGTTTTTCTCTTACTAGTTTTACTGTATTTGATCACTTGGTTAATGTGGTAAGAGCCAACTGTTTCTTCTTTAAAGGTACTTTTTTATTTTTGCAGTTTCCAAATAATAATCTGTGAGGGTAGTTTGGTACCGTTGGACTATCCTTTTCTTCAACAACTTTTTAATTATTATCTATCCATGCTTTATCAGTTATTTCCTTGGGGACTGCAGAATGGTGGAATTTTAATTCTGTTGTTCTTTCTACATATATTAGCTGACCTATAAGAAGAATTTTCCTTTATCAGCTGGGTATCAATTAACTTTATCAGTTAACTATAGTTTCTTATAGGCAGAGTTAAAATATGCTTTATTTTTCCCTTTTAAGTACCAGTTTTCAGAGGGAGGAATTGGTGTCATGTCTGCGTGTGTTCTTAATTATTTCTGGGTTAGGGTGGCTCAGTGGGTTAAAGCCTCTGCTCAGCGGGGAGCCTGCTTCCCCCTCTCTCTGCCTGTCTCTATGCCTACTTGTGATCTCTCTGTCAAATAAATAAATAAGATCTTTTTAAAAAAAAAATTATTTCTGGGTTAAAAACATGCATTTTTATTTATTTATTTTTGTTTTAAAGATATGCATTTTTAAATGGCTTTTTACAAATGTGGCATATAGTGATTTAAAATTACAAATATAACTAGTTTTTTAAGTTATCTATGCGATGAACTCAGAAATGTTTGACTGAAATTAATAATTGGGTTCCTTTGTATCTTTGTTTTTACTTATGTATTTTATGCTTTTAATCTAGTAAAAATGATGAAATACTAAAAGACTCAAATATGAAAGAGGTGTGAATTTACATACTCCGTAGACATTTCTATGAAGATTCTTTTGAGCAGTTATTCTGATAGTTTTGTTGTACAGATATAATATATTTTAAAAGCATTTCTAACCCACCTCTGTCAGTTGGATGAATTAATTGCCCTTTCAGATATTTATTATGAGCTCAGAATTTTTTTTCATCTTATTAATTTCTCTATTTTTGCTAAATAGACTGAACATCAAAATATTAAATTTAGGAAAGAGGAGAGGCTCCTTCATAATATTTTTTAGAAATGGTACGAACTTGGAATTTATGATTTTAGATGCTTGGATATTACTCTAATGACTTTCAACTTGAACTCAAGACTTAGAAAAATAATTTCTTTAATCCATTTTTTGATTGGTAACTCTTTACCAATTATACAGAACATTCCATAACCTTTCAAAGAACTCACTGCTTTTAAGAATCATCTATGCAGCTTCAGAAGTGTGAGATCATGTGAGGCTTATTGATTTCAGTATTGGGGATCTTTATTTTATTATGTTCTTATTCTAAAATATAGTCAAACAGCATTTGGATTTTAATTATATTTAACACTTTAACCTCCAGGAAGTGAATTTGGAGAATTGAGAAGAAATGGTAATTGATAGTGACCAATTTCATATTCGTAGCCAATACCCATCAGTTCTCTGTGGACATAGTCTGTCATCTCATGATTCTAGAGAAAATGTTTGAGGATATTTTTGCTTTTCACAAAATGTTTGGCTTTTGAGGCAGGGCTATGCATATAGGTATGGCTGTAGTATAAGTGCCGAGTTATGGCCCATGTAAGAGACATGAAGAATTGATATGTTTAGTTTAAAAATTGATCTGAGACTTGACCCAGTACTCTTATGCCTTAAAATGATTTTTTCTTAGAATATTCAGGTTCTTGGCTCCCAGGAAAGATTGTTGGATTCATAGAATAGAATGGACTGGAGTTAAATCTGGAGGTCAGGAGATGTAGCTTGTCTGTCCCATCATGGAGTGAGCAGCTGTATTGCAGCTGAAAAAGGTTGAGCCACATGTTGAGAATATAGTTTTTAAAGGATCTTATCCTGTTACCTTCTAGTCTAAGGATGTTCGTTTGAATACTTTAATTTGGAATTGCTTCTTGAGTCTTCACTATTCTGATAAAAGTAATTTAGATATATTTAAATATTTGTGGAGTTTAAAACTGACCTTCACAGATGGTGCTACAATATTTCAGTTTTCTGATAATATCAGTATACAGATTCAAAATACATTTCCAAACAAAATAAACCAAAGAAGCCTCTGTGATGCTTAAGTATCCTTAAATTGACATAGGACAGCTCCTTTGGGTCTTTGTAGCAAATTAGAGATGCTAGATGTTGGCACACAGGTAGCTGCTGCAGTAAGAAGTAATCATAATGAACTTCATAGTGACAGAAAAACTCACAGCATTTGAGGGCATTAACTTAGGGACATAGTGTAGAGCAGTTATATAAACTTTAAAGGGCCATGTAGTAAATATTTCAGGCCTTGGGTGTTATTCATTTCTGCCCTTGTAGCATGCAAGTAGCTATAGACAGCATGTAAACAAATGGACATAACTGTATTGCAGTACCATTTTATTGATAATACAGGTGCTAGGCTGGATTTACCTGCAGGTCATACTTTGAGACAAATAGGAGTAATTCCTTGAAGGCATCACTTTCATAACTGAGTATAATTTATATGTCGGTAATCACTGAGTTTGTGAGTTGTATATTCAGTATTGCTTAATGTATGAAAGTTACAACTTTTTAAAAGACTTTCATTTGAAAACAGTTAATACTTTAGAAATATGCTGCTTAAAGGGAGTCAGTGTTTTTCCGCATTCCCAGATACTGAATAAAAAATGTTACTCCTGACAGGTTTTGGGTTTTTTTTTAAGATTTTATTTATTTATTTGACAGACACAACAAGAGAGAGAACACAAGCAGGGGGAGTGGGAAAGGGAGAGGCAGGCTTCCTGCTGAGCAGGGAGCCCCATGCGGTGCTCTATCCCAGGACCTTGAGATCATGACCTTTTTTTTTTTTCTTAAAGATTTTATTTTTTTATTTGTTTGTTTGAGAGAGAGCATGAGAGGGGAGAGGGTCAGAAGGAGAAGCAGACTCCCTGCTGAGCCGGGAGCCCGAAGCGGGACTTGATCTTGGGACTCCAGGATCATGACCTTAGCCGAAGGCAGTTGCTTAACCAACTGAGCTATTCAGGCACGCCTCTTCTGGCAGTTTTAAAATATGAGCCATATCCTTCAAGGAAGATCACTTCATATACAGATATGTAGATATAGGTATATAGTTATATATACACACATATGTACATACGTACAATTAGAAAAATCCTACAAAAACACGTGATATTTTGTTTTGAGGGAGGTATATGAAGATTTCCAGGTCAGGTTTTTGCATTAGTACTTAACCCTGTGTATGAAGTTAAATGCTCATTTTGTTGTGGTCTTTTGAAGTCTCTTAGACTGTAACCTTGAGTGGAAGGATGGCTGTTTTCTCCCACTCCTTGGTTTCTAGGACTCTCTTCTGACTTCTCATTTTTTGTGTGGCAGAGTTTTAGTCTCTCTGACTATGAATGAAATCTTACTTGAGGATTTTTTTTTTTTTTTTTGAGTCTTGAAGGTTTAACTTGATTTGGCTGGATTGCAAATGTGTGACTACTTGTATTTCAGAAACTTTGCTGACATTTAATAAAAGAAACTGAATGTGTAACGTTTTATCTAAAATGTCTTATATTAGTATATTTTTTATCTCTCAGCTTTTATGTTTATCTTCTGTTTCTCAAATGACTAATACTATGCTGTACATACTATAAAGGCGAACAGCTGCTTGGAGAACCACGAGTGAAGAAAAGAAAGCATTAGATCAAGCTAGTGAAGAGATTTGGAATGATTTTCGAGAAGCTGCAGAAGCACATCGACAAGTTAGAAAATATGTTATGAGCTGGATCAAGCCTGGGATGACAATGATAGAAATCTGGTAAAAGAAATATGTTTTTGTAAGAACATGATAAAAAATTTTTTTTTCTTGTGCTAACTCCAATTGTAATGTTTGGCTTTCATTACTGTTTTGCTAAAATCTGAAGTGAAGCTTCTAGAAATATTTTTGAGTTCTTGTGCTGTAGATGTAATGAGGAAATTGTAAGAGGATATTTATATCTCAACACCCTATTTTGTACTCATGTACACTTACATATACAAATGCACATATTACTATGATTCTTATGTTCTGTTTGAAAATATTATTTTGCTATCTAACAGTTCATATTAAAATTATTGATCATAAGACATAGTTATAATGCAATGAAGAAACCAATAAAAGTGATTATTTCTTTAGTTTTCCCTCTGAGAAGTAATTAGTTTGTAAAAGGCAACAGTTGTCTAATTCGGACAATTTAAGTGCAACATTGAGCAAATAAAACATAGCATTTAAATTAGTCTAAGTCAAGAATCTCGTTTCCTAGGGGCACCTGGGTGGCTCAGTTGTTAAGCGTCTGCCTTCGGCCCAGGTCAGATCCCAGGGGCCTGGGATCGAGCCCCGCATCGGGCTCTCTGCTCTGCAGGAGGCCTGCTTCTCCCGCTACTGTTCCCTCTGCTTGTGTTCCCTCTCTCGCTGTGTTTCTCTCTGTCAAATAAATAAAAAAAAAACCTTTAAAAAAAAAAAAAAAAAATCTCGTTTCCTAGAAAACTAAAAAGTGGATCTTGTGGTTCTGTTTCTTCAGATTTCTAATGGAATTAAATTCTTTTATCTTTTAGAGATGAGCTTCTTTTTTCATAGCATCATAGCATCAGAGAACTGTTACTTATTCACATCTAGGAAGTGCTCAGATCACTTCCAGAAAGTAATTTAAGAGGTTTTAGTACACTCTCTGGATCTGATGACCTGTAAGGTATATAAGGATAAAAATGTAAAAGTAAACAATTTTTTTTTTAATAGTGAAAAGTTGGAAGACTGTTCACGAAAACTAATTAAAGAGAATGGATTAAATGCAGGCCTGGCATTTCCTACCGGATGTTCTCTGAATAACTGTGCTGCCCATTATACTCCAAATGCTGGTGACACAACAGTATTACAGTATGATGACATCTGTAAGATAGACTTTGGAACACATATAAGTGGTGAGTTCTTGGAAATAAGCCGCCCCCCACCCCCCAAACAAATTAGTCATCTCTCTGTTGGATGGGGCTACAGGTACTCGAACTCCCCAATTTTTTTCTTTATGCCTCACTTTTGAGCTGTGTTGAGGCAGATTTTGAGATTTATTTTTAAGCATCCTGCTAAATGGAGTACAATGAAAACTGTTGGGTAGTTGAGGTTTGTTATTCTTTGTATCAAAGTGTGAAGAATTTAATCATGCATTTCTTAATGTTTCAGACATTTATCCGTATAGCAACAAACATTTACTTAGATCCTTTAAGTTTATGAACCTTTATGTACTTGCTGGCTTTTCCAAATTCTCTCTCAAACTTCCTCAGGTTAGTACCTTTTTATCTCACTTTAGGTGAGAAAATAAAGCTCAGATTAAGTACTTACCTGAGGTTTTGCTGAATTGGAGAAGCTGAACTGACAATTGATCAGTGTCTGCAGACCTATACATTTTCTCTTCCCACACTGCTATTCTTTAGTTCCCCGGGTTTTTCTCTTTGACTTGTTTCTGTTTATAATTTTGCTTATCCAAGATTAGTACTGATTTGCTACTATCTTTAAGTAATATATACTAACACTGGAAATAGTCTTTTTATTCTGTAACCTTTATGAAACTAATTTATTGCTTTTTTCCACTTGGAATATGAATGCTATCTGGGTACTTGGACTGTTGCCTTCATTTGAGCCCATCGTTTTATTTTCCTTTTAACTAGCAAGGTTAATAGAGTAGATGCAATGAAGTAGACAGATTGACTAGCTGACAAGTCAACTTAAAGAAGAATTTTCTCTTTCAGGTAGGATTATTGACTGTGCTTTTACTGTTACTTTTAATCCCAAATATGATACATTATTAAAAGCTGTAAAAGATGCCACTAACACTGGAATCAAGGTATGTCAACTAGAAGCACAATTTCATTCAACATATTTTGAACCTCTTCTAACCTGTTTAAGGTCTTTGGATTATGTAAGACCCGTCTGCTGCCTTTAGGGTTTTAAAGTGGGTAATTTTAATACACTGTACCAAAGACTTATAGAGGAAGTTACAATGTGCAAAGCAGTTTATTTGTCATTTATTTTAAAATACTAATAAATTGCTATAAAGTTCTGCATTTTGAGTAAAAGAGTATACATCATTTTGTTTTTAGTGTGCTGGAATTGATGTCCGTCTGTGTGATGTTGGTGAAGCCATCCAAGAAGTTATGGAATCCTATGAGGTTGAAATAGATGGAAAGACATATCAAGGTATGTTTTTTAAAAATGTATCTTATTTTGAAATGCATGTGACCTCTTGCAGAAGTAATATTGCAGAATTGTGTTGAGTTCTTTCTTTGAGGTCAGCTGCTTTATCTCCTAGGAATATAAAGAGGGAAAATGGCGGGGGTGGCAATGAATGACCTTCTCATATTAGAAAGACCGTGGTCACAAGGTGGGAACTATTGCTAAGCTACTGTGGTAGGTAATGGGACAGTGAGGGATTTATCCCAGATTGGCCAAAATGCAAACTTGGTTTTCTGTGACTAGTCAGATTGAGGCTCAGAGACAAGCCAGGGGCTCTTTCCATTGATGACTCTGCCTTCCTCTTTTTTTGCTTTAAATTCAGAATTTAGAGTCCAGTTAATTCTTATGTGTCTTTCGTCTTTATTCCCTTTGCCTCTTAGTCTTTCTTAGCTACTGCTTTAGGTACATAGTCCCAGAGTCACCTATGCTTTCTGCTGCTTTCCCATCATTCCAGCCTTTCTCCACCTCTCAGGGTCTGACCACTATGCCCCTTCCTAATCTTTGCTCACTGTTTTCTGTAACTGCTATTCTAATAACTTTCTCACAGAATATTTCCTACATTTCCTTTAAATGTATTTAAAGTATTTAAATATGGTATTTGGTATTTCCTACCAAATCCTGTCTCTTCTTTATATTCCTCTTTACAGAGACACTCATGCTTCCTTGCCCTCAATAAATTCACATCACTTAACATTTTTTGCATAACTTTGCTGATAGTGATAGAGTATTATGTTTCTACCAACTACAGAAGGGGTTCTTCCTCTGGGACCTGATGGTGGCTGTCCTTGTTGCTCTCTCAGATCCTGGGAACACCAGTACAAATCAAAATACTCTTAAGGCTGCTCACACTTGGATGGGAGGTATTATGGGATAATGAAGAAAACATACTATAGGGTCAGACAGGTCTATCTTTGAACTTAGATAAACCCTGTAAACAGAACCCAAGTTTCTTTAACTGAAGTAGGATTAATGATATCATTTTTTTTTTAAAGATTTTATTTATGTGAGAGAGAGAGAGATTAAGAGAGAGAGAGCGCGCATGATTGAGGAGAAGGTCGGAGCCCAATGTGGGACTCAATCCTGGAACTCCAGGATCATGACCTGAGCTGAAGGCAGTTGCCTAACCAACTGAGCCACCGAGGCGCCCCAACGATAACATTTTTTTTAAAGAAATGTAAATTTTATGACAGTGCCTGGAATTTATTAGTATGCAACAAATTTGTCATTTCCTGTCCACTGATTTGGGATTGATGCCACAACAAACAGTGCTTATTCAAGTCCCTCCTTATTTCAAGTCCCTCTGAAATCATCTTTCCTTCTATTGTTTTCTGATTCTACAACTTTGGTTGGCTTGTGTTCTGCCTTTCAGGGTATATTAAGTGACAGTTTGACTTAATGTTTAGTCACCACATAACAATGCCAACCTGAAGTATTGGAATCAATATCTGCCTTCTTATGCTTTCCATTAAGCCAGTGCAACATTTTAGGGTCTGTTGTTTCAGCACCCCTTCTTAACCCCTTTAACTGGTAACACAATACCAGTTATTGTGTTAATCAAGGTTTTTAGTGGAGGGTGACATAATTAGTTTTTACTAGTTTGAGTAGAAAGGGTATAGACAAATCATGACGTTGGTAAGATGAAAAAAGGGACGACAAGCTGTACTCCCAGCAGCAATTTTCAAAAACCATGTAACAGAACGAGCCATCAAGGGAGTGATCTTATTTACCTTGATCAGGAAGCTACAGAATTGGAAAGTTACCTTTATAGTTATTGGTTTCAGAATTAATCTGCTGCTATCACAACCCGTATAATATACAAATGGATACTCCTGTGCCTTGCTTTTTCTGTGTAACTTGGTTTTATGTTAGATTGGGATAGCAAGAAATCTTTTTATGTAAATGTATTTTTGATCAGCCTCTGGGGTAAGTTTGCCAGGTCTTAGAAAAATAGTGATGTTTACTGAATTTTAAAGTAAATTTAGCTTAGCATTTGTAAAAGGAGAATTTTTTTGAAGAGCTAATTGAGAGTTTTTTTCTGTGCCACCCCCTAAATATAATTGTCATTTTTTCATTGTCGTAGAATTGAAAAAAACCTTGCTACCTAATTCTGCCCTAAAAGAAAGGTAGCTTGTACTAAGAATTCTAGCACCGGTAAAGGTAGAATTTTTTTTAACTTTTTTTTATTGTGGAATTATGTCGTGTATGAAGAGATACATACAACATAAAAATTCAGTTTTTTATGTCTGGAGTTCTGAAGTATTTGCATTTGCTTTTTTAATGTCTTTATCACTTAATTATGTATCCCTAAATAATAGTAGTATTGTGCTTAATTTTGATATGTATAATAAATAAAACAGTATGTATACAATTGTGACTTATTCTGTTTTTTTTTCTTTAGGTTTTATTTCAGTTGTTCACTGTATTCCCAATTTTTTGTTTTTACTATTGTATAGTGTTCCATTGTGTGAATATACCACAATTCATTCTGTCATTGGTCTCAGGACCTTGGAATTGTTTAAATTTTCCTTACTAACACTTGAGCTGTGCTATAATAATAAAATTTAATTTTATAATTCTGTCATTTTGACATAGAATCCTCATTTTCACTTTACCTTTTGGTCCATAACCGTATTTTTTGTTTGTAGTCACAATGTACATGGCATTTTATAACTTTTATTAACGATACCTCCTTAGATGACCCCCGTTATGTCATCACAGTTTGTTCTTTTCCCATCATCTCCCCTTCTTCCCTTCTAGTTTTTAATCAGTAAGACTATAGTAAACATATTTTCATATTCCACTAGTTTTCCAGTTTGTATGTAACTGTGTCAATGTGAGGTTACCTAGTAGAGCCATGTCTTATTTTTAAGTCAATGCTTGAAGTCTGTGCTAGAAAGCGAAGAGATCTGTTTGTGCTCCTGAAGGCCTTGAATAACTATCTTTTCCTATTATGCCAGTGAAACCAATCCGTAACCTAAATGGACATTCAATTGGGCCATATAGAATACATGCTGGGAAAACAGTGCCCATTGTGAAAGGAGGAGAGGCAACAAGAATGGAGGTATGTGTGCCATTAACAGTGTTTTTTATGAAGCATTTTGATTTTTTTTCCAAATTAAAGTTGGTGCTAGTTGAGTATGTAGTATAATGTGTCTATTATTAGAGCAAAATTAACTTGCCATCTGTACTCTGATAGAAATTGGTCTGTGTGAATGTGCAGATCATGTCTGGTCAGACCACGGCTCAGTTAGCTATGGAAGTTGGGTATGCCAAAGGATTGTTTTTCACCACTTATTAAGCATATCTTAGGTGCCAGTTTCTTTAGTAGTCACTAAGGATGCAATAGTGAACAAAATAAAATTCCCTGCCCATGTAAAGGCCACGTTCTTTTTTCTTAAGTAGGCTCCATGCCCAGTGTGGAGCCCAACTCAGGGCTTGAATTCACAAGCCGAGATCAAGACCTGAGCTGAGATCAAGAGTTGGACACTTCACAAACTGAGCCACCTGGGTGCCTCATAAAGGCTGCATTCTAATAGGACACAGAAAGACCA
The DNA here is from genome assembly GCA_028646535.1 of Procyon lotor. Lineage (NCBI taxonomy): Eukaryota > Metazoa > Chordata > Mammalia > Carnivora > Procyonidae > Procyon > Procyon lotor. The sequence goes on from CM053611.1 coordinate 88,482,080, forward strand.
AGAGTGCTAGGGAGATAAAGCAGGAAGGGCAGATAATGACTGCCAGGGGTTATTTCATGTTGTTTCTTACATGAAGTAAATAATACCTCGGGCTGAAGTTAACAAATGGCAATTAAATTAGTTCTGGATTCTTCTTCTCTCCCCCGACCCTTACATATTCTTTAGGAAGGCGAAGTGTATGCCATTGAAACCTTTGGAAGCACAGGAAAAGGCGTTGTTCATGATGATATGGAATGTTCACACTATATGAAAAATTTTGATGTTGGACATGTGCCAATCAGGTGAGAGACCATTGTTTTTATATAAGTTTCTTTTCCCAGTTAGCATTTTTAAATAAATATTTGACAAATCTCCACAGTGGTACATTCCTAAATGTATAGTTCTATAGCCTGTCAGTAAGTTTTGTGGATTTTTATAATATAGCAAAGAAATTGGCCTATTAAAAATCATAACTGAGATAAAAATGATATAGGCAAGTATTCTCTTAAAATCCAGTTTTCGATGGTAATTTGAGAGGTAATGATTTTGCTAGCATTTCTAGGTTTTTGTTCTTAATATTTTCTTATTGGTAAACTTTCTATTTTTACCTTTTTCCCCCTTAACCTGTTTGGAGAAGATGGTTGAAGGATGGATTTATACCTCCTTTATGTGCAGGTCTTTTCAGCTTGATGGACAAAAAAGGAAATTCCCACCAAAGTACTGTTGACGAGTCTCTACTGGGAATTTAACACATGTGCGCATAGACACATAAATATAAGATAGTCTTCAGCTGGTCTCCCATTCAGCTGCCATGTATAATTAGGTATGGGCTGTTGGACATTCTGACTTTTGAATGTTGAAAAAGCAACAAAAAGTTTTTTGAATTATGAGTAAAGCCACATCTACTGTATAAGTTTTCCTTAATGGGGTAAATGAGTAGGTAACTTTAGCTACCTGTTAATTCTGGATTTTCTCCTCTTAGGCTTCCAAGAACAAAACACTTGTTGAATGTCATCAATGAAAACTTTGGCACCCTTGCCTTCTGCCGCAGATGGCTGGATCGCTTGGGAGAAAGTAAATACTTGATGGCTTTGAAGAATCTGTGTGACTTGGGCATTGTAGATCCATATCCACCATTATGTGACATTAAAGGATCATACACAGCACAGTTTGAACATACCATACTGTTGCGTCCAACGTGTAAAGAAGTTGTCAGCAGAGGAGATGACTATTAAACTTAGTCCAAAGCCGCCTCAGCATCTTTTATTTTCTAAGCTTTGTTGGAGTACATTATACCAGAAGTAATTTGCAACATGTTGTCTGTTTAACAGTGGACCTATGTAATGCTTTTATCCATGTTTAAAAAGGAAGGAATTTGATCAAAGGCAAACCATCTAATGTAATTAGCCAAGGAAAAAGCTTTCAGGACTTTGAAATGTTAACTGTTTTTCCCATCTAGGAAATGCTATAAAGCTCAAATTAGTTAGGAATGACTTATACATTTTTTTGTCTGAACACCTAAGAGATGCTTTTCAGATATTTATATTGCCATATTCTTAATTGAATGCTTTGAATGACTACATCCAATTCTGCACCTATACCCTCTGGTATTGCTTTTTAACCTTCCTGGAATCCATTTTCTAAAAAATAAAGACATTTTCAGATCTGAGAGCTATATTTCAATGTCTGTGGTTATAATTCTGCACAGGAATTAGCTAAACATAAATAGCTAAATATGTAGGGAAATGTAGAGCCTTTTATATCTTCATTGTAGACCTCTACACTGAAACTTCTGACATAGCAGCTAAAACAAGTTCTATACATGCATAAAGTGGGAGACTCTTCATAAATGAATATAAAGCTTTAGGAATAGTTTGCCTTTATTTTCTTTTTAGAGCCATATTAATCTTTGTTCTTCATTTTTGTTTTCCTGACATTGGAAAGATCTATTGATTGAAACATGCTAGTAGGAACGTTATACCAGCTTGAAACCTTGATTCAGTAAAATCTTAATGTTTAGATCCTCCGTCCAGAGGTAGTACTTATCAGGAAACTATTCAGTTTACTCAGTAAACCAAAAGGGCATTTCAAACTACAAATACTAAAACAGGGAAACCTGTACTTGGATCGTGCTCTAGTTAGAAAAGTTTAATTGCATTACTAGGCTTTTTCATTAGTGAACCAAATTATTTTAACACCCTGCCCTCTTGACTGGCTTGAATTCAAAACTATGGTGGCATTTCAGGGAGTGAGGTTATAGTAACATTACGGCAGCTAAATGCATAAGTTGAATGTAAGACGCTGAATGCTTGTTTGAACTGAATCCCACTACAGATTCTTGAACAAATTGCTTGAATTCTTTGTAACTGATTTGTTGGGAATGCTCCAACATAATTTTAAAATTGTTTATGTACCAAGGTAAAGCCTTAATTTGTATATGCTTTTAGCACAATAAGATTCACTGCCTCTGGGATGCTGTTTAGTTTGTATTTTGTTTAACGTTTTTCTCATAGGAAGAGAAACCGGACTTCTGTACTTAGATCACTTATTATACATTAAAAAGCTGCTCTTTCAGCATTAGAGCTATAAATGAATGTTATCTTGTGGGAGAAACAATCTAGTTTTTAGCTATATGAGCCATGTTTATTATGGTGCTAATGTTCAAGAGCTACTTTTGGATTATTTCCTCCATTTTCTGTGATGTGCTGAGTGGCAGAGCTCACCAATTGATGCTTGGGCATGTTACAGGTCTTGGGCCCTCCAGCTAGTTATTTTGGGGTTCTGAGTCCATACCTTCTTGATATGTTTTGGTGGGAGACAGACAGTACCTTGATTTCTAAGCTCAAGGGTTTTACAATTGACCTTCTGTGAAGAATTTTGGAGCTTTGTAAGACCTCTTTAGCAGCAGTGATACCAAACCAGTTCTGAGCTCCAAGCTCCTCCATCCAGGTGTAACTGTTGGGAGCCGTAGCATCACTGCATGCCCCTGGAATAGCTGGAAGGAATATGATCTTGTAAATAGGAAAGCTGTCACTTTAAAAAAATTGTATTGTTTACCTACTAGCCATGTATCTATCTCTTGAAATCATTTTGTCATGTTTACAATAATGTACCTTACTGGTAACAAATTAGTTTGATGTTTAACAAATAGTGCCTTTAGTAAATTATTTTATAACCAAAACATGTTGTTTTTTGTTAGATCGACTTAGCTGAATGTAGAAATCTACACTGAGATATACAAGAAGAAATCTTAAGTTTCTGTTCATTGGCTAGGCTTTAGTTTTGTTGTAAATTTAATAGACTTAATTTTTTTATATCAGTTTTAGGTTTGTAGCAAAATTGAGCATAAAGTAGAGTTCCCATATATCTCCTTGACCACACACATGCACACGCACACACAGCCTCCCCCAAAGGTTTTGGTTTTGAGGGATTAAAGTAAAAGGCTAAGTCACTTTCTTTCATATATTTTTACAATGAAGTTAAGTACTGAAACAACTATACTATTACAAACAGCAAAGCTTCCAGAGTGGTTTTTAAAATACCGCCCTAAAATTAGGTGCAAAAGTGTACAGCAGTTAACCCAAGTATAAAGTAATCCTTGAAATCAAAAGAAGCTAGACTCTAGTAATCTTGACCACATAAATCTTTAATGAGGTATAATTACATTAACAGTTGAGGTAATAACTTGCATAGGTACTTAAATGAATGATTTTAAACTTCAGCCATTTAATATTCAAACTGTATTTTTGGCATAAATGATTTGTTCAGAGATAAATTCTCATTGTACTTCATGATCAGCTGCCCCAATGACTTATTCTCTGAAATTTAAGTAAAATTTGCTAATAGAGGTCCTTTTCAGCTTATACTTAATAGATGATCACTAGCAGAGAACAGCATTCTACAGGATATTATCTTTCGTTAAGATTTCAATGTGTATGAAAACCCACTTAAAAAAGGAAAAAATGATCTTCCAGTGGTTAACCCTGAGCTAAGATGTTAAATAGCTGATCTATAGAGGTTAGTGAATAATTATAAGCAGTAGGATTTTGACGAAATCTAGTAAGATTACTAAGGAAGAGCAAAGAGTATTTCATACTATATATTTTTTTTAATAAAAAGCAAGCTTAGATAATTTTTAATTTAAAAAGTAAGGGCCCAGTGTTTGAATATCTGAGGCTCCTAGTCTTCACATAATTGGAGCAAAAGTAATCCAAGCCTTTAGTTATTTAGAAATATGAGATGCTGAACATGTTGCCCAGTTGCCAATTTTGAACAATTACCTTCTCTGGCCTATGCAATTTTTTTCTTTTCAAGACAACATTTTTTTCCTTTAAAAATCTCAAGATATGATATGGTACAAAGCTTTTAAGAAATCTAATGTTACACATATATAAAATGAAGTTATTCAAGTTAAATTGTACTTGTATGTCACAATACACTGCTGAATTCAGATTTTTGATAAGACTGTTTATTTAGAATCTGGATAAACCTGTTTGCTGCCAAACAAATCATCGTTAAGTCCCAGCCATCATTGTTTTCATGTCCACAGTACTTAAGTAATTTAAATATACTATTTATAAAGCTGTCATTTTCATTTTGGACTATGCCAAATAAAGAACAATTATTAAAACTTAATAAATTTTTGGAAAAATGGAAGTTCCGTACCAAAGTAATGTCTATTCTGAGCCCTGAAACACATAAAGCCTCAGGAATATAAATTAGTGTTATTGATGAGTATTTAGGTGATACCTTGATATTTCACAATGAATGTAGTAGTTTAATTCCCTTCAAGGGGCAAAGATAACTTCAGTATACAAATGGCCTGAAAAAAAATTTTTTTTGGTATGACTATTAGTGAAGAAAGTATCTAATATTCCATCTAATAAGAATTTGTATAGAAAATGCCTACAAAAGATAAATGTATAAAATGATGCCACCTGAACTTCAGTGAAAGATTGCACAAATTCATGATCTGAGCCAATTAAGACATCAAAATAAAGAGGTAATGTCAGTCTGAAGTAAACACTAAAAGCTTAAAACTCCCCAAGTACTTGAAAAAAAGTTTAGTTACCTGCTTGCTGTCATTGATAGACATATTTCTGCTAACTTTGTTGCTGTAAAAGGAGTTTTGTTGTAGATACAAATGTATAAACAGTGCACTGATTCCTAAGTAAAAAATTAAAACAATGAAACTCAAAATTGTAAGCCCTTTTAAAAAGTATATATAAAATCGCAAGAAAGCCCCAGTGTCTTTGGATCAGCTAAGGATTTCATTAGAAGAGGTATCAGCTTCTTCATTGGGATGTTGGCTACCAGACAGGAGTTCTGGAGGCAAGAGTTTAGAATGTCCATTCTCAGTAACTCGCTGGGTATAAAACAAGATATAAGCTTGGGCCTTGCATACTTCATCCATAGTGCACATGCTTAGCTTGGAATCATTGCAGTGTACCCAGAACCCTAGAGTGAAGCACAGAAATATACCTTAATGTTTATGAAATAACTTTAGAAGTTTCTAATATAAATTAAAATGGATTTAAAGGCATCAGTCTCAATGAGAGTTACGTTTCTTTGAAGGGAAAATATTTAGCCAATTCATTTCTATTAATGAGAAATATAGCTTGGGCAGTATGTTATTCTGAAATCATCTACCTTTATTCTAGAAGTAATCTTAAGTTAAAAAATCTGATTAGTTCACTTGACACTTTCTTTAATCCTAGGTATAATTTGACCAGTTAATGCTTTAGCTGCTAATCATACCGTAAAGCACTGTGCAACTCACTCTTGGTAGTTACTGTTAAATTAATTGCCTTTGTGGATTATGTGGTCTTTCTCTCCATACTCTTTTTCTGGGTGAGGGGGAATGGTATGAATGGGGAGGCTCAGTCCTTGTTCAGTAGTAGTTAAAGAGGAAATAAAGAGTGAAACCTAAGTCAATTTTGCCCCCAGTGAAGACTGTCCTTGAGGGTCCATGGAGGCAGTAAGTGAAAGTGAGTTTTAAAATCTGAACTTAGGGGTGTCTGGGTGGCTCAGTAAGTGAATCGTCTGCTTTCCACTCAGGTCATGATCCCAGGTTCCTGGGATGGAGCCCCAGGTCAGGCTCCCTGCTCAGTGGGGAGTCTGCTTCTCTCTCTCTCCCTCTGCCCCTAACCCCCTACTATTCTGCCCCCTCCCTCCCTCTCTCTCTCTCAAATAAATAAAATCTTTAAAAAATAAAAAATTATAAAAATAAAATCTGAACTCAGGGTTTGTTCTAAATATCTGTGATCCCCAGTTCATTAACTGCTGTGTTCTCTAACAAAATTACGTAGATGAAACCAGTAAACAGAGGACTTGCCCTTGGAAATATGCTTGTAAGATAGCAAAGTGACTTTTAATTAATGTGACCATCCTTACTATCCTATCGCTACAGCCTCTGAAAATCAAAACTACTACAATGCTGCAGAAAATACCCCGTTTTCTGCACAGACCCTTGTTTTCTTTTTGTCTTTTTTGTTTTGTTTTTTAAGAGCTGCAGAAGTATTCTTGAAAAAAAAAAAGGTCAAGTGGCTTCACTCAAGATGATTTAGTGGCCAATTTAGAAATTGTAAAGCCTGAATCCCAGTTTCCAAGTCTGACCCAAAATAAAATACTTTCCCCCATCTATACCTCCTTCAGAATTATAGCAGTAGGCAGTGTAGTGTCCTGAGCCAAATCCTTTCCCATGGTGCATTACTACAGCAGATAAATCATAGATAAAACATTCTGGTCTGAGGGATTTCAGGGATTCCCTGCAGCAATAAGGCTCCATGTTTAAGATTTCTTCAAAGCCAACATGAACACCAATTTTCTCTCGGTTATTACGTCCTGACCACCTGTGAACAAACCAGGGTAAGATGATAAAAAAAAAAGTTAAGGGAATATAACCATGTACTAGGTTCAGACAGTCATAATAAAAGGCCTCAGTATAGAATACAAAGTATCATATGTAAAATAATTAAATATAAAATCCTTTCAATGCAGAAGTTGGCTATAAATGGAAAAATTTAGGTTTATTAAACAGGTCTGGTCAGGTTTTTAAATATTTATCTTCTCTAGTTAGTTGATAATATAAGAAGTAAATTAACTTTCAGCAAAGGAAATTATGGCCCAGGAGCAGTTTCTTCCCAATAGGTTAATTCAAGGTACCAAAGGGTTTTTAATTCTCTATTGCCTTGTCACACCATGAGGAGGATACCCCAGAATCTAGAATTTGTTCTTGGGAGACATAAACTGGACCTTTCTTGGCCAGATGTACGGAGAAAGCAGGACAAAACAAGGCACCTCTAATTCTTCAGAACGCTTTAGAGCTCTTCTAAGAAAAAAATTAGGAACTGTAACCCTTCCCTGTAAGTCAGCACAACACTCATTAGGGATAGAACTCAAATAATGCCTCTACTGTCATTTTCTCAGTCTGTTGGTCACGCTTCCTCGTACTGGACTAAAGCACGGCAAGCAATGTTTTTATCATACACACAATATGAGCTGGTGCTACAGGGGAAAATAATGTGTTGTTCAGGAAACTGTAATGCAGCTTGGTTTACAGAGGTACAGAGACAAAAGACAGACACAGATGAAAATATGATAGCATTAAAGTACTAAAACATGAGGTTATGACAATAGTAGGCAGAGAAGGAAAAATATGTGAAAATGCTATTAGCGCAATATAAAATTGTATGGAACTAACGGTGAGATTTGCAAATTAAATTATCTGTTGGAGTCAGAGTCATATCCTAAAACTTTTCCCACGAAATGTATAAGAGATCCTATATTCAATGCACTTGTAACTAATCAACATGGAAGACCAAGCATATAAAAAAAAATGGGACTTGCTTAACACAAGTTCCTGTAATTCCTATCATTCAAAAGATTCTTATAGTTTACTATAAAATTCAAACCTTACATTATTTAATGCTAAACACTTAGAAGCCATCTAAATAGACAATACTCACTCCTATTGATTAGATTGGGTACCCAGGTTTTTTCTGCTGATGGAAATAAAGTAAGATGATAAGATAACACTATACGCCAACTTCATAGTGGTTTGCTTCAAAGCGAAGGGAGAGGAGTGGACTGGGAGGCACACATGGGGAGTGTCTAAAGTACCAGAAATGTTCCATTTCTTATGCTTTTTCAGAGGCTCCTGTATGTCCCTCCCCTATCCCATTCTCCCTTTTATCTTTTATATATCCTATATATTTTATACATTGGCAAATACAGTAGTGCTTTTGAACAGATGAAGAAAAGGGAGAAAGATAAATGTGGTAAAGGCAGCATAAACAAAATCTCTGAATCAGAAATAAACACGGCGCGAAGGGTCAAAAATGTTTTGGGCAAAAGATGGAAAGAGAGAGAATCAAATAGGATCAACTCAAAGGAGATTTTCAAATACCAGATTACAGCTGCAATTAGGAAGAACAGGAGGTTCTTCAACAGTTTATAGTAGCCAATCCAGTACAAATTTAAGCAACAAAAATTTAAGTCCTTTCAGTTCTGTCTTTACAGAATCTCATTTATGGCTTGCTCTTCTCCATGCTCCCTGGCCCTTCTTACCTGGTCATGGACTACAATATTAACCTTCTAAATAATCTTGTTTCTATTGCACTTGATTTTATGCACAATGGCCGGGCTCACCTGATTTCACTAAACCTTTTATTGTGTACCTTTCCCTGTTACCCCTCCATACCTGTGTTCATGTTGCTCCCTTAGGCTAAAGTGCTCCTCCTTCTGCATAAGCCCCATTCATTCACTTAATAAATATTTTTGGGCAACTACTATGCACAGAACTCAGTTCTGAGCCTTGGGATACAGGCCTAGACAAGGTCCCTGTTATTAGGTCTGAGCTTCTGTTCCACTGCCAGAGGGAGAGAAGTAAATAAATAAACTACTAATTGCAGATAGTGGGTTTTGCCATTTAAGCAAAAATAGGGTAATAATGAGGGTTGGGTGGTGCTACTTTTAAATAGGATGGTCAGGGAAGTGTGCTCTTAAGAATGTACATATGAACGGAGACTTGAATGATATAAAGACCCCTATGCCATTAGAGAGACTTTGGGAACATTTAGACATCAGCTAACTCCCTCTTCCAAATCTCTGATAAATCAATTTGTATATAACTTGTGCTACTTAGTATTTTTCTTTTTACTTTTTAGAATACAGAACAACATCTTGTATTTAACAGCACTCACATGTTATTTGTTGACTATACCTTTAACAGCTTCCATAAGTAACTGAAATAACTGAATAAAATTAACAGTGAATATCTCTGGGAAGTGGGGCTGAGAAGAAAGATATTTTTACTTTACCTTCTATAAAGTTTGGGTTTTTTTAAAAAAAAAACATGTATTATTTTAATTATTTAAAAAAAAACTTTAAGGGGCGCCTGGATGTCTCAGTCAAGTGACTGCCTTGGGCTCGGGTCATGATCCTAGAGTTCTGGAATCAAGCCCTGCATCAGGCTCCCTTCTCAGCAGGGGAGCCTCTTCTCCCTTTCTCTCTCTGCCCTTGCTCGTGTGTGCTCTCTCTCACTCACTTTTTCTCTCAAATAAATAAAATCTTACACACACACACACACACACACACACACACTTTAAACAAGCCAAAAACCAGTATGTATGAAAAACATGGTCTTGACAGTTTTCAATTCATAGCACATAAAGTAACTTAAGAATAATCTCTAAGCTTAACATGGTTATTGCAAGGTCTGAAACCATATGCTTTGCTTAACGAACAGTTTTGCGAAGTAATTTGCCTGACTAAATGTATTTCTAAACTCTACAGTCTTTTTTTGTTTTTGTTAACTGCTCTGAATTGAACTGCTATACCTTAGATATTTTCCAAGAATGAAGCAATTGGGTCAAATACTCTGAAGTTATAAATTTAAAACTTTTATACCTAAAATATGTTCAATATTAAATTCCGTAAGCAGAAGCTTACAAGAATATTACAGACCAAACTGTAAAGGGTCTACTCATTGGCAATGCATTCTACAAGGGAAGCTAACCAGACGCTTAGTTACTGAAAATGGTGTCTATTGATGAAGGCTAGATATAGTGACAATATTTTTCTTATCTTTAAAAAAACACAGAAGTAGATAGATGCTACGTCATCTACTAGCCAAGTATATACTATTAAAATCTGACATATGTTAAATTTTGAAGCATATAAGCACAAGGAAAGATTAACTCAGAAGTGTGTATTTGGAGGAGGGACTGGCTGGGTCAGTGAGTAGAGTGTGAGACTTGATCTTGGGGCTGTAAGTTCAAGCCCCACAGTGAGTATAGAGATTACTTAAAAATAAAAAAAATCTTCAAACAAACAAACAAACAAACAAGTGTGTAGTTGGAATGCTACTACTACTAACCTGAATCGTTTGAGATGTAGTCTGAGGACCTGAGGTAGGTGGCAAATCATAAGCTGTTTTTGTGCTTCTGTGAGTACAACTGATTTTGAAGAAAACCTTCTACGCTTTGCTGTGATACCAAAGACAGAATGAGAATCAAGTTTAAAGATACAAGGAAATGTTGAGTAAGCGTTACGTACATTTGACATGTATTATTAAACATTTTCTCTGTTACAGGTATTGTACTATGGTACAGACAAAGACATGGCCAAACTCTCAAAAAACTCAGAAGCACATAATTTAAGGGCTAGTCAGGCAGACAGACATGTAAATAAGTACCTGATTTCCTACAAATAAGGCAAAAGAATGATCTAGTGCTATTATATTTAAAAATGAATTTGGCTATGCCCATTAATAGGAAAAGTTGAAACTTTCCCTAGGGGCGCCTGGGTGGCTCAGCGGGTTAGAGCCTCTGCCTTCAGCTCAGGTCATGATCTCAGGGTCCTGGGATCGAGCTCAGCAGGGGGCCTGCTTCCCCCTGCCCCTTTCTCTGCCTGCCTCTCTACCTACTTGTCATCTCTCTCTCTGTCAAATAAATAAAATCTTTAAAAAAATTTATAAAAACTTTCCCTAAATATACTTTAATATAGCCTTCTCAAATTCTTAATTTAAAAAAGCATCATAGTCAGTTCATTTACTGAGGCTAACTGGAATTCTTGGTGGGGGGATCCTTACTAGCTCAGAAAACCCCTCCCCACTTTCTGACAAAGCAGTCCTCTTCCAGCTCTGAGCCTAAGGCCTCCCTCAAGGTCTTGCTTTTGCTATTTTAGTACCAGATCTTAAACACGTGGCACTTAGGATTATTTTTGTTGTCTCCTCTGCTTCTCTGGAGGTCCATCCATGAACTGTGCCCTGAAGCTTCTGACTGCACCACTATCTACCCGAGTTTGCTCTGGATACCCAGGAGCTGTCCTTCAATTGCAACAGCAGCTCTGACTCTAGCCACAGCAGCAGCTGCTTCTCATGCAGGAGGTGGAACCAGTCCCCCACGAGGCTGTCCTGTAAGTTGTCTCCATTTGCCACAAGTGGCCTGTCCTCCGGGTCTCTGCCCCTGAGACCCAGCTATCTGGTGCTGCTGAATGTCCTGGAACTACTTTTGGATCATCTCCCTGAATGTCCAGCCCAAGTATAGCTAGATAAGTGATACCAGGTGCCTGGGTGGCTCAGATGGTTAAGCAGTTGCCTTCAGCTCAGGTAATGATCCCGGGGTCCTGGGGTCGAGTCCCACATCAGGTTCCCTACTCAGTGGGGAACCTACTTCTCCCTCTGCCTCCCTCTCCCCCTCTCTTTCATGAATAAATAAATAAAAATTTTTTAAAAAGTGGTATCAAGTCCCTGACTTAGAATTTTAAACACCTGCCTTTATGTATTAAATTACAGCAGCTCTTTTAAGACTTTATTTGGTAGACCCAGTAAAACACACACAAACATGTTATTAAATTGTATTCCGCATTTGTGCATGATATCTTTCTATTCCCAGATCTGGTGGATGAAAGCATATCAAATTTGATAAAGGTTTATTTTTTTCAAACCATATAAATCCTAGGCTACTTATCACAGATTTCATATTAGATAGCACTCAGAAAATGTTAATATAAGTCATTCTAAAAAAACCATCAACTGATGTGACATTTCTTCAATGCTGGAACATCCAATACGTCTTTTATATTACCTTAGAAGTTTAGTATCTACAACCCTAAGACCATTTTTTTCAAACACTGAAATTAGAATACCTGAAAATGTAGAGCATAAGCAGTAAGATACCGCACACACCACATAGAGAAGATAAGGACACCAGAAAAAGATACAGCAGCTCTGTCATGGTTTTATATACAATTTCCCTGGAGAATAAGGCTTTCAAGGTGAGCCCTGAAAGTGTTTTACTTCTATCCATAGCAATTAGAACAATGACTAATATAGAAGAGGTAGATGGTTTTGACTAAATCTTTGTTTTTACGAAGCCAATCTCCATAGTAGTCCAGCTGTTCATCTCCTATTATATAGGCATGCAAATACACTTTCATACATACATTATCTACATATCATATTATATTATCTACACATCAATGTTCTGATAGAACAAAAGGACTCATAAAGCAAACATTTTATTTAGTACTAAATAATGCGTTTTCCTTTTACTATTCCCCATCGCTACTTTATTCTGCCTCACATATTAAGTTCAAATTTCTTATTTTTTTTTAAAGATTTTATTTATTTGGCAGAAAGAGAGAAATCACAAGTAGGCAGAAAGACGGGGGGGAAGCAGGCTCCCTGTTGAGCAGAGAGCCTGATGAGGGACTTGATCCCAGGAACCTGAGATCATGACCTGAGCCAAAGGCAGAGGCTTTAACCCACTGAGCCACCCAGGCGCCCCTCAAATTTCTTATTTTATGAATCCTTTCTCTCCATAATTGACTATGGGATCAAAAAAAATTTAATGTCACCAATAAGACAAAACAAACATAGTTCACAAATGCCAATTATAAAGTAGAAATACTGGGGCGCCTGGGTGGCTCTGTTGGTTAGGTGTCTGCCTTTGGCTCAGGTTATGATCCCAGGGTCCCGGAATTGAGCCCCATGTCAGGCTCCCTGTTCAGTGGGGAGCCTGCTTCTCTTGGCCTATTCTTCCTCTCGCTATCTTGGTCTCTCTCTGTGTCTCTCAAATAAATAAATAAAATCTTAAAAAAAAAATAAAGTAGAAATATCTATCCCAGTTTCTTTCGATGAACTAACAAAGTTTATTTCCATAACTGCTACTTCAAGAATTTCTTTCAGCTTCCTCTCATTTCTGCTATCCTTGCTAATCTTAGAAAAGCAAAGAGAATATACAGTCTCTACTTACAGTTACAGTGGTCACATACGTAGATTTTTCCTTCTAAAGCTTCAGTTTCTGTGAATTTGGCCAGCATTTCAGTAACCAGACATGGCTGGGAAGCAATATCTTTTCCATTGAATTGGTATCTTTCTGGAAATTCCAGTGATAAGTCCCAGAAAGGTTCTATGGTATTTGATTTGTTGTCACATGCAAGACATGTAACCTGCAAATAAAAATATTAGTTTCTCAGATTACAATCCTGTCAAAACATTTACCCCCTTCACTATAGAGGTCACTGCCGTAAATTAGTTTTTCTTCTGAAAATGCACCATCATTATTCTGGGTAATCTGCTTCATATTATTTTCAAAGATTTTTTTTCATTATTGTGATTTTTCTTTTCAATGACTGTCATTAAACCCACTATGTACTGGTGGGCTTTAATCAGTAGGCATTCAAAAAACTCTAAGGGCATTAGTTAAATCTGAATGTAGGCAAACAAATTGTGGACTCATTTAATTAGGTATACATTGTGTATGTGTGGGGTGTGAGGGGGGGCAGCGGGATGGGGTGAGAGAGAAAAAGATTTATATGCATTTCATTTAATGTGTTTATTAGACTTGTTCTTTGCCCTTTTTCCTTACTTATCTTTCATTAATTTTCTCTCCCCAAATCCCTGTAACTTTTTGATGACACAAATAAAATATTATTTGTATATTTTTATATAGATTTTGAAGCCCTACCAACTGATAACTTCAAAAGACAATACATTTAATGTAAATGATGTCATACTCTCACTTAAAGCAAATGTCCCTACATTAAAATCCTTACCACACAGAATAATACGAACCACAAAGAGTATGGGGGAGTTCTAACAAGTGAAGGCCTCAGCACAACTTAATGTCAACAAACACTGAACAAAACTGAAGACAGACTCTACAGATCTAATAATCCCTACATGATATATTACTAAGCTCTTTTATAAAAGCTAGGTTCCTGGAACAGGCAACAAAATAAAGAAGCCAGGTCTAATGCAGATTCTAGATTAAAACAAATTGACACAAAGAAAAGAACACTCTCGGTGTTTATTTGGAGACTCATTTGGGCTAGGGTTTAACCTTTTGAGAACAGTTTCTCAAATAAAAAAAGAAAGAGGAAGCCATTCCAGGAACCAACCACTTGAATCGCCTTAGATGAACAGTTTCCAGTTTTCTAAGAGTTGATTATGTGTCTGAAAGGAAGAGAGCAAAAAGCTGGCATAATAATTTTTATTAATTTCAAAATTCTTCCATAAAGGAAAAAAAAAGCACACAGGTACCCTTGCACTATTCAAAATATGAAATAGTAACTTTTTGGAAAGAAATTTGTAGCCAAGGATCAAAAGTCCTACCCTTTGACAAAGTAATTCCAGGACTCTGTCTTAGTGAAATCATTAGAAGAAAACGTATTGTGACATTATAGTAACAGAAAAATTGGAAATGGGGGTGCCTGGGTGGCTCAGTCGTTAAGTGTCTGCTTTCGGCTCAGGTCATGATCCCCGGACCCTGGGATGTAGCCCCTCATTAGGCTCCCTGCTCAGTGGAAAGCCTGCTTCTCCTTCTCCCACTCCCCCAGCTTGTGTTCCCTCTCTTGCTGTATTTCTGTCAAATAAATAATAAAATCTAAAAAAAAAAAAAAAAAAGAAAAAGAAAAATCTGAAATAGTTTACAGGTCAACAATACAGGAATGGGTAAATAAATTATGGCATATACATATAATGGACATCGACACACCATGAAAAAATGATTGAATATTTTAATGACTATGAAAAATCTTTACCTTAATAAGGAAAAAATGAAAAAAGCAGGTAAATTCATCATGACCCCACAAGTAGGAGAAAATATAAATGTGGAGAAAAGGGGCGCCTGAGTGGCTCAGTAGGTTAGCATCTGTCTTCAGCTCAGGTCAGGATCCCAGGGTTCTGGGATATAGCCCTCTGTTGAGCTCCCTGCTCAGTAAGGGGGGTGGGGGTAGTCTGCTTTTCCCTCTCTCTCTACCACTCCCTCTGCTTATGCTCTTTTTCTCCCTCCTCAAATAAATAAACAAAATTTTTTTTTAATGTTCAGAAGAAAGGGGTGCATGGATGGCTTAGTCAGTTAAAGTGCCTGACTCTTGATCGGATCTTGGTCAGGTCTTGATCTCAGGGTCAATGAATTCAAGCCCCGTGTTGGGCTCCACATGGAGCCTACTTAAAAAACCAAGCAAAAACAGACCTTTAAATAAAAATTAATTTTTTAATGTACAGAAAAAAAAACTAGAAGAAAGTATACCAAAATGTTAATAGTTTTATGTGTGGGTTGTGGAGTTATGGGGTAAGAGGATGATTTTTCTTTTACTGCACAGATTTACCATATGATTCAGGTTTTCTATGACTCTATATTACTTCTATTTATAATAGTGCATTTTAACTTTTTTTAAAAGAGTTTTTCCACTTTTTTTTTTTAAAGATTTTATTTATTTATTTGACAGAGAGAGAGAGATCACAAGTCAGCAGAGAGGCAGGCAGAGAGAGGGGGGAAGAAGGCTCCCTGCTGAGCAGAGAGCCTGATGTGGGGATGATCCCAGGACCCTGAGATCATGACCTGAGCCGAAGGCAGAGGCTTTAACCCATGAGCCACCCAGACGCCCCTTAACTTTTTTTTAAAGTAAGCTCTAGGCCCAACATAGGGCTTGAACTCACCACTCTGAGGATCAAGAGCTGCATTCTCTACCGACTGAGCCAGCCAGGCACTCCTATTAATGGGGCATTTTAAGCTTTTATATAAAAGTGGAAAAATAAAATTGCATGCAACATAAGAAACAACTCTTACTTGCTAAATGGCACAATGTAGAATCTTTACATTTCTAAAACATTAAGTGGAATAAACGTCAAAGATAAACCCCAAGATTTACATGAAATACTTAAACTACAGAGGTGCCTGGCTGGCTCAGTCGGAGAGCATGCAACTCTTGATTTCGGCGTTGTGAGTTTGAGCCCCACGTTGGGCATAGAGTTTTAAAAAAATTTTAAAAATACATATTTAAGCTACATTCCAGAAAAGTATGCTATAAAGACAAAAGATGGTATCATTACTGTGAAAGTAGAACTGAGGAGCAGAGGGAGGTATACAGGGGGAAAGAAATGACCTAACAGCCCAACTGCCTAAAGCAAAAGATTTTTTAAGCTCTATGTGATGGAAAAGTAGAGCCTTATGTCTAGTAATAGTTTACCAATAAGTCCACTACAGAGAGCTACTAATTAGATGGAAGATTCTGGTTTCATGATTCCTTTTCACAACAAGGGAAACTTTTATAGCTGTCATTAAAATAAAGGAAAACCATTTAGGATTATTCTCAATGAAATCACATCTATTTACTTAAAAATTCCCTACCTACTTATTAAAGCTTTCAGACCTTTTCCCTGTGGTTTTATAGAAAGTCCTCCAGGCTACTTCTTTGTTCCTGAAATTACTAAAATCCATTCTCAGCAGCAGCATCCTCAAATCTATTCCCTGTAGGGTTAGACCCTCTCTTCTCAATCCCTCAGAAAATGAATTTACTATTATCAACCTAAGAAGCTGTTTCCTGGTTCTTCTCCCCATAAAAAAAATCATTGATACCACAGATGAAAAACTACTTCCAGTGATTCGTGAAGGAAACATGTAAATCAGTGAAACATGGTAAATGAATGAGCAGACTTCTGTAAAAGCATCTATTTTGATGTGAAAATAGTATTAGCTCTAACACACTAGAAATACAGAGAAAATGCATTTTTTTAGGCTTCATTTTATGAATTCCCCAAGATGAAAAAAAGATTTTTTAAAAAGCCATACCTGACTAAGAAGTTGTCCATGAAAAATATTATTCACAACATTCAGAACCTGTTCGATAAGTTTCCTTTGAGAAGTGGGGATAAGGGCTGGTAACCTAGTACCAGTTGTCTCTAGTTCATGTTGTATTTTATCCAAAAGTTCACAAAGAAATTCCTGAGCATCCTGTTGGGCATAACCCCGAAAAGCTGGAATTAGTCTCCACACGGAGTGTAGCATAGCAAATGGTGAGACCAAGGCCCACTTTCCAGACCACATGACTTGGAACAAAGTATGCAATTCATGACAGAGAGAAATGTATTGTGAACTTGGCTCCCTTGGCTGGATAAGTTCCATTTTTCTACTCTTTGATGCTCCGCCACTTAGTCCTAATGATAAACTTGGATATCTGGAGGGAGCACTGCCTGTATCCTTTTCTTGGCATTCATTCATTTGATATACTGCATCTGTGATTGGTGGGTGCTTATAAGGTGATCTTGTCTTATCACTAGCTGTCACAGCCAGCCATCGGTTCAGATCAAGTTTCAAAAAACATTGCCGAAAAATAAGTAAATGACTCAACACTTGAAGAACAGAATTCATATAGCAAGTATTTCCCAAATTTCTCAATCCTGTTACACCAGGGGTTACTATCGGCCTTCCTTTACCTGAGGAGCCACTGGCTTTTTTTAATCTTACATCTTCTGAGGTAGATACTATATCTTTTGCTGGTGATGCTGGGGTTTGTAGTGGAACTTGAACAGGAACTATTTCTACTGTGGTAGATTGAGCTAGACTTTGCAAACGTAAACTCTTTCTTGGATGTATAGTTTCCAATTCTGCTTTAACTTGATACTCTAATTCTTGTCGTCTTTTCTTTACTTCTCTTTTTACTATTTTTTCCTGAAATTGTTCCTCTTGCCTTTTTCTTCCAATGGGTGATTGTTCAAACCAAGTTCGAAAGATTTTGCTCATTAATATCCTTCTCCTGTGCCAAAGAGCAGTATACATTTGATCTTCATTTTGAAGCAGAGATTGGGTGCCATCATGTAAGTAGTAAGTATCATCGCTTGTACCCATGGACCGTAAAACCCTTCCACTACGAGTGGTGCACTGATAATTTTGACTTTTGATTGCACTTAACATACTTCGTAGTAACTTCAGGTCTCCAGTTGCATTATCATTAAGAACATAATCATCACAAAGGTAACAAAAAACATACATCTCATTCACCTCCAGTGCAACAGGATGACTGCTTTCTTGAAAGTGCTTGAGTGCATGTTCTTCAATGTATCTTCCACAGGCAACATGAGAACAGCTAAGGCAAGCCCAAATCGACTCAGTTGTATTGCAGTCCACACAATGCCACTTCTGAGGGTTGAGGATGGAATGGTCTTGAGCAAGCCTCAACTGCCCAATATGTTTGCACTTATCCATTGTTAACATTTATTTAGTCTAGCTGAGAAACACATAATCCAAACAAGTCTCTGTTCACGATACCTGAAGCATCTGAAAACTAAGCAGAACAATACCATTTTTTTAATAAAAGAGCCAATATTTTTTATAAGGTATTTTACCAAGAATTATTTTATCTATTTTTTAGGACTTGATCTGTTCACTATTCAGATAAGAGAGAGAAAAGGGGGCGCCTGGGTGGTTCAGTCCATTAAGCGTTTGCCTTTGGCTTAGGTCCTGATCCTGGGGTCCTGGGATTGAGTCCCTCATAGGGCTCCCAGCTTGGCAGGGAGTCCGCTTCTTCTTTAGCCCCTCCCCCCACTCTTGGGTGAACAGGCACTCTCTTTCGCAAAAATAAACAAAATCTTTTTAAAAAAGAGAAAGAGAGAACACAAGCGCAGGGGAGAAGCAGAGGGAGGAGGAGACTCCCCACTCAGCAAGGGGGCCTGATCCCAGGACCTGGAGATCATGACCAGAGCCAAAGGCAGAGGCTTAATCATCTGAGTCACCCAGGTGCCCTTCAAGAATAATGTTATAAATTTGCTTCATCTCCCAATTTCTGGGCTGCTTATCATAATACCATAGGCAGTTCCCCCTTTTCCCTTGCGCTGGAGGGCTCTAATCTCTCATCCGCCTTGTTCTGAAAGAACCCTCCACTTTACCTTCTTTAAAAACTTTAAAAACTGGGGCGCCTGGGGGCTGAGTTGTTAAGCGTCTGCCTTTGGCTCCATGGGTGATCCCAGGGTCCTGGGATCCAGTCTTGAGTTGGACTCCCTGCTGGGCAGGAAACCTGCTTCTCCCTCTCCCCCTGCTTGTGTTCTCTCTCTCTTTCTCTCTCTCTCCCTGTCTCTCTCTGTCAAATTAATAAATAAATAGATAAATAATCTTAAAAAAAAAAAAAAAAACCTTTAAAAACTTTTTAAAATTTTCTGTCACCCCCTACTGGTAAAGAATGGGTAATGACAGGGCTCAGTTGCTAAGCCTCTGCCTTCAGCTCAGGTCAAGATCCCAGGGTCCTGGGATCCAGCCCTGCATCAGCAGAAGCCCGGCATGCTGCTTCTTCTCCCACTCCCCCTGCTCGTGTTCCTGCTCTTGCTATATCTCTCTCTGTCAAATAAATAAATAAAATCTTTAAAAAAAATGGGTAATGACCCCTTTTCAATGAGCTAGAATAAGATCTATCATTTTACTCAACAGTCAAGGGCTGTTTACAAAACTACATTCTGTTTCTTAAAAATTGGGGCTGGCAAGACTCAAATATATCTCACAAATATCTATATTCTGAGAGCCCTATCCATATAGTTATTAAAGCATAACCATAGTTAAAAGCAGGAGCTCTGAAACAAAAACTTAGAGGTAGGAATTCTGCCTCTGCTACATACTGTTCATATGTCTGACTTGAGCAAATATTTTAACTTCTCTAAAATTCTTCTGTAAAACAGGGAAAAATCATACCAACTTCAATGAAGAATTGAGATAATATATTTGTCTAACACGTAGTAAACACTGAATAAATGGTAGCTATAGTGAATATTTATTTAAATAAATCATATTGTACTCAATTACCATTTTAAATTTAGCTTTCCACCAGTAAATCAATAATGACCTTCAATTCATGGCTCTATAACATACTTTGAATTTGACAGACTTGACAGTTTACCTGAGGGAGGGAGAGAGAGAGACAGAAGAGGAGAATGCTTTTGTGTTTGAATAGCCTCTCAGGACTGTACAAGGATAAGTAAGCAAAAGAAAAAAGGAAGAATAAGAACTGGATGGCGATACAGGGAACTTAATATATTCTGGTGGGCCTCCACAATACCTGTTATAAGTGTATTCTAAAAACAAAAACAAAATCCCACTTCAACAAAACAAAATGAACAAAACCTATATGGCTTTGACCCAGAAACATGTTTCTTTATCCTAATAGAGTCACAAATACTTTCGCTACAGCTATCTAAAAATAGGGCAAAGGGCTGGCTCAGTGGATGGAGCATGCAACTAGATCTCTGGGTTGTGAATTTGAGGCCCATGCTGGGTTAAGAGATCACTTAAAATAAAATCTTTAAAAATAGATAAATAAAAATGGTAATCTAATTAAAAAGTAGGGATAACAAAACATTTTATTGGGGTGTCTAGGTGGCTTAATTGGTTAAGTGTCTGACTTCAGCTCAGGTCATGATCCCTAGGTCCTGAGATTAAGCCCCTTGTCAGGCTGCCTACTTAGCGGGCGGGGAGTCTGCTTCTCCCTCTCCCTCTGCCCCTCCTCGCCACATGTGCTCTCTCTCAAATAAATAAAATCTTAAAAAAAAATGTTTTTTTCTTCATTGATAACATGAATTGAACATAAATTTCAGATCACAAGTGGGGACCTAGTTACAAAACACTCAGAACATTTTATGTAGCACGATTGATGCTTTAAATTGTTTAGGGCAACAAGACAATATGAATTTCAGTGGTAACTTGCAGGTGCCACCTCCTGGGCCCTAAGAAAGCTGCAAAGGTAAAGCTGACTTTTGGTTCCTTCCTACCTCTTTTTTTGTACAATCTCCTAGCAATCACACGAGCCCCTCTCCCTCCACTTCTTAACTTTTTCACGTGTAGCCTGTATCCTGGATATGGACCTAAGACTGACCAGTCTTAACCTTCACATGTGCACATATTTCGAGCACACATTTTTTTAAAAAAAGATTTTATTTATTTATTTGACAGAGAGAGAGAGAGATCACAAGTAGGCAGAGAGGCAGGCGGAGGTGGGGGGAGAGGAAGCAGGCTCCCCGATGAGCAGAGATCCGGATGTGGGGCTCGTTCCCAGGACCCTGAGATCATGACCTGAGCTGAAAGAAGAGGCTTTAACCCACTGAGCCACCCAGGTGCCACTTGGGCACACATTTTAAGTTTACTTCTCTTCCTCCAAAATTTCCTGTGGTCCAAAACATGTTCAAATACAGTATTTTATTAGAACTGCTAGCATTCAACAATGGTTGCTAACAGCAAAATTAAGACATCAGTGAATAATACGCTCCATTATACTAAATCCTTTCAGGTACTGAAGCTAAATATTTCATTCTTGACTCTTCTTTCCCTCTCCCCACATCAGTTCTTCGGGAAAATTGGTTGGCTTTATCTTCAAAATATATCTAGAAACTGACTACTTATTACCTCCACTGCTCTCACCCTGGTCCAAGCCCAACAGAGTCTCACTGGGATTACCGCAATAAGGTTCCTTAAATAGTCTCCCTGCTTTGATTCTTGCTGCTACCAAAAGTTCACACAGCAACAGCACATACTCCCTTTAAACCCAGACCAACAGGGCCCAAATCTGAGACTTTACAGAGGGTCCCATTATGTGGAGTCAGCAGAGTCAAGGGGATGGGGCACCTGAAGCCTGCAAACATCTCCAGCTCCGCTCTTGGACCCATTCACCAGTACCTGGGACCTTGAAATTTCCTGCCCCCAACCATCACCAAGCCTGCTTCCAGGGCCTATGGGCAATAAAAAAGCCACGGATAAATTCTGTAAAGAAGAATGACATGATCAGATACACAGGTTAAATAGATCTGAAATGGCAGATCTAGAGAAAGGATGAGTGATTTTAAGATATTATCACTCCAGGGGCATCTGGATGGCTCAGTCGTTAAGCGTCTGTCTTCGGCTCAGGTCGTGATCCCGGGGTCCTGGGATGGAGCCCCACATCGGGCTCCCTGCTTGGCAGGAAGCCTGCTTCTCCCTCTCCCACTCCTCCTGCTTGTGTTCCCTCTCTCGCTATGTCTCTCTTTGTAGAATTAAAAAAAAAAAAAAAAAGATATCACTCCAGATATTGTAAGGAAATTCTAGCTGTGGCAGTGTTAAAGCAAAGACAGGAGCAGAGGTAGATTAGTGTTAAAGCAAATCCTGGCTGAAAGAACTGGTTCAATATGGAGATTAAGAGAAAATTCTAGGGCTCTTCTATCTACTTTTATTTATTTTTTTAAAGATTTTATTTATTTGAAAGTAAGAACGAGAGTAAACAGGGGCGCCTGGGTGGCTCAGTCATTAAGCGTCTGCCTTCGGTCCTGGGATGGAGCCCCGCACCGGGCTCCTTGCTCAGCAGGAAGCCTGCTTCTCCCGCTACCATTCCCTCTGCTTGTGTTCCCTCTCTCGCTGTGTTTCTCTCTGTCAAATAAATAAAATCTTAAAAAAAAAAAAAAAAAAAAGAACGAGAGTGAACAGAGAGCCCAACCTGGGGCTCAACAGCGGCAGACTCAATCCCAGTATCCTGAGATCATGACCTGAGCGGAGGACACTTAACCCACGGAGCCATCAAGGTGCCCTATCTACTTTTATTTTTAAAAAGATCGTAAAAAATAAAGTAAAAGGATCATATAAAGAATACAGAGATAATTTAGTTAAACATTCATTTCTGGCAAGTCAGACAGTATCAGTTCAGCTTCTTGATGAGAGGGAAATGCCATTTACTTGCACTCAAGGGAAATGATTTCATTCTAAAATTTTTTTAGAAAGATTTATGTATTTGAGAGAGAAAGAGTGAAGGGAGGAGCGGGGAGAGGGAGGGAGGGAGGGAGAGAGAGAGAGAGAAAGACACGCACACAAGCAGGGGGAGGGGCAGGGGGAGAGGGAGAAGCAGAGTCCCCACTGCGCAGGTATTCCCAGCGCTGGGCTTGATCCCAGGACCCCAAGATCATGACCTGAGCTAAAGGCAGGCACTTGACTAAGCGACCCAGGTGCCCCTCATTCTAAAATTTTAGAGGTGCTATGAGTGTACACCTTGCACAACATTCAGAAAAGAAGATGCAAAAGAAAGAAAAACCTAGAAAGAATACACATAGTTTATTCTGGAGTTATCCATATTTTCAAGTACCTAAAAATTATGTGCATGTTATTTAAGTTTTAAGTAGGAATATATACATACGGGACACCTGGGTGGCTCAGTGGGTTAAAGCCTCTGCCTGCTTTCGGCCCCCTCTCTGCCTGCCTCTCTGCCTACCTGTGATCTCTCTGTCATTAAATAAATAAAATCTTAAAAAAAAAAAAAAGGAATATATACATACTAGTGTATAATTTAGCTATGTATGTGCTAAATATAGCCTCTTTACTCCCTTTATATTCTGCAAATACGTTCTCAGTTATTACTAAAAAATCTATTTAGATGATTGTAAGGTCCTCACCACCCTTCAACAGGAAGTGGCCTATAATTAAATAGCTTTTCCATTCAATGAAAAATCATGAAAAGGGTGAAATGTTGATCAGATGCCATCTCTCAGGGAGGCTATATTGCAGTGCAGAGGTATCAGAGCAAAATGGTTAGAAAGCACACTCTGGAATCCAAAAGCCCGAGTTTAACATTTGGTTGTATTTACTATGTGACCTAGACATACTATTTATGCTCCACTCACTTCAGTTTTCTTATCTTTATTTTTAAAATTTTTTAAAAAATTTTATTTATTCATTTATAAAAGATTTTTACTTATTCATTTGACAGAGAAAGACACAGCAAGAGAGGGAACACAACCAGGAGGACTGGGAGAGGGACAAACATGATTCCCGCCAAGCGGGGAGCCTGATGCGGGCTTGATCCCAGGACCCTGGAATCCTGACCTGAGCCAAAGGCAGATGCTTAACGACTGAGCCACCCAGGTGCTCCAGTTTTCTTATCTTTAAAAAAAAAACAATGGTAAGAAAACTAATACAGTTGTTGAGGGAATTAGAGAAATTTATATTCATAAAGCACCTAGAACAAACCCTGACAATTATGTGGCTCTAGGTACACGTTAGCTGACAATACTACTGCTACTACTACTAATTTCCTTCTAGTTTTATCACTTTAGCCAGGGATTCAATCTTCTCAGCCGTATGTGTACTAAGCCCACTAGGGTGCTAGCTGATTAAGATGTTAGCTGAGAACCAAGGTCTGACCTCTCCCAGGGTATTTGCATTTTAAAAGGAGATCTCTCAAAGATAAAACCTTTTTTAAGAAATCCAAAGAAGTGAAACCAGGGTTGCCTGCCTGGCTTAGTTGGTAGAGCATGAGACTCGATCTCAGGGTTGTGAGTTCGAGTGGCATGTTGGGTGTGGAGATTACTTAAAAACAAATTTTTAAAAACAAAAACAAAAAACCCCACAAAGTAGTGAAACCAGAATGGTGGAATGACAGATCGGTGGATTAATATTTTAGACCAGAGGCCCACTTACTCTGTCTGCTTATGAAAGAAACCAGGAGAGGGCAGACAACCAAGAGAAGGGCAGGGAAGTAAGCAAGAGCTAGCAAACCAGATTGCTGCCACCTGAGATTTCCAGTTTGCTCTGCTGCCTAGAGCTAAAGCTCCAAGACACTTAACTAAGGTATCTCCAAAGGAGCCTCACCACACAAAGATCTAAAAGCTTGGAGGAAAAGAAAAGGGGGATGGTTATATTTTCTTGACACTTCCTATTTTCCTCCACTGGGTTGGGTTAAGAGCACTTCTTTTCATTTGCTAATCCCCTTTGAGAAGCTATGTATTGACAGTTTAGCTTGCAGGTTGGTTATGTAATTTTTAGCAGTATATTCACTTTAAAGAGAGATAACAATATTTCTGCATCCTCCATGTAGAATATGATAAAATATTACCTGTGCCTGTATATTATAGCAACACACAAATAGTCGGGATGTTTTGAATGAAATCTATATATAAGGATTAAAATAATCTATACTACCATATTCTCACATTTAAAAAATGTTTCACGAAATCTTGCCATTTGCAACGACATGGATGGAACTGGGGGGTATTATGCTAAGTGAAATAAGTCAGTCAGAGAAAGAGAATTATCACATGGTCTCTCTGATATAAAGAATTTGAGAGAAAAGGCGGGGGTTTGTGGAGTGGTGGGGGAGAGAAATGAGACAGGAAGGGATGGGGAGGGAGACAAACCAGAAGAGACTCCTAGACTCACGAAACGAACTAAGGGTGGCTGGGAGGCGGGTGGGTGGGTTGACTACATTGGGGAGGGTATGTGCTATGGTAAGTGCTGTGAAATGTGTAAGCCTGATGATTCACAGACATGTACCCTGGGGCAAATAATAAATTATATGTTAATAAAAAAATGATAATTAAAAAAATAAAATAAAAAATGTTTCACTTAAAATTCCAAGTAATATCCATAAAATGCTTTTTTTTAAAAGATTTTATTTATTTATTTGACACAGAGAGAGAGATCACAAGTAGGCAGAGAGGCAGGCAGAGAGAAGGGGAAGCAGGCTCTCCACTGAGCAGGGAGCCCAATGCAGGGCTCGACCCCAGGACCCTGAGATTATGACCTGAGCCAAAGGCAGAGGCTTTAACCCACTGAGCCACCCGGGTGCCCCTAAAATAATTTTTTTAAAACCAAGTATGCTATCTTTATTTTAAAGACAGATGGACTTAAAAATAAATAAATAAAGACTGATGGATTTATAAATATTCTGAAAGCTTTTTCATTATTCACCCTCAATCAAGTGGCCATTTTTCCCTCAGGGTCAGTCAAGGCAGTTTCCTGATATTTTATAATATCATCATCCTACTTTCTCCACCCTTAACCAAAGCCTACCACACGTCTTGTCCCATTCCGTGTGCTTTCAGGTACCCCAAAAAGATTTTATACAAAAGTAAACTGAGACATACTTTTCCACCCCTGATTAAAATTGTTTTAGGCACCTGACTGGCTCAGTTGGTACAGAATGCAACATTTTTTTTTTTTTTTAACATTTTATATATTTGTCAGAGAAAGCACACACGTGTGAGCATAAGCAGGAGAAACAGCATAAGCAGGAGAAACAACAGAGGGAGAAGCAGGCTCCCTGATGAGCAAGGAGCCCAATGGCAGACTGGATCCCAGGGCCTTGGGATCACCACCTGAGCTGAAGGCAGATGCTTAACCAACTCACTCACTCAGGTGTCCCCAGCATGCAACTCTTAACAGAGCATTCACCTTTTTTTTTTTGGCGGGTGGGGCGTTAGGGGTGGGGGGTACAGGGAGGGGCAGAGAGGGATGAAGAGAGAGAATCTTAAGCTGGCTCCACACACAGCGGGGAGCCCAACACACAGGGCCTGATCTCACAACTCTGAGATCATTACTTGAGCTGATATCAGGAGTCAGGAGGCTTAACTCACTGAGCTGAGCCACCCAGGAGCCCCTAGAGCATTCAGCTCTTGATCCTGCTGTCCTGAATTTGAGCCCCATGTCGGGAGCAGAGATTACTTAAAAATAAAATCTTTTCTTTTTGGGGGGGCTTTTGTTTTGTTTTGTTTTGTTTTATTTGACAGAGGGAGAGAGATCACAAGTAGGCAGAGAAAGAGGGGGAAGCAGGCTCACCGCTGAGCAGAGAGCCCGATGCGGGGCTCGATCCCAGGGCCCTGAGATCATGGCCTGAGCCAAAGACAAAGGCTTTAACCCACTGAGCCATCCAGGTGCCCCAAAAATAAAATCTTTAAAAAAATAAAAATAAAAAAAATAAACAGGGGCACCTGGCTGGCTCAGTTAGTGGAGTATGCAACTCTTGACCTTGGGTTATGAGTTCGAGCCCCATCACGGGTGTAGAGATTACTTAAAAAATAAAATCTTCTTAAAAATAAATAAGGGGTGCCTGGGTGGCTCAGTCATTAAGCGTCTGCCTTCAGCTCGGGTCATGATCCCAGGGTCCTGGGATCTAGCCCCGCATCGGGCTCCCTGCTCGGCAGGAAGCCTGTTTCTCCCACTACCATTCCCTCTACTTGTGTTCCCTCTCTTGCTGTTTCTATCAAATAAATAAAATCTTAAAAATAAATAGATAGATATACATAAATAAACAAATAAATAAAATCTTTTTTTTTTTTTAAAGTAGGCTCCAAACCCAGCATGAAGCCCAACACAGGGCTTGAACGTATGACTTTGAGATCAAGACCTGAGCTGATATGAAGAGTCACAAACTTGGGGCACCTGGGTGTTTCAGTTGGTTAAGCATCTGCCTTTGGCTCAGGTCATGATCCCAGGGTCCTAGGATTGAGCCCCACATCTGGCTCCTTACTGAGTAGGGGGCCTGCTTCTCCCTCTGCCTCTGCCTGCTGCTCCCCTCTCCTCTCTGTCAAATAAATAAATCTTAAAAACAAAAAAAGGTCAGAGGCTTAACTGAGTCACACAGGCACCCCCAAAGAAAAATCTTTAAAAAAATAAAATTAAATAAATAAAAAAGTTAAAAAAGATTAAGTTTTAGTAGGGTATGCAGTGACCCTTTAAATAAATATTTGTGCTCCAAATACAAATATTACTCAGAACTACAAAAATCACTGAAAAATTAGAAGGGGGGCTAATTTTTTCTTCAAAAAGTAACATTCAGGGGCACCTGGGTGGCTCAGTGGGTTAAAGCCTCTGCCTTTGGCTCAGGTCATGATCTCAGGGTCCTGGGATTGAGTGAGCCCCACATCAGGCTCCCTGCCGAGGGAGCCTGCTTCCCCCTCTCCCTCTGCCTGCCTCTCTGCCTACTTGTGATCTCTCTCTCTCTGTTAAATAAATAAAATCTTAAAAAAAAATTAACATTCAGGGGCACCTGGGTGGCTCAGTACGTTGAGCATTTGCCTTCAGCACAGATCATGATCTCAGGGACCTGGGATAGAGCCCCATGTCTGGCTCCCTGCTCAGCGAGAAGCCTGATTCTCCCTCTC
>CM053611.1:88510720-88531381 GCA_028646535.1 Procyon lotor
TCTCTCTCTCTAATAAATAAAATCTTTAAAACAAAAAAACCCAAAAATCTTAAAAAACAGCTAGCTAAATAAATAAAAGCTCTTCTCAAGCTCTACACCGTGAACGGGGTTGAGGTTAATTGAATAATGATTTAAAGGCACACATTGAGAAGACAGTGGACACCAGGCAGCAAGAGTATATACTATTCACATAGAACAACACTTGTAATACATCAACATTTTAATAATAGTGTCAAGATTACAAATGAATTTTTTAAAGATATTATTTTAAAGTAATCTCTCCACCCAATGAGGGGCTTGAACTTAGAATCCCAAGATCAACAGTTCCATTTTCCACCGACTGAGCCAGCCAGATGCCCCTCAAGTGATTTTTATTTTCTAAATTTTCTGCAATGATCATAATTTTTTAAGAACTGTTTTAAAGAGTTAAATAGAAGATCATCATTAGTAAAAAATTGTTATCAGAAAATAAATGGCATGTGGCCAAAGTGATAGCAGCAGTTCAAAGAATTTCCTGAGATCATAGATTTCAAGGAAAAGGTGGTACTTAAGCTGGGTCTTTTAAGGACTAAGATAATTTGACTAAATGAAGAGAAGGTGAAATGGGAACACAAAAAAACAAAGGCAGGCTGAATAAGGCAAAGGAGGAGAGTACTGAATAGATAAGGTGTTCTCAATAAAAGGTCTTGAATACAAAGGTATAAGTTAGGGAGAGGTGCTGGATGGGAAGGATGAGCTGGAGATAAGAAATTATCTGGAGGTTATTGTTAATTGTGTTAATAATTAAAGACAAGTAATGAGATAGATTGTAGCTTAGCCTTATGCGTATTTACCGTATTTTCTATTTATTTGACTTTGAAAATTTCTTCAGCTACCATTTTATTCTGGGTCTTAACAACCTAGGCCTAAACTATGGCACGTCTAGCTTGTTTCCTGACCCCCCAGAACCTCTCTATTGCAATCGAGAGGTTTTTCTCATGTAATTTTCCTATTTGTTTTATACCCATCTCATGAAATCTAAGCTTTTACTGTAACAACAACAAAAAGTCTTCTTCCCTTCACGCATCATCAAAGGGTTTCCCCAAACTTACCCATTATAACCTCAAAATCAGTCTTTGCCCTTATCGGCCTTTGACTGCTAAGTCAGTTTCTTTATGGTTTCCCACACTTCGGCCACCTTTAAATCAGGGCAGATGTTTATCTCCTGAGTAGAAGGCCCTCCAACTTTCACTCCTGCAAATCATTACAATCAACCTCTTTCAGAGCTGGCCTAAGCTCTCACCTCCTGGAAATTGCTTTCCTAGTAACTAGGCTTTCAGATCCCCTTCCCCCACCCCTAATACATTATTATTCAGTCACAGCTTTTGTTCTGAGTTCTGTGTCTGGTTCTCTCTGCACTGAAGCCTCTTTGGGGGCAAGGAATGTGCACTTGCTCTGCTTGGGTGTCCCTCTACAGCTCTTTGTATAGTGCTGGCCAAAAATACTCTTAAAATGCTTAATGAATTGATGAAATTAGACGCTACCCCGCATAATATGGGATTGTGGAAGTGATGTGTAGGAGTTTCCCTTGTTTCCACAGTCCCCACATTGGGAGAAGTGGCAATTTGCCCTTTTTCTAAGGTAAGTAGACAGTTTCCTAACAAGATAAAATTTTAATGATCCTGATACATCAATTCTGAGATCATGTCCAACTTTTGAAGTGGGTAGAACACAAACGTGCTGTTTCTTGGATCCTGAGAGTGTGAATGAATTAAAGGAAGACAAAACCCTGCAAAGTTTTGTTTAACCTTAGAGCTGCTTTTCAATCTTTGTGCTGATTTTTAGAATTTGCTAAGAATTCTAGTAATAAAGAATTCCAGTCTTTCATGAAAATGAGATATATCTTAGGAATCTTAATTGTCAAAGAATTTAGGAGCTTATTAACTTTGAGGAAACTACAAGAATTTTCAGTTTGTTAGACTAAATGTTCCTATCAATCATTTTAAAGTTATGAAAGGTTCATTTGAAAATATTTTTCGGACATCTATGTGCCTGGCACCATGCTAGGCACTGAGATATCCGTGATCTTCATTTCAATGGTAGAAATAGATAAGGGATTTAATGGAGAAAATAGGTAAAGAAAATACTACAGGACTCAGACCTAAAGTTTGATTAAGGTGCGGCAATACCCTACAGTTGGTTTTTTTTAAACTAGAGTGAACCACAGAACCTTAAATTTGAGGCAAATATATAAGAAAAGAGTTGAGGGGTGCCTGGGTGGCTCAGTGGGTTAAAGCCTCTGCCTTCGGCTCAGGTTGTGATCTCAGGGTCCTGGGATTGAGCCCCACATCCAGCTCTCTGCTCGGCGGGGAGCCTGCTTCCCTCCTCTCTCTCTGCTCACCTCTCTGCTTCCTTGTAATCTCTCTCTGTCAAATAAATAAATAAAATCTTAAAAAAAAAAAAAAGAGTTGAGAGAGTAATATTGAAATAGAATGGCAGATGACAAGATATGGTCTTAGTAAGTGAATATAGATAGAAGAAAGTGAGCAGAAAGAAATAGCTTTAGAATTAATTAGCCTTTTTTAATTCTCTCTCTTTTTTTTAAGTAGGCTCCATGCCCAATGTGAGGCTTAAACTCACTACCTTGAGATGGAGAATCCCATGCTCTACTGAATGAGCCAATCAGACGCCTTTTTTAATTCTAAGAAAGAAAGAATGAGGGTGCTGGCAGGCAGGGGAGGCAAATGCAAGTTAAGAAGTAGAAGATACCAAAGCTGATTTAATTTTAAAGAACTGTTAAGTGTTCACTTGGTGGCCTGTGAGGCTAACTTGTACTTTGGAAGTGAATTTCCAACATAGGCCTGCTGGAAACTGAAACCGAGCCCAGCGTTTTGGCATTAGCAGTAGCAAAGTTATGAAGCTAGATATTTTGTGTCTCCTTCCTCCCCTTAAAGATTTTTATTTATGTATTTGTCAGGGAGAGAGAGAGCACAAGCAGGGGGAAAGGCAGAAGGCAGGCAGAGGGAGAAGCAGGCTCCCTGCTGAACAAGGAGCCTGATGCCAGACTCAATCCCATGACCCCGGGATCATGACCTGAGTCCAAGGCAGATGCTTAACAGACTGAGCCCCCCAGAAACCCTGGATTGTGTGACACTTGATCTCAGAGTTGTGAGTTTGGCCTCATATTGGGTGTAGAAATTACTTAAAGAATCTTTTAATAAATAAATAAATAAAATAAAAATAAAATGAGATTTTAAGCATTGTAGCAAAT
Organism: Procyon lotor; assembly: GCA_028646535.1. Classification (NCBI taxonomy): domain Eukaryota; kingdom Metazoa; phylum Chordata; class Mammalia; order Carnivora; family Procyonidae; genus Procyon; species Procyon lotor. The sequence continues at coordinate 88,513,971 of CM053611.1, forward strand.
AAGTGGGATAAATATTTTCTTAAGCCTTGATACCTTGTTATCTTTCTAAGGATAAGCTGAGGATAGGTGTGTGTATAATGATATAACTTGTTTATCTAATTATAATTGCAACACATGACAATTTACATATTTTTAGTTCTTTAAATGTGTTGCATGTTTTACTTCTGTGTTCTCTGTAAAGTTAGGAAAATAGTATCTGTCCTGTTTTTCTTACAAGGAAGTTTTAAAGATCAAATGAACTTTTGCATGTGTAAACCCTTCTGAAAGTGTAAAGAGAAAAAAGTAAATGTATTTGTCATTATTATTTCTCTAAGGATTATTACTATCTTGTAAAGTTCTTTGAGGTCAGGCACTGAGTTTTGTTCGTATTTATAATCCCTTAAATTGAGTTTTACTTCTGTACTGAAGGAATAGTTCACTGGAGGATAAACACTGTAGAGGTTAAAGTTAGTTAGAGTACTCTGAGAAACACATAGACCAAAGTTTTAGCCTCCCTTTCTTTTTTATTTTTTTAAAGATTTAAAAAAAATTTTTTATTTATTTAACAGAGAAAGGGATCACAAGTAGGCAGAGAGGCAGGCAGAGGGAGGGGGGAAGCAGGCTCCCTGCCGAGCAGAGAGCCAGATGGATCCCAGGACCCTGAGATCATGACCTGAGCTGAAGGCAGAGACCCAACCCACTGAGCCACCCACGCGCCCCTAGCTTCCCTTTCTCATAGCAAGCAAAGAAAGGATCTGGAAAAGTATAGAGAGAAAGGACAGGGGTTAGAGTTGGAAATTTTAACTTACAAACCTTTAGTAAACCATGCCAAGAAGATACTAAAAGTACCTTTCATGAAGAAAAATGCTCTTTCTTCTTCTTTTTTTTAGTTAAGTAAGTTATCTCTATACCCAGTGTGGGACTCGAATTCATGGCTCTGATAGTAAGAGTGGCTTTTTCTTCCAACTGAGCCAGCCTCATGTTTCATGAGGAAAGATTATTGAGGTATCTAAATTTTATTTTATACTCTGTACATGTTTTTAAGCCCATTTCTTAAAAAAAAAGAGGGGCTTCTGGGTGGCTCAGTCGATTAAGCAACTGCCTTTGGCTCAGGTCATGATTCTGGGGTCCTAGGATCAAGCCCCACATCGGGTTCCCTGCTCAGTGAGGAGTCTGCTTCTCCCTCTCTCTGCCCTTCCCCTGACTCATGCTCTCTCTCTCCCTCAAATAAATATTTTAAAAAAAGAATAAGAAAAATATAGGTGGTTAACCATAATTGTTTGTATAATTATATACATCTTTCCAAACCATTTGGAAATTGAAATCCTTTAGTGTTGCAAAAAGCCAGAAAGCTGAATATAAAGCAGCAATCAATGCAGCAAAGTACTACATCATTTAAAGGAAACCTCATACTGTAGTTTCAGGATATATGCACGCAATAAGAAAAGCAAGCAATTCTGAGGCACCTGGCTGTCTCGGTAGGTAGACCATGTGATTCTTGATCTTGGGACTGTAAATTTGAGCCTCACCTTGGGTGTGGGGATTACTTAAAAATAAAATCTTAAAAAAAAGAGCTAGCAATTCTTCATATGCAGGAGCTAGGATGATCATCTTGCTTTTCTCTGCCATCTTAAGGTGACTTCCTTTCAGGCCAGAGGGCCCTCTTGGTGACATCATTGGTTTAGCTATCTATTGCTTGTAAGCTTCTCCTTGTTCAGCTAATGAGAGGTGAATGAAGTTCTAGAAACCCACATTTCCAGAGGAAATTTTTCAAGAGAAAGGAGGTTGTATGTAAGGCAGATAGCCTTCATCTATTTCATTTTATCTCTGGTCCTAAAACTAGTGTTTACAGAAGTAAGCAGAACACATGCTTCATACAGGTTTCTTAATTTCTAAACTAGATATATGGCTCCTCATCTTAAGAAAAATAATGAAGGGGGCACCTGGGTGGCTCAGTGGGTTAAAGCCTCTGCCTTTGGCTCAGGTCATGATCTCAGGGTCCTGGGATTGCACGCTCTCTGCACAGCAGGGAGCCTGCTTCCCCGCCCCCTTCTCTGCCTTCCTCTCTGTCTACTTGTGATCTCTCTCTCTGTCAAAAAAATAAATAAAATCTTTAAAAAAAAATAATGAAGAATCAATCAGTAGAAAACAAAAGGTGACATAAAGGAGGTCTTCTTAGCAACAAAGCAGTTTTCATTCATCTATTTGCATGAAAACTCTAAAATGTCTCAGGATTGATCCCAGAAGGAAATTTGTATAACTTTACTATTTAACACGTAAGAAATTATTGCTTCTTTTCACAAAAATGAATGATAGTATTAAAGAATGACTTAAACATGTAAGTTATTTGCTTATAACATTTTACTGAATTAAAACAAAACTGGTTTAATATTATCATTAGTTAATCACAAAATTAAGCTGGGCAACAGAATTATAATTTTGACTGGTCTAATTATGGATAATTTTCTCCCTTTTTGTTTAATACTGATGTACCTGTAATGAAGACTGGGTTATTCCTACAAAAAAAGTCCTATAAAGTATGTGTTTGATGTATTGATGTGATGGGATGTCAGGAAAAGCAAATTTCCTTGGTTCCATTATGAGGCTCCATTATGAGGCTCCCATATTATTAACATAATTTAAAACAATTAAGATTAAAATGCAAATCTGAGAGGAAATAGTATGTTCAGCTTCTATCAGTTTTTTTTTCCAAGCAAGATCCACATCACACGTGGGGCCTGAAACCACGACCCCAGGATCAAGAGTCACAGGCTCCTGACTGAGCTAGGTAGGCACTCCATGCTATAATCAGTTTTACTATCTTAATGCAAATCAGTGAATTAGACAAATGAATAGTGCTCTGAAGCTAGTGGGAAATAGGTTTTTAAACTTGGGGTATTACAGGGGGAAAATGAGACATACACATAGATATTATGTTGCCTCTGAGAGGTCTGATCAAGAGTGGAACAGCATCAGGGCACTCACTGGGTCTTTGGGGGAGATAGAGGGAATCTGAATGAACAAAAAACATTTTCTCTTGGGGTTCCTGGGAGGCTCAGATGGTTAAGCGGCTGCCTTTGGCTCAGGTCATGATCCCGGGGTCCTGGGATCGAGTCCTGCATCAAGGCTCTCTTCTCAGTGGGCAGCCTGCTTCTCCTTCTGCCCACCCACCCTCTGTCTCTCATGAATAAATAAATAAAATCTTACAAAAAAATAAATTTTATCTTAAGGTGAGTGCTAGTTAGGAAGTCCAACACTTTAAATATCTCTTGAAAATGTAAGAATTACTTCTTCATAATCAACTCTGGGCTTAAGAAAAACAAAGAAGAACCTTTTTTGCAAGTCATTAACTTTCATGCATCTCAATTTCTTCCTCTGAAAATGAGAATTACAAAACTGACTCAGCAGAATTCACATTGCTGTTTTGAGGATTATGTGAATGCTGTTATAAACTGAGATGTACTACGTGAATTGAAAGTAAAACTTAGTACAAAAGTGGAGGGGTGTGTGGGTGGTTCAGTCCGTTAAGCGGCTGCTTTCACCTCAGGTCATGATTCCAGGGTCTTGGGATTGAGCCCAATGTCTGGCTCCCTGCTCATTGAGGAGCCTGCTTCTCCCTCCGTCTTTCCCCTACTCATTCTCTCTCTCTCTCAAATAAATAAATAAATCTTTAAAATAACTAAAGGAATAAAGTATAGCTTTAAAAAAAAAGGTGGATAATGATCTTTCTACATAATTAACAAATTTTTTACTGACACCAGTAAAAAATCAGGATTCCGATATTCCTTTTAGATGCTGCTGTGTGTAACACAGAGATGTAACAAAATTTTTAAATAATAATAGTCTCCAATAAATGTTAGCTGCTGTTATTATTGTTGAATCATATCTTACTATGTAAGGTCCTTTGTTGCTAAGCTTTTCTGCTTCTTCCATTCCTTTGTTCTCTTCCTTTTCACTGGCTTCTAAACCTCTGCTTTTAAACATGCAGTTTTCCACATCTTGAAAGAAATTGCCTGACTTACAGCTTCTTGTCTCAACTACTTTCTCTTCTCCCTTATATCATCAAAAAGCTTGGATCAGTAGATCTCAGTGGCATAGAAATAGTTGCCATGAAACCATGTTTCATCACAATCACTAAAAATTCATTTTCCTTCAGTCTCCTATTTAGACATATGTCTTGCCTCCCCGTCCCCACTTTACTTACCTTTTTTTCCTTTTCTTTTTTTTTTTTACTTACCATTTCTTAATTCATCATCAGTGTTCTCTGTACCATTATAACCTCAATGATGTTATGTATTGTTAGCCACTAATAGAACATTTTATGAGTTGGAACCATGGCAACAAGACAGTCTCAGTTATTATTTTTCTCAGTCCTAAAACTTTCTGTAAATGAGAACTATAATGAAAAGCCTAGAAAGTCCTTCTCTGATTTAGAGAAATCATGATCACTCTATGATAGTGATTGGTGACCACAAACTATTAAAAACCCGTGGTTTATACCTGCCACATTCATTTCATTTCATTTATTTTTTCCTTAGTCACCTACAGTCACCTTACTGCTTGGAAAATGTTCCTTGAAAACAAGCTCCCCAACAATTCCTTTCTTGTCAAATTCAAAAGCCATTCATCGTCCTTCACCCTTTGCTAAAGTTGATCACCCTTTCCTTCTTAAAATACACTCTTTGTTTTTATTCTAAGACCTGTACATGATCCCATATGCATCAGGACAGAATGAGAACAATGGCTGCTACCGCTCTGGCTACTACTATTCCTGCTTTTACTTGGTAGTTCGCTTGTATTCACTGCTTACTGTAATTCTCCCAGTCGTCCTGAGGAGGTCAGCATTATTAGCCTCATTTTATTTTATTTTCAAGATTTTATTTATTTGTCAGAGAGTGAGAGAGCCCAAGCAGGGGAGCTGCAGGCAGAGGGAGAAGCAAGCTTCCCACTGAGCAAGGAGCCTGATGCTGGGCTCCGTCCCAGGACCCTGGAATCATGACCAGACGATTAAGCGACTGAGCCATGCAGGCATCCAATTTCCCATATTATCCTCATTTTACAGCTGAGGAGGAAACATGCTCAGGATTTAATCCACTTGCTCAAATTCAGACATCAGAGCAGGATTTACTCTGGGAGGTGTTAGAGTTAGCAATGGAGAGGAAAACCTTTTTTTTTTTTTTTTTTTAAAGATTTGATTTATTTATTTGAAAGATAGGGAGATGGCAAGAGAGGGAACACAAGCAGGGCGAGTGGGAGAAGGAGAAGCAGGCTTCCGGCTGAGCAGTGAGCAGCCTGATGCGAGGCTTGATTCCAGGACCCCTGGATCATGATCTGAGCTGAAGGCAGACACTTAACCTTAACCGACTGAGCCACCCACGCACCCCAGAAAACCTTTTCTTAACTGGATCAGAGCATGCTCTATCCCCAATATTTAAAGTAAGTAGAGCTTATTTGTTTTATTCCATTTATTTATAGTTTGAGGGAGTACTGTACTTCATTTGTAAAGATGGTATTTTAAGTAGTTTTTTGCCCAGGCCATTCATCCACAATTTTATCAAATGCCCTTTGAACTCAGTTTTCACCAACATCAGAGAGGTTGGATAGATAGCAAGATGTGATAGGCTATTGGTTTTTTTTTCTCCTTTTCAGATTAACTGACTCACTGTAGGAATGGAAATGCAATTTGGAGTTATTTAGTCTAGGCAATGTTCTAACCACATACTCTAAATTGCATAGTTACCAGAATTTGATAGATGACAACATAGATTTTAAATTAAGCTATGTAGAATGTTTTGTTCAACTTTTGACTGAGTGGATTTTATTGAAGGCTTTGTAGTGATACGGTAGGATTTAGATACATTAGTTACATACATATTTTGTTTTCTCAAGTAAATGCATAACAGTATAAACTAGCTACAGAAGATTTCCTTAATGTTTTTGTTGGCATGTCAGTGTTAACAATTGGGACTTGAGTGCTTTAGATTTCATCTGAAATTAGTGGTTCAGATACAACAATAAATGGTTTTCATGGTTGTCATCTTTGATTAATGTAATATTAAACCTCTTGAGTATATTACACCACTACTTTTGTTATTCAACTGACAGATTTGAAACATAATAAAGACAGAGTATCTGTCTTCGAATACATTAAATGTATGTATAGTCTTTGATTTTTTCATTTAAGATACTCTTACCTTTTTCAGAGGCATTTGGCTTTCTTCTTTTAGCAGGTTTTTCACTAAATCTTTGTCACTAAATCTACCAACATACTTTCAATAATTTGATTAACAAATCTGATGGAAGGAGGAGAGGATTGTGAGTTATCTCAAAGATAAATTAAGGACTTCATTTCTAGGGGTGTCTGGGTGGCTCAGTCAGTTAAATGTTTGCCTTTGGTTCAGGTGATGATCTCAGGGTCCTGGGATCGAGCCCCACATCAGGCTCCCTCCCTTCTCCCACTTCTCCACTTGTGTTCCTTCTCTCCCTGTCTCTCTCCCTGTCAAATAAATAAATAAAATCTTTAAAAAAAAAAAAAAAGGATCTCATTTCTAAATAAATAGACTGAGGAAAGGAAAGGAAGAGTAATACATTAGTTATAAAACCTTTCATTGTAGAACAATTTATACCTCAAAGGATTTTCACATACATTATCTTTCTTCATCCTTCACAATACTTAACTTAGGAAATTAAGGTTTTAAGTGACTTGTTTGAAGCCCCACAGAATTCATCAGACCTGGGATTAGAAAACAAGTCTTGAGTGCTTGGGTAGCTCAGTCAGTTAAGTATCTGCCTTTGGCTCATGATCCCGGAGTCCCAGGATTGAGCCCCCACATCAGGCTCCCCGCTCAGCAGGGAGGCTGCTTTCCTCTCTGCCCTTCACCTTGCTTGTGTTCTGTCTCTCTCTCTCTCTCAAAAAAAATACATAAAATATTTTTTATTTTTTATCATTTTTTAAAGATTATTTATTTGACAGAGAGAGAGATCACAGATAGGCAGAGAGCTGGGGGGTAGGGGGAAGCAGGCTCCCTGTTGAGCAGAGAGTCTGATGCAGGGCTGGATCCCAGGACCCCGAGATCATGACCTGAGCCAAAGGCAGAGGCTTTAACCCACTGAGCTGCTCAGGTGCCCCTATAAAATATTTTTTTAAAAAGAGAGAAAGCAAGTCTTCTTATGACCAGCCATTGTTCTTTACAGTGTACTTTATAGATTCCATGGAAGTGATTTCTTTGGGGAAATAGTTACTAATACACCCTCACACCTCTCAACTTGGCTGCTTGTGAAAAAAAAATGTACTTAATCCTGACTAAGTCAGACAGAATGTAGTGTGTTAGAATCTCCAAGCAGAATTTGTGTAGGTAAAATGAGAAAAATTGGTTTAGAGAACATTGCCTACAGTTTATCTCCTATTGGATTGCTGCCTTGCTAAGCTAATTTGACGTGTATTTCAAGGTGTCCAAAATGATTGAGATGTTGTTCTATCATGAAGCTCTTCCACTATAATTTATTCACTCATAGGTAAACTCATTGAAGAATGGAGAGAAAAACAGGTAAGAAAAGACAGTCTCAAAGAAGAAACAGAAATGCATGTGCTTTCTAAACTACTCATTGTAAGAATGGGTGTGGGGATCAACTGTTTCATAATTAAGGCTTTACTCATCTTCCTTCTCTGAGCTGTAACCTTATTTACTCCATCTGCATTTTATGTGAAATGCACTGATGGTCACGAATCTGTTTCTTCTGTCACCCTCAGTGATATAGGACGTGTCCTAATAAGCACTAGCATCCAAATAATAAGGATAATAGCTTTGGTTGGAATTTTGCAGTGGGACAGCTTGGGGGTGAAGTGACTAGTCCAAAGTCATACAGGGATACTTAGTTTCCTGGATCCCAAAGCAGAGCTGTTCTCTCCAAGACTTGGTGATTCAGTAACTTCATGTTATTAGAAAATTATTCCTTAGGAGAAATAAACATTTATGTTCTTACAACATTTACCCTCTGGGCCTGTTTCTGCTCCTCAAGGGCTTTCTCCAACCTCCTGCACCCTCCCCAGCCCACCTTGGTCTCTTTTACGTCTCATGTAGCTTAGGTTCAGAAGTTGCTTTGTTTCCTGAGGAAATATCCCCATCCGAGAGTTTTCAGTATTTTAGATCCTTTTCTTCTTTTCATTGCCCACTTTTGCCTACTTACAGAAAATTTAACACATTTTTAATACATTTTGTCCTTCCTTCTACCACTCCCTGCCTCCAATCTCTTCTTTTCATTTTACACATTTTAGATAATAGAATCGTCATTTAGTCAACCATTTATTTTAGGTCCCTTAGGATCATCTTTTACTCTCCACCCTAGCATTATCCATCACATTGAATTAGGGGCCAAATCTTGCCAATTCTTTCATAAAAGTGTCTCTGATACCCATTTCTCTTTCTGCTGCCACTGCCCCAGCTCTTATTCTCATCATCCCTTGTTAGAGCTATTATAATTAACCTCTGTGTCACCCTACTACATGGTCAAAAAGTTTACAATTTGATGAGAAAAATGAGATATGCATATAATAAAAAATTAGAGAATAGCACAAGATAGAATATATAATCCAATGCTAAAAGTTGTGACTGGGCCACTCACTTTCATGTGAAGTCAAAAAAAGGTGGTTATCACCCTGAAAATTTCTTTTTTTAAAAAAAATATTTATTTATTTGACAGAGAGAGATCATAAGTAGGCAGAGAGGCAGCAGAGAGAGGGGGAAGCAGGCTCCCTGCTGAGCAGAGAGCCCGATGAGGGGCTCAATCCCAGGACCCTGAGATCGTGACCTGAGCTGAAGGCAGAGGCTTTAACCCACTGAGCCACCCAGGCGCCCCTACCCTGAAAATTTCTGGAGAAATCTGTCTGGAAATGCTTTAAGGGACAGGTGAGATTTTGATATGCAGAGAAGAGTTAAAAAAAAAATACCCCGCTTTTTAATGAATGAATTAGCTGATTCATTAATTAATAATGACAATGAAATCACTACCATTTAATTGAACACCTATAGTATGTTAGTTTGCAGGATAGGCATTATTACCTGCCTTCCTGGCCTTTCTGATCTGGGCTGCAGATAAGGTAACTGAGCTCTGAAATTTTATTTATTTATTTATTTATTTAAATTTTAAATAGTATGCTTGATATCACAGTAAATTTCAGAACTGGGATTTAAACTCACAGAGTTTAAATTTTTGTTTAATTTTGTTAAATGTTTTTGGTTTTTAAAGCTCAGAGTTATTTCACTGTTTCACTAAAACTCATTCAGATATCTCTGGCGGTGTGGAAATTAGTACAGACAAGCGGTTTAAAGGGGATTGCAAGCCCATATATCTGATTTTTGAGGTTATTTCTTTGGCACCATGGGCTATGCTCGTTACATTCATCATTTATAACCAAGGGATAGATTAGAGATAAGACATCATTACCTCCTTCAGGGAGTTGATGTGATGGAGAAGACAGGCGATACAATGTGATCAAAGTTATAATAATGAGAAAAGATCAGGGATGTGGTTAAGGCTAAAAGATCTGTTGCTTTACAGCCCTGCTTCTGACAGTAGCTAGTTGTTTCTTTTTTAAAGTAGGTTCCATGCCCAACATGGGGCTCAAAGTCAGGACCCCAACATCAAGAATCATATGCTTTACCAGCTGAGCCAGCCAGGTGCCCTGACAGTAACTAGTTTAGACATTAAACTAACACAAGTTTTTTTTTTCTTCTGTAATATGAAGGGGTATGACTAAATAATGGAAATTCTTATTGAAAACTCATTACCTTTTAAAAAAGTACCTATTTATTTTTTTGTTTATTTAAGTAATCTCTATACCCAGTATGAAGTTCAAACTCATTACCCTGAGATCAAGTCACATGCTCTCTGGTCTGAGCCAGCCAGGTACCCCCTCATTATTTTTTTTATTCCTAACCCTTAGTTCTGTATTTGATTTTCCATTTCATTCATTCACTGACTCATTTGTCATTCCTTCATTCCACTGGCATTTATTGAATATTTTCTATGTTCCAAGTACTTTGTGGTACACTGGGAACACAAATGTAAGATATGGTAACCCCTTCCCTTACAGACTTGGAGTTATTACTTGGAGGTAAATTCAGTGTAGTATCACAATAGAGGCATTTACAAAGTGCTGTGGGAGTACAGTGGGCAGATTGTGGGGTGGGATAATGATGAAGATGGTGCAGGAGGGGGTGAGGGGGAGACTTGACAAGGAATTGACATTAACAAAGGCTCTTGAAGACTTAAGAAGGAATTTGCTAAAATAAGTACACATGGGGGGCGCCCGGGTGACTCAGTGGGTTAGGAGTCCAACTCTTGATTTTTTTTTTTTTTTAAAGATCTTATTTATTCATTTGACACAGAGGGAGAGAGAGATCACAAGTAAGCAGAGAGGCAGGCAGAGACAGAGGGAGAAGCAGGCTCCCTGCCAAGCAGAGAGCCCGATGTGGGGCTTGATCCCAGGACCCTGAGATCATGACCTGAGCCAAAGGCAGAGGCTTTAACCCACTGAGCCACCCAGGTGCCCCACAACTCTTGATTTTGACTGAGGTCATGATCTCAGGGTTGTGAGATCGAGCCCTATGTCAAGGTCCTCACTCAGTGGGGAGTTTGCTTGAGATTCTCTTTCTCCCTCTCCCACCCATGTGCTGTGCTCTCTCAAATAAATAAATAAATAAATCTTAAAAAGGGAGAAAATGTTCTAAACTTGCTGTCTTTAATCTCTTCCTATTATATTTTTAAAAATTAAAAAAAAATTAAGGTTTTATTTATTTGACAGAGACAGAAAGAGACAGCACAAGTAGAGGAAGTAGCAGGCAGAGGGAGAGGGAGAAGCAGGCTCCTTGCTGAACAGGGAGCCCAATGCAGGGCTCAATCCCAGAACCCTGGGATCATGACCTGAGCCAAAGGCAGCTGCTTAACAACTAAGCCACCCAGGAACCCCTTAATTAATTTTTAAAAAAGATTTGTTTATTTTAGAGAGAAAGAGAGCATGCAAGTAGCAGGAGGGGCAGAGGGAGAGAGAGAGAACCCACAAGCAGACTCCTTGCTGAGGACAGAGCCCTACCAGAGCTTGATCCGAGGACTCTGAGATATGACCTGAGCCAAAACTAGTTGGCCTCTTAATTGACTGAGCTGTCCAGGCACTCTGTATTCCCATAATCTTTAAAAGTTAATCCAGTTAGGCTTTCATCTCTATCATTCCAAAGAAGTAGCTCTTGTGGAGCTCCCTAGTAATAACAGCTTCTGAATTGTTATAAACAAAGGTCAGTTCTTAGTTTTCATCATTAGGGGCATTAACACAATTGGTCACTTTTTCTTCCTGGAAATAATTTACTTTCTTTTGTGTCCCAAGCATACCACACTTTCCTGGTTTTCTTCCTCCCTTGTTGGTTGTTCCTTCTCAAGCCTTTTTGCTGAATCTTTCTCTTTTCTCACTTTTCATTATTTTATTTATTTATTTGTTTGTTTATTTACTTATTTATTTATTAAGATTGTATTTATTTATTTGACAGAGAGAGAGAGATCGCAAGTAGGCAGAGAGGCAGGCAGAGAGGGAAGGGGAAGCAGGCTCCCTGCTGAGCAGAGAGCCCCATGCGGCGCTTGATCCTAGGACCCTGAGATCATGACCTGAATTGAAAGCAGAGGCTTTAACCCACTGAGCCACTCAGGCACCCCCATTTATTTATTTTTAAGTAAGCTATCTCCCCAACATGGGGCTTGAACTTATTGCTATGATCCACATGTAGGAGCCATCATAGAGAGACAAGGAAAGAGATTAAAAGGCATCTTTTGGGGTGCCTATGACACTGAAGGAGGTGCAGCTCTAAACCACAGTCTTCAATCTACCAGACTGTGAACATATGATCCCCAACTATGGAAAAGTGTACAAGAAAAAAATATTTGGGAGAAATACATCAAATGTATTAGCTCTTTCCTTAATTGGTAGGATTCTGGGTAATTAATGTTCTTTTAAAATTTGTCGTAGTCATTTTCATATTTTACAAGAAAAATATATTATTTTTATAATAAAAATTCCATTTAAAAATATTTAAACAATTCTACATTTAGGGGTTCCTAGGTGGTTCAGTTGTTAAGCGTCTGCACTCTGCTCAGGTCACAATCCCAGGTCACAATCCCAGGGTTCTGGGATCGAGCTCCGCGTTGGGCTCCCTGCTCAGCGGGAAGCCTGCTTCTCCCTCTCCCACTTCTCCTGCTTGTGTTCCCTCTCTTTCTCTCTGGCAAATAAATAAATAAAATAAAAATCTGTCTGGGGAGGGGGGGAGTTCACTTTTCAAACGATCACCCATCCAGAGGGAGCTATTGTGTTCATGGTACCTATTACTTCATAAGCACTCACTCACATGCCTGGGGACTGTGCAGACAGCTTCATAACTATTTTGTCATGTAGTCCTCACACTAATCCCATGAAGTATATACTGTTATTCCCTTTTGGCCTTGAAGACACTGGAGTAACAGAGATCAAGTAACTTAGTTTAGGTCATGTAGCTACATGTTGCTACAGGTAGCAACACCAGGATTTGAATCCAGGAAGTCTCACTGGAGAGATTCCTGTGTATATATCCACTATGTAGAGTGCTTTGGTCTCTATACACATTGAGACAACTGGCAGTTCCCTGCTTTGGATCTGCTTTTAGGTATGCTATACACACAACATCTATTTGGTGGCTTCTAGCTTATTTTAACTTCAAAAGTCTTTAGATGCTTTGAAAATATATTTGCTTTTCCTAGAATTCTTATGAAAAAAGTTGAGTAGTTGATTAGGAAGATAAACTGGAGGAATGAATTCAAATCTATACATAGAAGTTTATATTTGTTTTTGAGCAAACAATCTGAAACATGCTACAAAATGATTTTTTATGCCATTAATGTAGTTTCTGCTTTTTATTTTTTTAATTAAAAATTTTTTTAAAAAGATTTTATTTATTTGACACAGAGATAAATCACAAGTAGGCAGAGAGGCAGGCAGAGAGAGAGGGGGAAGCAGGCTCCCCACTGAGCAGAGAGCCTGATGTGGGGTTCGATCCCAGGACCCTGAGATCATGACCTGAGCCGAAGGCAGAGGCTTTAACCCACTGACACACCCAGGCACCCCTAAAAATTTTTTTTAAGGTTTTATTTATTTTTTTACAGAAAGAGAGCACAAGCAAGGAGGAGTACAGTGGGAGAGGGAGAAGCAGGCTCCCCACAGAGCAGGGAGCCTGATGTGGAACTTGATCCCAGGACATCCCAGGACCCTGGGATCACAACTTGAGCCAAAGGCAGAAGTTTAACTGAGTGAGCCACCCAGGTGCCCCTAAATTTTTAAAAAATTTGAAAAAGATTTATTTTAGAGAGAGAGGGAGTACACGGGGAGAGGGGCAGAGAGAGAGGGAGAGAGAGAATCCCATGCAGACTCCCCACAAAGCACAGAGCCTGACATGGGGCTTGATCCCAGGACCCCAAAATTATGACCTGAGTTGAAATCAAGAGCTGGACACTCTACTGACTAAGTCACCCAGGCGCACCATAGCTTTTGCTTTTTTTTTTTTTTAATTTTATTTAATTAATTTTTTTAAGTATTTATTTTTAGTAATCTCTACACCCAACCTGGGGCTTGAATCAGAGATCAAGGGTTGCATATTCCACCTACTGAGTCAGCTAGGCACTCCTGTAGCTTTTGCTTTTTTAAGCTACTATGACTTGGAGCCAGGTTCCTAGTTCTTGCGACTGTTTTTAGGAATAATTGCAAAGAAGCAGGAAATGTGAATGACCATTTTTTCTTCAGTTAGTGCAACCAGTGTAGGAAAGATGCTTATTGGAAAGTAGATCAAGAGTAGTTTTTTGGGGTTCCTGGGTGGCTCAGTGGTTAAGTGCCTGCTTTTGGCTCAGGTCATGATCCCAGGGTCCTGGGACTGAACCCCCACATCAGGCTCCCTGCTCAGCAGGAAGCCCGCTTCTTCCTCTCCCGCTCCCCCCTGCTTCTATTCCTGCTCTCGCTATCTATCTGTCAAATAAATAAATAAAATCTTAAAACAAAACAAAAAAAGAATGTAGTGTTTTGTTTTTTTGGTTTTGGTTTTCATTTTTAAGTGAGCTCTAAACCCAGTGTGGGGCTTGAACAAACTGCCCAGAAATCAAGAGTCACCTGCTCTACCGGCTGAACCATCCAGGTGCCCCATGAGGGTAAATTAAAAAAAAAATGTTTTTTTAAAGATTTTATTTATTTATTTGACAGAGAGAGAGAAAGAGAGAGGGAGCGCAAGCAGGGGGAGTGAGAGGTAGAAGGAGAAGCAGGCTCCCCTCTGAGCAAGGATCCTGACTTGGGGCTCGATCCTAGGACCCTGCGATCGTGACCTGAGCAAAAGCAGATACTTAACCGACCGAGCCACCCAGGTGCCCCGAGGGTAGTTTTAATATAGAATATCCTTCTGTAATTCTCTAGCAAAGAATTTTTAGGTTTGGAAGAGACCTGATAAAGTCCAGGCCTGTGGTTGATCTGGACATCCTTGAGTCCCTTCTTCATTTCCCTCCCATCTCATCTCCCCCTGTCTTATGATCCTATTAACAAGGAACTCACAGTTTCCAGAGGCAGCCCTTCTGTTTTAGGACTGCCGTTGGTAACTTTTCCTGATGTCGAGTAGAAACTGGTCTTCTGGTAACTTCTTATTTGTCCTACAAATAATTGAAAGAGAAATTTTCATAGATCTGAAACAAGTTTAGTCTATTTTTGTTGTGTGTGATATGCTCCATATCATTACGGATTTATGAAATTACTATTCTTTATGCAATACTTTTGTTTTTCAAAGTGCTTTCTGTACATTGTATTTTGTCTTACCCTGTCATCTGAGAGGAGGCTGGGATAATTACACACACACACACACACACACACCCCTAATCCTTAGGAGGTAGATATTATTTCCATCTTACAGATAAGGAAACTGAAGTTAAATAACTTCAAAATCCCCCGACTAGAAAATAACTATATTGGCATTTAGATCTCAGGGGTTCCTAGGGATTAATGCCTGGCCTTTGCATCCTTGGACTTTTTTCACTGTAATATGCTGTCTGATCAAATGGAGTATCTGTGATAGCAAGAAGGTAAGAGACATGAGAAGGTCACAGAAGTTGTTTTGGAGCCGGAATCAGTCTTATAGTCTCTTGGTTTTGTTTCTACTTGCCGAGCAGTAGTATACTGGGTGTTATTGGCTTGAAAGTATAAACTTGGCTCTATTTTTCCCCCCAATGAACTTGTAGACAGAAGTGCCTGTTTGATAATTTGATTTAGAAAGAACCTGTTGATATTTTTAGGACTATATGGATGGCACCCTGCTCCAAAATTGGGCTATGCCTCTATTTTGAAATGATTTCCACTCTAGGATTTCCAGTTTGATTGCTTTTAAGACATAGTATAGAACCCAGTTCTTTCCATAAGCCTGGGTGGTTCTGATGGAACCCAGTGCCGAGACAAGAGAACATAGTCTTTTCCCCAGAGGATTAGGGAGTAAATGTAGGTACAAGGATACCTAGCACCATCTTCAAATGGGCAGACTTTTTGCTAGATATTTTAACAATAAAATCAAATTTAATTGATGGGTGGGATCAGGACTAATAATCAAAATGAAGGGCTTTTGTTTTACAAAACACTCTAAACTCCGAACTCCCCAGACATGGTGTAAGTATACATCAGAGCCCAAATCTTCTATCTCTAACAGGACAGAATCAATCACAGTTCTCTGAATTCTCTTTTCTCTCAGGCTCACCTGCCCACACTTCAGGACTTTCTGAATTCTCAGACTTTACACCGATGGCAGACTCCAGCTCCACTCATCCAAAGCTTTCCATTTTGGTCAGTTTAAGTTCCTGAAGAGGCAACTGCCTTCAGAAGGCTAGGTATTATGAGCTCACGCAGGGCTGTTGGGGGGAGGGGTGAGCTGGCCTGTGGGGACTCCCTTATCTAGGAGCTGGTCACTCCATTTCAAACAAATCTGCATCACACTGAGGGTTTCCACCCCTTTTTCTATGTCAATGATCCCCATTTGTCCCTAGTGCCTGGGGTTTCAGGTCCTGGTGAGCCATTCTCATGTGATCTTCCTTTTGTTTTTAGGCTGAATTCTGGCCTTAACTACAATTATCATTTATTCTGTGCCTTTTAGTTTGGTAGTGAATGCTGAGGTTTTGCTAGCCTTTCACTTGCTATCTTTCAGGCCCTTTCTAAAGAACAGGGGCTGAAACATCAATTCCTTGATCTGTCTCTGGCTGGCTGAGAAAAATCTTAGGGTTGGAGAGGGTTTCTGAGTCCAAATTTCTCTTTGAATTTTCTTAGGTGACAGGAAAGTAAAAAAAAAACAAACAAACAAAAAAGCAGCTCTTCCCGTGTTTCTGAGTCTCTCATCTCTTAATCCTCTTTTGAAGATCTTTCTGTCTTCAAAAAACACATTTTTAAAAGGTTTACAGACCTTCCGATACCCATGAATGTACCATCTCCAAATTAGGAACCCTGCCTGCTCTAGCATCCTTCTGGAGTCATAGGGGTTCTGGTCCAGTATGAAGGAATAAGTGGTGATTGTGGCTTTTAGAAAACAAGAGGCTGATCTCTTAATTTTTCATAATTTCTCTAAACACTTTTAGCCTCCTGTGTTTGAAATTCTGGGAGCACTTTGCACTATGACATTATGAATTCCCATGTGGATATCATATTTCCTTAGAACTTTGAGCATCAACATTGTTATTTCATAACATTTTTAGGGGAAATAAAGCTGAGAGTCTCCATCCATTGCATGTGACAGTAAAGTGACCTCTAGTGGACGTTCCTGGTAGTTTCCAGGAAATTCTGGAATAAGGAGCTTGTGGAGGGATAGGCCATTGAAATTACATGAGCTATTCAGCTGCCTTGCCCCGAAGTTGAGGTCAGTGCGGGGTAAGCTTCGATGCCGGGGCTGGGACAGGTGAGGGAGGTACTTATGGATGAAACAAGATTTATCATTGGTAAAAGTGGCTGCAAGAGTTCTCTGGATCAGATTGTGAATAATGAATTAGGACAAACTCACTGGATTGCTTTTATTTTATTTTATTTTATTTTATTTTATTTTATTTTATTTTATTTTATTTTATTTTATTTTATTTTATTTTATTTTATTTTATTTTATTTTATTTATTTGACAGAGAGAGAGAGAGAGATCACAAGTAGGCAGAGAGGCAGGCAGAGGGAGAGGGGGAAGCAGGCTCACCAATGAGCAGAGAGCCCGATGCGGGGCTCGATCCCAGAACCCGAGATCATGACCTGAGCCGAAGGCAGAGGCTTTAACCCCCTGAGCCACCCAGGTGCCCCTGGACTGATTTAGGAAAAAAAAAAAAAAGGTTGTCTTTTTTTTTTTTTGTCTTTTTGAAATAATAAACAGAATGAT